>CM034155.1:63469324-63992420 GCA_019776745.2 Taxus chinensis | reverse complement strand
TATTTATACTGCGTGTCATTATGTATCATTTTCGTTGTGAACTTTTACTGGAAAATTTAGGATGAGGGATCAGGAAAAAGGATTCCTAAGATAGCTAAAGTTTTCTCTAGTGTATTCCTTTCCCTGGGAACAAATTATATGGAACATACTTATAATAATTCACATAGATCCCACACATTTCACTATATAGGGTATATCCTACTGTATGGAATTGTGAAAAATATCTATGCATTGTTAATGATGGAATTTAATCTCTTGTGCACTAAAGAATTCCTAAACTCCCATCTCCTTGGCCATGAATATACTAAATAAGACCTGAGAGAATATTCTGGTGTATTATTTTGTTTTTCAAATGAGGCTGTAGGGAGAAAGGATAAGACTTATTTTCAGAAGAAAACATGACCACTCTTGATCTAGAACTAGCTTAAGAATGACTACCATAGAATTCAAGGATCCAAACACCATTAGGGTCACCAATCACACCTTTGTAAATTATCATTCCTTTTTCTAACATGATCATGTAGATCCCATGACCAATGTCCTCATAGAGGATTTGTGCTTTAGGATCATCAGTTTTCTGCACAATATACTCATTCTTCCTCTCTGGTAACAATTTATTCATCTTCCCATTAACTGGAATGAGAGCATGTGACCAATCCATTTTGATTTCTCCACCCACATATTTATAGAATTTCCTACTTAGCAACATGCCATAGGATGGGGGACTATCTATTACTGAAATAGTAGCTTTGACCTTTTTTCTAGTAAAGTAACAAAATCCATTATGACATCTTTGACCATTCCTACAAACACACACCCCTTAATTTCCATTGACAATAACAAGAAGAAAAAACAAATGTTCTTTGTGAGTGTTGACAAGTTTAAACCTCAAGAATGAGAATTTTAGTAGGCATGAACCATTGTCTGGTGCCCGCGAATAGATGACACAATTACGGAGGCCTATGACTAGCTATCAAGTAGGAGGTATATTAGGAAAGTTCAATTTTCTAGTTATGGAGGTGTCGTAGCCATAAGGTTTTGATGAGGTGTGGAGCTGTCGGGGGTAGGTAGGGGAGGAAAAGGCCTTTAGAGGTGGTGGGTGTGGATTTGGATTTGGATTTTAAAAATTGTGACAACTCTGAGAAAAGGCATCAGGATGGGTTTGATAGAACTCAACCTCTGAAATTTGGATTTTAGTTTTCTTGAGATGGTCAATTATGTCAAAGGATCCTGAGGTAGATGGGGTGTCTTGATTAGAAGGGGAAGAACACGTATTCCTATCCTATTTGATATTCGAGGTTTCCTTATTCACATATGAAGGAAAATAAGTAGAGGGAGTATTAGTACTACTTACATTTTGAGTAGAATTGGTAGGGATATGAGCTCCTCTTTTCGAAACAACTGGGAAAGAAACTTGTATCTCCTTAGATATCTTTGTGGGCTGAACCACTTCTTTTTTATAACTCATATGTTCTTGGTTCATGACAACATATGACTCACAGTTCATATCAGCCACTACTTCATCATAATCATTCATATCATTATTAACTCCCTCAGTTATGAGGAAATTAATTTGATAATCACTAGATTCTTTTGGTATTTCATTTGCTTCCTCATCAAGTTCTTCATATCCTTCATCTTCATCTTCATCTTCTAGTTCTTGAACTTTACATGTCGCAGTGACACGAACCTTAAGAGGTGGCCCTTCAATTGTGAGCTTTGGCTAGGTAGGAGGTAGATGATTTCAAGGCTGAAAATTCCTTCTTGGAATATCTTCATAAGGAGTATTCTAGACCAAATTTTTTTTGATAGCTATGAGATGATTTTCCAATTTTTTTACTAGTTGGTATGAGTTATTTCCTGAAGAAGAGGCCTTAGATTTAATAAGTTCCTTTTTTAGTTTCCTAGGAATTAGTAAATATCCCTCAACACTTATGGCCAAGCATTGATCAACATCCACAGTAGCGAGGTTAGATATTCTCAATGCATAGCTCACTTCTAGTAATTATGCATTTATGGAAAAAAATTTAATTTGATCTACAGGTTAGGTGGCTACTAGAATCTTATTGACCAATTTGTAAAATTTGGCAAAAAATTCTCTCATAGGCTCATATGCTTCCTTCTTTATTTGATAAATTTGATCGAGGAGAGCGTGCACATCCTCAGTAGGTTTGAATCATTCCTTAAACTAATTTCTCATGGTGGTCTATTCAGTAATAGATCCAATAGGGAGATGATAGAACCATTCGATAGCATTATCTTGTAATGTTTCCACAAGAAGCCTAACTGAAACATCTGCATGCTCTACTCCAAGTATTCTAAATGCCATAATGAACGCAACAATGTATTCATTTGGGTGCACTTTTACATCACCTCTGAATTTAGAAAAAATTTCCTATTCCCTTTTGGGAGATCATGTAATTGTTGAGCAAGGGCCAGAGGTCCAACTCATTTTCCCCAAGTAAAAGGTGCTGCCATCCTTGGAAAAATGGTTTGCAATCGAACAATGACTCAAGTGAACACCAAATCTGAAACGCTAGAGCTTGATTATCTTTTTAAGTATATGATCCTTGCAGTTCTATTTTTGATAGGGGGAGTACTGGTGCATCCTGTTTTCCTCCCTTCTAGAGTCATCCCAAATCCTTGTTGTTCCAATAATTCAAAATATAGATCTTCAATACCATGTGCCCTTTGACCTCATGTATATCTTTTGTTTTCAAGGGTGTTAATGCTTTCTAGTTCAATTGAAGTTGTTTTGGTGGGATGCATAATACGTTCCCAATGGTGGGCTCAAAAAATAGTTGGTTGTAATATCTGATCTTGTAAAAACAAGAAACAGTAAGGGAAAAATAGTCCCTCCTCTTTATAGGAGAGATCCCCTTATTGAACACAAAAGAGAGAAAATCAAAACCTTATTTACAATATAAAAATTTGTTCAATATTTTGGTAAAGATTTTGATATTGAAGATGTCTTCCTTTGATATTTTCAATACATAAGAAAGGAAAAATAGAAGAATTGGTATTCAAAAACTGAAGAGAAGAGCACTTTCAGCCATATAGATAATATAATAATATCTTACTAATGCTTGATAAAATAACAAGATTTAGACTATACATTCAAAAGCATAGGACATTGCATTTAGACAAAAAGTTCCAAATACACTTATCAACTGAAAGACACGTAGTTCTTGCTTAAAACACGCATAGCTTCATATGAATCAGACAAAGAACAAAAATAGATAAAGAATGAGAGAGGGAAAAATTCTACTATATTGAATAGTTCAATGTTATTTTTACATCATAGATAGAAAAATATCCATCATTTACAATGATAAGGGAATATCTTTAAATAAACCAAAAAATGGTTATCAAGAGCCTTTTCAGTTTCCTTTCTTTTAATTTCAAAATTTAATATCTAATTAAATATTACAAACTTATTTATCTCTTATTTTCATAACACATGACTAAAGAGATAAAGCCACCTTAATTAGTTATTTTAAATAAGAAAGGATAATATGAACTAGGGAGCTGAGATGCTAGTAAAAGTGTTTGAACTCCCTTTTATCTTAAGCAATTGATGTATGAATCTTTTCAATGCTTCAACTATGTTCATTCTTCGAGGAATTGTTGTATTGGTAGTTACATGAGTCCAATTGACTAGAAACTTCTCCATTTCCTTTCTGAACTCTACATTTTCCAAGAACTCTTTATTAACATCTGTGATAGTAGCCTGTAGTGTGAATTTTTTTAATCTTCTCCTTGGATATGGTGTTCTGCTTGAACAAAACTACTTTAACAAAAGACTTGAATTAATATTTGATCTCTTGAATAGTGAATTTATCATTTGAATCCTCTTTGAAGATTTGGCAGTGAATATCTAGGAAAGAAGACATAACAAAAGCTTTAAAATATTATCCTTTTTCTAACATGTTTTTTGAGTTTTCTAATGGCCTCTTCAAGAACCTTTATTTTCCAGTCAATACTGAAAACCCACTGCTTAGACAAATTCAATTTTGCATCATCAAACACCTTATTTGCTAAAAGTATTTGTACATCTATCTCACTCATTAATTTGATATCCTGAATGCACTCACTGTAGAATTCCAACTTCCTATCCATTCCACTGAGTGTTGTAAAGAACTTCAATTGAATCTTGGAAATTTTATCATATGCTTTGAATGCCTCTTCAATAAAATTTATACATGTGATTATCAATTCATCAACCATAGCCTTCATTTCCTTCCCATAAGTGGCATGTTTATCAATGTATTTGATGGCTTGAACCTCATCATTGGATAGGATGACAGGAGGTGGGATGGAAGCTAGGAGATTTTGGTCAAGTAACTTATCTTCTACCAATAAGGATTTGATGAAACTTGAAAAAAATTGATTCTTCTCTTCTAACTGCTCCTGTTTTTGCTTCCCTTTTCCGAATTTTCCAATCACTTTAGACACACTCTCCCTCAAATTATACACCTCTCTTTCCGGTGTCAATTCAGCAAGAGGAATTATTTTCAATTCCAGATCACCCATCGATAGGTATTTTTTGTCTTTGTCTAGCTTGGGTTTTGTAATTTCCATGAATTTCTAGGCTTGGGAATCTGAAACCAATATTGATGTGACTTTGGCCTTTTTTGCTAGAGGGGGAGGAGTAGTACCTAGAAGAGCTACCACTACATCCAACTTAGGAGCAGACACACTTGAATTGGCCTTTCTTTTCTTTCTTTCTAGTAATGGATGTACCCAAGGAAATGAAGAGCTTGAGATATAAGGAGAAATAGGACCAAGTGTAGATGCACTCATAGCACTTAGAGTTTGTAAAACAACTACTTCTAACACAGACGTATCAACTTGAGTGACAGGAGCCTCTATAGAAGATATTTCCACAGATTCTGAAATTATTTTCTTTAACTAATATTCCTTCACACCGCTTTCGATAGGGATATCCTCCTCGGGATTTTCCTTCTCTTTTTCTTCACTTTCATCATCACTAAGGTCCACAATTGCTTCCTTGTCAGGCATTGTTACCTTTTTCTTAGGAGAGGATTGTCTCTCACTCTCTTGAATAACCTCAACTACCTTATCATCCTTCCTAGATTTTCCCTTCTTGGTGTACACCAGAGTTTAAGATTCTTGAGGAGAAGGAAAAAATTGTTCATTTGTCTCAAGATCTGATACCGTTATTTCTTTATGAGGAGGGAAAGTATCCTGAGAATTAGACCTAGATTTCGTTTCATTGAACATCTTCATTTTCCTGTCAAACAAAATTCTAGTTCTCACTAGTACAGGGTTATTGAGCTCATTTTAATCATCTCTCTCCTTTACAAACTAATAAATGGTTTCAATAGGATTTTTCTTGATTGTTATCTCATACTCAAGATACTGCATTTCTTCATCATCATCCTCCAATCCTTTAGTAACATCATATATACCCCATGATTTGTTGCAGAGATAATTTTCCATAGTACCTTCTCTAAGCTTCATAATCATCAGAGAAATCTTCCCAATAGTATTTAATATCTAAAAGATGCTAATAACCCATTCTGAAATTGGTGGAAATGAATTCATTAATATCAAAGCAAGTTCTAGGATTATAATTGTGAAAGGTAAGAGGAGAAATGGTTCTATCTAAGTTCTGGGCATCCAAGGTAGTTTTAAAAGTGTATTTACCCAATCTGATTTGGAATTGAATACCCACAATCTTCATATCATTGTAAGTTCAATGCAGCTTATCCAACTATCTACATATCTCAACTAGAGCCATTTTATCAGTGCAATACAATGGAAGTTTCAAGGGTTGTCCTTTAAATCTAGCCAAACGTATTTATGAAAATTTTCTGAACTAAAGGAAAAATATTCCATATATATTGATTAGTTGTTTTTCCTCATCCGAGAATCTCCTAGCAATATCTCCTTCCAACAAGCTGACAATGTACATAGCGAATGTATCATTCAATCTCCTGAAATGATGATTACTGACATTCAAAGCCAACTATGGATGATAGATATAAATAGGAGCATATTTGTTGTCTTCCACAAGGGTGAAACCCAACCATTCTATATAAGCTGCAATGGAGTACATCAGATAGGAGGTCATGTAGAAGGTTTGAGTCCTTTAAACATTTTCCAATTGCTTAGTTAGGATATCACAAATTATTCCTTGCTATTTCAAGTTTTTATTACCCTCACATATAATATTCATATAGGGCACATCAAGTAATGGAACTCATTAGTGGAAGGAATTCCCATTATCCTGGTTAGTAGAGTGATGACATATGACAATTATTCATGGAAATCAACTTCAAACATTGTCTTGGGTAGCCTTGAGGCTCCTTTCCTTGGGTTCTTAAATAAATATTTGGCCACTCTGATCTTGTACCATTCACCATCTTGATCAAAAAGATTTTTCACCTAATCATTGGTAAGAATATTTGAGCCTTCAATTGCGAGAATTCTGAAAGTAGTGAAAATATAATTCTCATTTAGTCGAGCCACCAACTTAACTTGAGGATCGAAAATTTCTTTTGTATCAAGGTTGAAACAGGAACTACAAGTGAGAACTGTATCAACGCATTGAATGGGAACTAGAAACCCTTCTGCCTTTATGATTCCACTATCCTTGATTAGTTGGGTAATGGGAGAATGGTTTTGACAGTTAATTTATGCCCAAAAATCATCCAAGTTGAGGTGCAGAGCTTCACTATCACCAATATCTAGTATAGTCATCTCTAAGGTAGAGAGGTGCTCATGTCCCTTGAAACTGATCTTCATTTTATGGTAGGAGAAGATGATCACTATGATAAAATTCCTTAGTTTCTCAATTAACACCTTCAAGATTCACAGCTTCTGTTTGTACCTATAGATTTTATAACAATGGAGGATTACTAGACCACATCTACAAATGGCAGAGAAAAGGGGACTCGAAACGTCTCTAGTAAATGTAGGAAAAGTGATGAAAATGATCAAGTACCCTACTATTTATACGCATTTAAATTCAAGTAGGTCAGCGAGGTGAAATGAATGAGGTAATTAATACTCTATGCTGACCTTAAAACAATGAAAATTGGGTAAGGTGGAACAAATGTGCACAATTGGCCCATGGGACATTGGGACATTTGGGATGCATGGAGCTGAAATAGCTAATTTGTGGAAAAAGTGGAAAAAATTGGCACAACTATCCGAAGGAACAACGGGACAGCTGGGACATGCAGAGCTGAAATATCCACAACAAATGAAAATCAACAAAGGTGGATTTTTTGGGAAATGGAGGTTAGGGAGCACTCGGGACACATGAGACAAGAAAAGCCGAAACACTGGTAACACACTAAAATCAGATAAGTCAGATTTATTTTACATAGACCACCCTTAGGACATTGGGACACCAATTCCTTGAGAATTTTAAAAGGTAGTGTTATCAAATTTCCCCCCAGGGTAAATTTCGATAACATGCGTCAAAAGTGGCAGAAAGGCAAATAGATTGATTCAGAAAAAAGTGAAAAAATTGGCTAAGTCCTGCTAAAGGGAGCAACAGGGACATTTGGGACGTCAAGGCACGGATCGGCCGAAAAGCCTCCAGGCGGCCCAAATTGCATTTGGGACAATCGGGCCAGAAGTACGCGAAAGGTGTGAAAAGCCGATCCGGCTGAAGGAGGAGGAAGAAATTGGCTAAGTGTTGCTCAGGACGTTTGGGACAGAAAGGCCCGAACCAGCCGAACCGGGTGAAATAAGCACAAAGGGCCCAAAAACAAAGTGGGACAAGTGGTACAAATGGGCCCGAACTGGCCGAACCGGGTGAAATTGTCCCAAGCGGTCCAAAGGAAAATGGAACAATCGAGCCAGAGGTACGCGAACCGGTTGAATCAGCTGAAATTGTCACAAAGGGTCCAAAATCAAATGGGACATCCGGGATAGATGGACGCAAAGTACGCGGAAGACCCGGCAGGCCCGAGAACCAACCAAAAAATGCCACGTGTCTCAAGGAGAAAGGTTAAAAAGTCAAAGGGGCAAGGTTTGAAGTGCTGGCCCGAGCCAATAGGAATTGGACACGTGTCCAATAGAGCAGTAAAGTGCGGAGCTCGGGAGGAAGTTAGAGAATTTGGTTGAGTTCCCCAAAAAAAAAAGGGGGGCTAAAAGTAAAGGAAGCCCCACGCCCTGTCCTCCAACAAGATCATGCCACGTGTCATCCAAATGGCGGGAGCGCGGGAAAGGGGTGAAAAAGTCCCAAAATCATTAAAAGTCAAAATTTCAAAGGACAGCCCACCGAAAAGACTGAGGAGAGAGAATTGCTCGTCCTATCAGAGCGTGCCACGTATCATCCAAGTGGCAGAGCGCGGGAAGAAATTCAAAATCCGTTTTCACCTGTTTCGTGCCCTAAAACTTCAAATCGACATAACTTTCGATCCAGAGCTCAGATTTGCACATTCTTTATATCAACGGAAAGCTTGTGAGATTCTCTACACGTTTCTAGGGTCAATCTTACATTTTGGTTCAGTTTGAAGAAAGAAAATCAGAAGACGCCTCTGGCACGAAATAATAAGCAGAAGTGATGCTCAACTAACAACTTTAATGCAGCGGACAGTTCGCCGCCTCTGCTAGACAGCTCGCCGTTTTGCTGAGATCCGCCACTTCCATCATTATGAGATGAGTTAAGTGCATTCTGGAGGTGGTTTGGACAGATTTCGAATTCCTCTCTCTTTTCTCTCTCATTCTTCCTATAAATTGTAAGGAGGGGCTTCTTTCTAATGTTGGACATTCTTGTTTTGCAACCCCTCCCTTCTCTCCTGCTTGTAGGAGAATTCGTGGAGTTTTCAAACCTCCCATATAGACTGTAACACTTTTTTTTTTTTACCTTTTGGCCATTGCAATGTATTGAATCGATCCTTTGAGCAATATATATGTCTGTGATTGAATTTAAATCCTCTCATGTATTCATTGTTGTCATCCTGATCTCTCATTGCATTTCGGTTACCTGTGCATGGTGTGGTATTGTATCTATATGGTCTATGTTTATGTTGCAAAGCTTATGTTCTTCATTCCTCGGTGCATCACCTCCTTAACTTAGGTTTATTTATATGCATTTCTCTCTCCCTGTCTCCTTGGTAGTTAGTTTAGTTTCGGTGAACCGCTGCGTTTCATTGATGCATCTGAACAGAGGAATAGGAACCATCCTTTCTCTGGAGAATCCTTTCTCATTTTCAAAGTCCCACACTTGGAGGAAGGATTCAATGTTATGCAATCACACTGGATGCATGAACATCAATCTAGAAATCTGATATGCAACTAGGGGTGCGGTGATTTTGTATCAACAGTTTTGGCATGCCCGGTGGGACCTAGAGGTCTCATTTTTATTGCAGCAAAGTTGATATGCATCTGTTGCAATTTTCTTGCTTAAAAAGAGCTATTATTTGCATATCTGGCGACTCCAAAGGGAAGCATCAACTGGTTTCAGCAGTACAGGCCTAAAAGCTTATGAGAAGAATCACAAGGTCAAGAGCTGGAGAAGAGGAAGTGCTGTTTGAGTACCTGCAACTGTCTCCAAGAAGAAGGCAAAGAGGAAGAAGGATTCAAAGGTCTCCATCTCCACCAAAAGAACTCTCTCAACTCCTCCACCTGAGCGGCCTTTCTTTCAGTATACAAGGGATTTAAGACCAATCAGAATGGTGCAACCAGTAAACCCCTATGTCAACTTCACAGGCAGCAGCCCACTTGCTCTCAATGCACAAAATCCAATCCCAGTAGCAGCATTGAAGAACATTCCATATTTTACTGGAGAAAATCAGACCACTCCTGGTGATCATGTCAAGGACATTGCTAACATTTGTGCAATCCATGAGATTAATGAGATGCAAGTAGCTGTCAAATTACTGGCATCTTTGTTCAAGGGAAAAGCATTGCAATGGTTTAGGAGCCTTGAAGCTGGTTCTATCATGAATTGGAATAAGTTATGCATAGTTCTCCATGAGCAGTTTGGAGAAAAGGGAGACAACTTGTCTCTTCTGGAACAATTGACAACCATCAAGAGAGCCCCCAACGAGCAGCTGACTGATTTCAATTTCGGATTTCAAAGATCTTGGGATAGAATTCCGGTGGCAGTCAGGCCAACAGCAGAAGGTGCTTTTCTGTACTACCTTAAAGCTTTAAATTCTGATATTTCTATGTTGATTCAATCGATGGGAGGCACAACTATCCCCGCTGCTTATAGTATTGCTATTAGAGCTGAAAATTGTCTGATTCAAGCTAGAAAGCTAGCTCCTAGGCCTCCAATGCCATTATATCCAAGTTTAGAGAGCCCAAGTACTGGTCAAGCACCTATCTTAACTCCTATTCCCACTCCTAGAAATCAAAGTGAGCTTCCACTTCATCTCCAAGTGCCCCAAATGAGCTTCAAGAAGTCATGAAGCAGCTGCAAAATTTAGGTAATGAGCTGGTCACTCTAAAAAGACAACAAGCTCAAGGTTTTAGACCTTCGTATCAGCCTCAAGCTCAACCTAATAGGCAGCCATATCAGCCTCAAAGGCCACCTAATCTAGCTGCAAATATGAATCAAACAAGGCCTCCTGCCAATAGATCATTCCAGCCCTATAATCCAAATGCCATATCTGCCTCTAAGGCATTAGTACCAGCACAAAACAACATTGCCCAGGAGTATGAATGGTGTTTTCCATGTAATGAACCCCATAATCAATCCATGTGCTTCAATGGTGCTTTGACCCAAGCTTTAATGGTAACAACTACTGGTGTGGAGGGTGAAAGCAATCAAGAAAACAACCAACAACAAGAAACATTCCAACAGCAATCTGCCCCAAATGACACCACATTGGTAAATTGGCAAGCAGAGGATTTCTGTGGCATGAATCAGGCAGTTTCTCAAGGTGTTGCTGCCAACACAAGGTCAAAAAGGAGAAATTTGGGTGAAGAACAGCCATTAGCCCCAGCCAATCCACAACCTTCCACAGCCCCACAAATGATTGGCAAGCAAAACCCAGTTTCAAATGCACAAGGGCAGCCAAGAACAGCCCCTAGGCCAACTCAAATGCCAGCTGTTGATGCCCACATTCAAGGAGCAAATGTGCAAATCAAGGGACAGCAGAGAGATCCTTCATCACCATTCAGTATCATTGATCAGATGAAGAAGACAAACGTCAATATATCTATGTGGGAATCCCTATCCATCCCAGGCCAAAGAGATTTGCTGCAAGCTGCTATGAAGGACTGGCCAACTTCGAATCAGCGGGTTCAAAGGCAAGACAAAGTGCTTACAAATGCTGCCTAGCCTGAAGGAAATCATGGAGCACAACAAGGTAGAATGCTGAAACCTCCCCCTTTCTATGTTTCGTTAATCATTGGAAATCAGCTGGTACATAATTGCATGATAGATTCCGGGGCAAGTAGCTCAGTAATGCCTAAACAGATAGCTGATCAGTTAGAGCTCCAGTATGAAATAACATCTAAGGGAGTAGTGCAGCTGGATGGGACAGCAATAGCAATTGTTGGAGTGATTAGAAATTTGAGTCTTACCTTGCATGCATGTCCAAATGTTGTTGTCTTACAAGATATATCAGTCATATACCTTCCACCACTCTTTGCCCTCTGTTTATCAAGGGACTTTACTGCCAAGATTGGGGGATATTTGTCTGCTGATTGGTCACACATGCTGTTCAGAACGAGGTATGGAACTAAAGCTACAATTAGGTCAGAACCTATTGCATATTTTCATATTGAGCCCTATACTCCAAGTCATATTAATACCAATTGCTCAGCATTTGATCAAGAAGATCACCTTGGCATTGATGAAGCCGACACTAAGGTTGGAAGTATCCCAGATTTGACTCTTGATGAATGGGCAAGCAAGGTGCATGCTTTTGATCCTTATCAAGAAGTAGAAGAATCTGAGCTAGGGGTCTATTGTATACACGAAGAAAGTCAACCTATTCCTAGCATCACCAAGCCAAGCCACAAGGATGACAACGAGATATGGCAACTGTTTTTTGATGGATCAAGAAGTAGACAAGGCGCAGGAGGTGGAGCCGTGCTTATTTCACCTCAAGGAATAAAGCATTATTCAGCTTTTAGATTTCAATTTGCATGCTCCAATAACACTGCTGAATATGAAGCCTTGGTGCAAGGGATGCATTGGGCAATAAAGAGAAAAATAAATAACTTGCAAGTTTTTGGGGACAGTGAGTTGATTGTAAATCAGGTCAAGGGACAGCATGCCGCCAAAAATGATCTACTCATATGCTACAAGAATAGGGTGTGGGACCTCATGGAAGATTTTGAGGGTTTCGGCATCAAGGCCATTCCCAGGAAAGAGAATCAAGCTGCTGACAGGCTTGCAGCAGTAGGGGCAGCCTTTGACATTGTAGAAAACATTCAACAAGACAAGGTACAGCCAAACATCCATGTGATTGTGAGGCCTTCAGTGCCAGATAATGATGTCAGTTAGAAAGTATTTGAGAATGACCACCAAATCATCCACTTCTTGCAGGAAGAAGCTGAGTTCTCAGCTAAGAATCAAGAGAAGTTGGAACAGCAATATGGTGACCAGGTGATACAGCTGAGAACTGACAAGCTGCCCAAGGGACTTATCACTTTGGAGTCCATTTTTAACCCCAATGATCAGTTTAGAAAGGAGAAAGCAAATATTCAGGTCAAGAGGGAGGATTCAGCATCCATCTTGGTAGAAGACAACAAGCCACTGCAAATTGGAAAGATGACAACTGAACAGGAAAGGTATGAGTTCATACAGCTATGTCAAGAATTCCCTGATGTGTTTGCTTGGAGCTATGAAGACTTGAAAGGGTTCAATCCCAACTTAGCTCAGCATACAATCGAGTTGGATCCAAATACTAAGCCTGTCAGGCAGAAACAGAGACTAGTCAATCCACACATGGAGCCTCTCATGAGGAAGGAGCTGGACAAACTGATTGAGTCAGCAATTATATTCCCTATCAAGCACTCAAGCTGGGTTGCGAACTTGGTTCCGGTCAGAAAGAAAAGTGGAGAAATCAGGCTATGTGTTGACTTCAGAGATTTGAATAGAGCCTCTCTCAAGGACCATTATCCACTCCCCTCCATGGAGCAAATATTGCAGGTCGTAGCTGGTTCAGAAAGGTTTTCACTACTTGATGGATACTCAGGCTTCAATCAAATTATGGTAAAGGAAGAAGACCAGTTCAAGACAGCCTTCACAACCAAATGGGGCACATATGCTTACAAGAAGATGCCATTTGGACTGTCGAATGCCGGAGCAACATTCCAGCGAGCCATGGATATGGAATTCAAAGGCTTGATCAACAAGATAGTGCTGATATACCTAGATGATATCACTGTCTTCTCAAAGAATGCTGCAGACCATCTCTTTCACCTCAGGCAAGTGTTTCAGAGGTGTAGAAAGTTTGGAGTGTCTTTGAATCCTAAGAAGTGCATCTTTCTTGCACATGAAGGGAAACTCCTTGGCCATATTGTCTCCAAGGAAGGATTAGCAATTGATCCAGAGAGGGTTGAAGCCATAAGAGCTCTACCATTGCCAAGTCACAAGAAAGCCCTTCAGAGTTTCCTGGGAAGGATAAACTTTGTTCGGAGGTTTGTCCCAAACTTTGCATCCCTTGTCAAGCCCATCACCAAAATGTTAAGGAAAAGCATGGCTTTCAAATGGACGGCAGAAGGCAAGGAGAGTTTTGAAGAAATCAAAGAAGCCATCTCCCAGGCATCCACTCTCATCAACCCAGACTTTTCCAAGGATTTCATCCTCTATGCATTTGGAGGTGATGACACTATTTCTGCCATTTTGGTACAACAAAACAAAGATAATGAGGAGCAGCCGATTGCTTTCTTCAGCCAGAGCCTAAATGACTGCGAGGTGAGGTACTCTTTTATTGAAAAGCATGTGCTTGCAGTAATCAGAAGCTTGAAGAAATTTAAGCATTTAGTCTCAAACAACAAGGTCCAGTTATTGGTCTCACATGCTGGGGTTAAGGACTTCCTCCTCAACAAGGATTTGAGTGAGAAAAGGGTAGGATGGATCACCCGTGTCATGGAATATGACATTGAGATCAAGATCACCAAGCTGGTAAGAGGCAAAGGTTTGTGTGAGCAGCTCGCTTCCAAACAACCAGACAGCCCAGAAGATGAAGAAGACGCTGTCCTCCTGTTACAAGATGATCAAAAACAGGAAAATGATGATGTGTCTACTCCCTGTTGGACTCAGAATATGATACATTTCCTACAGATAGGCATGTGCCCTCCAGAAATGAGCAAAGTGAAAAGAAGGTACTTCAGATTACAAGCAATTCCTTATGTGCTTGTTGATAATGTTTTGTTTAAAAGGGACATCAACGGTGTTCTACTAAGATGTATCGGGACAGGTCAGATCGAGAGGATCTTACAGGAGTTCCATGACGGAGAAGCAGGAGGCCATTTCACCCCACGAGTAACAGCTCTCAAAATCATGAAAGCTGGTTACTATTGGCCTACTATATTCAATGATTGCTTCTCATGGGTTAAGAAACGTAAGAAATGTGCATTCTTCACAGGGAAAGGAAGGTTAACAGCACTGCCCCTTCATCCAATTTCAATAGAACATCCATTCATGCAGTGGGGATTGGACTTCATTGGAGTCATCAATCCCAATTCGAGTCAAGGCCACAAGTGGATTCTTACAGTGACAGACTATTTCACCAAGTGGACCGAAGCAGTAGCGCTCAAAGAGGCAAGTGAGTCTAGCATACTAGACTTTTATGAAGGGATAGTAATTAGGTTCGGTGTGCCGGCCACCATCATATCAGATAATGCATTAGCATTCATAGGTTCAAAAATTACAGAATGGGCTATCAAGAATGGAATCTATTTGAGCACCTCTTCAAATTATTACCTGCAGGGTAATGGACAAGTAGAGTCCACAAACAAGAATTTGCTAAAAATCATCAGAAGGACTCTAGATGAAAATCAAAGAACATGGCATACAAGGCTAAAATCAGCATTATGGGCTGACAAAATAACACCAAAGAGGTCTACAGGTAATTCTCCCTACAAGTTAGTCTATGGGAAAGAGGCGGTGTTGCCTGTATCATTGGAATTGCCAGCCTTGGAGCTCATGAAGCAGCTTGAGTTATCTGAGTTCAAGCCAATGGAGGTCAGGTATGCGGAATTGATGGAATTAGAAGAAATCAGAGAACATGCAGTTCAGACGATTGAAAAGGATCAGGCCGTAGTAAAAAGATGGTTTGATAAGAAAGCTAGAGCAAGAACCTTCCAAGAAGGGGACCTGGTTCTGAAATGGGATGTAGATCGGGTAAAACCGGGGAGACATTCCAAGTTTGATGCCATCTGGAGTGGTCCCTACATGGTCACGGGATGTAAAAATAGTAATGCTTTCCAATTGTCTGCATTGGATGGAGAAAAACTTCAGATCCCGGTTAACAGAATCTATCTTAAACATTGCTACTAAGAGAAACGTTTTGCCCTTGTAAATATTAGTTTAGAGTTTTCTTAATTCCTCTAAGTGCATATGCACATTGTCCTGTTGTAGTTAGGTTTCTATTTCCCTAAGTGCTTTGGCACAGGTTTTGCTGCTCTGAGGTTGTTTTCTACAGTTCAGAGTGTTGCTGGATAGGAAGTTGCAGTATCAGGCTTGTTTTAGGTTAGTGCTTAACTCCATGCCCAATGGACCGCTAAAAGGCCACTGATCTTCTACCTAGCAGGTAGGTGACCCCGCTGAGTCGTCAAAACTGTTATCAAATTTCCCCCCCAGGGTAAATTTCGATAACATGCGTCAAAAGTGGCAGAAAGGCAAATAGATTGATTCAGAAAAAAGTGAAAAAATTGGCTAAGTCCTGCTAAAGGGAGCAACTGGGACATTTGGGACGTCAAGGCGCGGATCAGCCGAAAAGCCTCCAGGCGGCCCAAATTACATTTGGGACAATCGGGCCAGAAGTACGCGAAAGGTGCGAAAAGCTGATCCGGCCGAAGGAGGAGGAAGAAATTGGCTAAGTGTTGCTCAGGACGTTTGGGACAGAAAGGCCCGAACCGGCCGAACCGGGTGAAATAAGCACAAAGGGCCCAAAAACAAAGTGGGACAAGTGGTACAAATGGGCCCGAACTAGCCGAACCGGGTGAAATTGTCCCAAGCGGTCCAAAGGAAAATGGAACAATCGAGCCAGAGGTACGTGAACTAGTCGAATCGGCCGAAATTGTCACAAAGGGTCCAAAATCAAATGGGACATCCGGGATAGATGGACGCAAAGTACGCGGAAGACCTGGCAGGCCCGAGAACCAACCAAAAAATGCCACGTGTCTCAAGGAGAAAGGTTAAAAAGTCAAAGGGGAAAGGTTTGAAGTGCTGGCCCGAGCCAATAGGAATTGGACACGTGTCCAATAGAGCAGTAAAGTGCGGAGCTCGGGAGGAAGTTAGAGAATTTGGTTGAGTTCCCCAAAAAAAAAAAGGGGGGCTAAAAGTAAAGGAAGCCCCGCGCCCTGTCCTCCAACAAGATCATGCCACGTGTCATCCAAATGGTGGGAGCGCGGGAAAGGGGTGAAAAAGTCCCAAAATCATTAAAAGTCAAAATTTCAAAGGACAGCCCGCCGAAAAGACTGAGGAGAGAGAATTTCTCGTCCTATCAGAGCGTGCCACGTATCATCCAAGTGGCAGAGCGCGGGAAGAAATTCAAAATCCGTTTTCACCTGTTCCGTGCCCTAAAACTTCAGATCGACATAACTTTCGATCCAGAGCTCAGATTTGCGCATTCTTTATATCAACGGAAAGCTTGTGAGATTCTCTACACGTTTCCAGGGTCAATCTTGCATTTTGGTTTAGTTTGAAGAAAGAAAATCAGAAGACACCTCTGGCACGAAATAATAAGCAGAAGTGATGCTCAACTAACAACTTTAATGCAGCGGACAGTTCGCCGCCTCTGCTAGACAGCTCGCCATTTTGCCGAGATCCACCGCTTCCATCATTATGAGATGAGTTAAGTGCATTCTGGAGGTGGTTGGGACAGATTTCGAATTCCTCTCTCTTTTCTCTCTCATTCTTCCTATAAATTGTAAGGAGGGGCTTCTTTCTAATGTTGGACATTCTTGTTTTGCAACCCCTCCCTTCTCTCCTGCTTGTAGGAGAATTCGTGGAGTTTTCAAACCTCCCATATAGACTGTAACACTTTTTTTTTTGCCTTTTGGCCATTGCAATGTATTGAATCGATCCTTTGAGCAATATATATGTCTGTGATTGAATTTAAATCCTCTCATGTATTCATTGTTGTCATTCTGATCTCTCATTGCATTTCGGTTACCTGTGCATGGTGTGGTATTGCATCTATATGGTCTATGTTTATGTTGCAAAGCTTATGTTCTTCATTCCTCGGTGCATCACCTCCTTAACTTAGGATTATTTATATGCATTTCTCTCTCCCTGTCTCCTTGGTAGTTAGTTTAGTTTTGGTGAACCTCTGTGTTTCATTGATGCATCTGAACAGAGGAATAGGAACCAGCCTTTCTCTAGAGAATCCTTTCTCATTTTCAAAGTCCCACACTTGGAGGAAGGATTCAATGTTATGCAATCACACTGGATGCATGAACATCTATCTAGAAATCTAATATGCAACCAGGGGTGCGGTGATTTTGCATCAACAGGTAGAAAACAAAGGAAAAGCAAGACCGATCAATGAAAGTGGAAAATTGGGGAGCAAATGGCCAAGAGGAACTTTCGACGTGAGGGATAGAAAAAACTGAAATACCCACAAAACACTACAAAATCCTAAAAGCTCAAAATTTTGAAAAATGACTAACTATTTGAAAAAGAGATCTTTCTTAGGGTACCTTTACAAGGGCATTAAGTAGTTGCTTAACCTGAAAATTTAAAATTGGAGAAGAAAATTCACAACTCTTGGGGCGGTGACAACACACATATAACAGAAGTGTATAATAACATGAAAAATTCTAATACTAATAATTGTTCACTGCTAAAACACCAACTCAATGCAACATACATAACATAATACAATATGAGAAAGTAAACAAGCTAACCTGATAGGGAAACAAGTACAAACACACATGCTCAAACAAATAACGTTCAAGACAGTTGTACTAATGTTTTTATTATCAATCTTCAATTCCTAAATGTTTAATTTAATGAAAAGGGTTAGTAATGACACCCCTATGAAAGGATACATGTGAGGAGAATACACGGAGGAAAAAAGGGTCCCATGAAAAAGTAATCATACATCATGAAATAGTACCCAACAACTCATTATGCCAAAGAGTATAGACATAATAAGTAAACTAGCTTTGTTAATACAGGTAGATCAAAATGATTTTTGAGGTGTTAAGATAAGAAAAAAAATGTACCAAAGAAAAGAAATTGTAGGATAAATTTAAATTTTTTAGTACAATGCATTTGATACAAGATTTAGTTATGTGTATGCTTGTTCCTATTTTTTTTGAAAAAAATTGAATTTTACAACTTTTTGGATTTTTAAAAAATTTATGATTTTTTCAAATTTTTGAATATTTACCAATTTTTTGGATTTTTTTGAAATTTTAGGAAGAAAATTACTTAGAATAATGACAATATGTGTGGTTATTTCCAAAAAACACTAGGAAACAAAAATATGCCACATATAGTTGAAAGGGTCACCGGGAAGTAGAACCATGTCCCAACATAGTGAAAATGATTGGGAAATGACTATTTAATAAAAAAAATCATCACAACAATTACTAGAAGAAGATAGAAGAATCACGAAGGTCGTACAGTGCCTCGGAGGACAGAGACATGACAAATTAGGGGAAAATAGATATAAATAGTAAGGTGGGGGGTAAAAATCCATCACGGCTAGGTCATTTGTTATTTACCCTTATTGAGTTTTGAGAGGTTTTTTCCCTGATTTGCGAGAGGAATGATATGAATAGAGAACCATAGACACCATGCAGACAAGGTGTGAGAGTACATGAGGCTTCCAGCTAACGGCCCCCTGGTATGCAAAATAACAAAAAAATTAGTGCATTTAATGTGTTTTTAGGGTAGAAGAAATACGCAAGATGACAATAGTGTGGCCCTTGAGGTGTGTAAGTATGAAGGGGGATCACTAATTTAAAACTAGGTGTGCCACTGTTAGACTAAAATGATAGGTAGTATATGGTAAGCTGGAGTTAAAACACAAGCTTTGGTGTTAAAATGAAGGCATTAATGCTAGGGTGCGTCAGTGTTAAAAGGGGATTGCTGGTGTAAAAACATAGTCGCTAGCATAGATGGTTAGTTATGGATAACTTTAGAATAATCTAGGAGATTTGTAGAAGAAATTAGTAATGAGTAGAGGAAATTAGATGATGTTTTTAATAATAAATTATTGTAATGAAGTGGTTTGCGTGCTCTTGTAGGTGAAATTAGGTGAGTTGGAGACACTTGGGTGACATGGTCAGATTTGAGCCTATGCGGCTACTTTATCGCGTCAAGAGTAGATTTATCTTGTTATAACTCTAGTTGTGACATGACTTGCTTAGATGGCCCAGATGCCATAGATTATGTTAGATCATAGCCTCGTCACTTCTTTAGCAAAGAGGTGGCACAATGAGATTATTATGTTTAGATTCATGACTGCCGAGATGAGTGTTACAATGGAGGATGTTTGGCACATACTAAGAGTGCCTATCCAGGGCCGATTGATTACATTTGATGGAAACTGTAATCATATTTTTTAGTGAATTTTGGATATGTTTGGCTTACTTGACATACCTCATCAGGCATAGTGGTGGACCTTTATAGATGTTTCGTTGACCATCGACTCTCACAGATACCAATATATTTGATGGATCTTATTAGTAGAATTTGTTTTCTTGATAATATTGGTGCATGCTTTCCACTGGGTCTCATGAGAATAGTGCATGGTCCTGTGAGTGGAGAGGTCTACCATTAGGGTTAGTGTTTATTATCCCACTTATATTGGGACCTTCATTTGATAGTGTATCCTGACCAAAAGACCTTGGTCCCAGAAACATTGTTAGAGATATGGGCATAGGACCACATTGTGATAGGACACCCATTAGGAGTGATATGAGTCAGAGCTCCTAATGAGACATCTATTATGGGTTAGGAACCATTCGGTGATGATATACACTAGCATATTAGAGATAAATCATTCTAAATATGGGAATTTTATGATTTACAGCTGCACATTGTTACATCACATCCTTATAGACTATACTAGTGATTGGAGGATGTTGTAAAGCTCAGCACAACAAATGTTGATCAATTTATCATCAAGAATAAGAGCTATATTACTAATTGGTACTAATTCAACAAATTCTAGAGATAGTTGGGAAATATCCTAGGGATTCCTGGAGATGAGATTTGGTACGGGCGCAGAGCTAGAGATATTTTTGACATTGGACCACGGATTAGACCACAATTATCTTGAGATAGTTGTAGAAAGGTGGTCCCATAGCCTTGTGTTGTACACTCGCAAGTGGCATATCCTAGGGAGACTCTAGATTATGGATCATGGTATGCTACATTGCTACCATGGTATATCACTATACCAAATTATACCATAGAGGTAGGGATTTTTTCCACAACACAGGGATTATAGGGTTGTTATTTCAAAGATAGAACTAGATTGGGATAGCAGGAGGCCGAGGCCAATACTCCGGAATAGGGACTTGTATAAGCACCCCCGCATGTTATGCCCCCATATAATCCCTTATAGGTGTCTTTGGACCCACAACCATGTGTACATCTTCATATTTATGTGGTTCAGCAGGTGGTACAATGGATGGTTATACAACTACCACCATCACCACCTCATGTAGTGATTCCACCGAGGTGAGTACGTGGGGATGGATGGGATGGAGGAGATGGATGGGGGTCCCCAACTCATATTCTAGTAGGTGGGGGATGTAGACTACTATATATATCACCGGCTAGACAGGATCATCAGGGTATAGAAAATCTAATTGTTGTGAGGCAGAAATTACAGTAGGTCACCATAGAGAGGGACCAGTTGGCTATGGAGAGAGAACATTTGCTGATTGAGTTGGCTAGTGTGAGAGGTGAGTGTGATGCACTCTAGTAGGCAAGGACAAGATTAGAATCCCAAGAATTATTTTATTATTTTTCTTCAGTCATGGGGAGGTCACTTATTACATGATGTTATATCATGGGGCCATTCTAGTGGGTCAGAGGGATATGGATTTTAGTCATCTAGACAACATCCATTCTAGATCTAGGTCACATAGTCCATCTTGGTCATCGATATTGGTCCATATTACTTTAGCACAATAGGCGTCACCACCACAAAGCTCACAGTAGATGCCAGTACCTTGACATAGGCCAAGAAATATAGGAGTAGGTGAGAGTCATGGTTGACTCCTTTTATGATGACATATTTACAGATGTACTAATTTTTTGATAAATGCCTTGATAGGAAGGAACATTTTTGAGATGATGTATATGTATTTTTATTATTATGCTTCAATATGTAGGCACATTTTTGACCCATGCCCTTGATGGTATACTTTGTATCTATTGATTATGTATTGAGACATATTGTATATGGACATTGATATATTTAACATATTTACATGATGATGAGGGACTTTATTATGATCTATGATTGTATCACATGTATTTGATTTAGGAGATATCATCTAATGATATCAAATTTTTTTATAAGATGCTTATGATTTTCCATATTTTTAATTTTTGATATTGGTGAGGGGATATAGAAGGTGATCCTTATTTCCCCATTGATGATATGTTAGGATGATAGTAACTTAGCATACATGTTGGATGTTTATTTTCATGACGATGTATCTTAAAAATTATTTATGATATATGACATATGTGATATTGGATGTGCTGATATAAATGATGATGTAATAACAAACAATGTACAAGTAACAAACAAGCACAAGGAAAAGTTAAAAAATCTAACAAATGTGCACACTAAATAACTTGACAACAAAAATATAAACAAGCATGCAAAATACATTGAATATAAACAAGAAAGAATGAATCTAATCAAGGAAAGAGTAGAAAAATATAAGAAGTATGTTAAGAAAAACACTATACAGGGTGTATAAACAAGCAAACAAAGTAAGAAAAAACAAACAAATAAGTAAGAAAAAGGACTACTATGTTTTTGTGGGACAGTTTTGAGATATTTTGCACTGTTTTGGGAGGTTTTTTAAGACCATGTTCTATTGTTTTTTATTTTCCTATGAAATGGTTTTCTAATGTTTTGGGATTTTCTAAACATATTTGAATGTTTTTGTAATTTTCTAAACATATGTGAATGTTTTTGGAATTTTATAAATATATTTGAATGCTTTGGAGTTTTCTAAAAAGTTTTCCAAAGCTATGTACAAGAGAACAGATAAATGTGGATGTCCCCTAGCTTTAGATGAGAATGTACAAGGAAAAATTTCATGCATATGTGTAGGAAATCAAAGATATGAAAATTCCCCCAACGTTAGTTGGGAATGTACAATGGAAAACTCTTCACATGTATACAAGAGGAGGATCAACCAAATAAGGGATTATGAAGGATAGGCTCAAACGATTCTCAGATACAGGTGAAAATGGGATTTGGATAAAGAAAATATACCCCCTAGATGTGATATGCTTGTGAATAACGTATCCTCCCAAGGCACTAGAAACCAATTTTCACCAAAGGACTTGTGTAAAGTGCCACAATTGCATGGTTTTCACATTTCTACAAACTAATTTCTCTTTACTTTTTTCTTGATTGTTTTGATTTTTTGTATTTTGATAATTTTTAACTTTTTTTTCTGATATTTCCCCATGCTTAAGCATAGAACTTCTTTAGATGCATGTTTTTCATAGGTTCACGTAGCTTATCTCCATTAGGATAGGTAAGTTTGTAAGCACTTGATCCATAGTTTTCTACCACAACATAAGGTCTAAACTGGTTTGGTTTGAACTTTCCTTTATTTTCTCTTTCTTTTAGAGTATTGAACTAGTTTTCTTTAAGAATGATATCCCCTACCTCAAATTGGTGAGGTATGATACAATTTTTTTAGTCCCAAGAAACTCAATTTTGATACACTTTCAATTGGTTGAGTGCACGAAGGTGTCTTTCATATAACAACTCTAACGTTTCCAATATGGCTACATGGTAGTCTTAATATTTGTCTCAATAATCTCTGAGGGAAATTCTTAGGGATGTAAGCTCAATTTCCAATGGGATGATGGCCTCAATTCCAAAGACTAAGGAATAGGGTGTAGCACCAGTAAGGGTGCGAATGGATTTCCTGCCAGCCTAGAGAGTGGGATGGATTTAGATATATGGACTAAACCACTTTAGATATATCTAAAAGCATTGGCACAATGCTTTCATGGTATTATTCTTGAAGTAATTAGCATTATTATCTACAATGGTGGAAGGGATGATATAATGGCAGATTACATGATTCATGGTGAGCTTGAATATTTGAGCACCAGTAACATATGTAAGTGGCAAAACCTTTACCCATTTGGTAAACTACTCAGTTGCAGTAATGATGTGGGTTTAGGAATTTGATGAAGTTAGAGTGAGATTTCCTATGATAACTAATCCCCACTTGAATAATGTTCATGGTGATGTGATTGGATATAAGGATTTTGTTGGTGCATGAATGATATTTCCATATTTATGGAACAATGAACATTTCTTAACATATTTTCAGTTGTCTAATTCCATGGTAGGACAATATTAACATACTCTTAATAACTTATTTTCTAGTACTATTCCACTCATATGAGCTCCATAGAAACCTTCGTGCACTTCTTTGATTCGTTGGATGTACTCATCTAAAGTAAGACAACGCAACAAGTTCCTTTCATATCCATGATAATAGAGGGTTCCTACAAGGAGGGTGTATCGAGGTATTCTTTTGATTAGGTTCCATTTATCAGGATGGGAAATATTATGGGGGAAGGTACCATCTTGGAGGTAATTGAAAATGGGTTCATACTAGGGGGAAAAGGATCAACAACTTCACAAACTAGACACAACTCTGACAAGTCATATATAAGAATCTATATATTTTCAACAAATAATGTCGTATCATTGTTCCTTGGTGGAATACGAAGCAAGGATCCTACTCTAGCCATATTGTCTACAGAGTGATTTTATGCCCTTGGAATTTTCCATGCTCCTCAATTTGAGATAATGGATGTAAGATGGAGAAGCTATTTTACTTGAACATTAAAAAAAATTCTACAAAACATATTTCTTTAGTCCCTTCATGTGCTTGTCTTAACACCTCGTGAATCATTTTGATCAACCTCCATTAATAAAATTTGATTCTTGTGTTATGTTTGTACTTCCTTTCACAAACAAGTTTCATGGTAATATTTCATAGGGAACATCTACTTTTTCATGGTACTTCTTTGTCTTCTATTTCTTCCCCTCACATGTATCCTTTCTTTGGGTTCAATTTTTGACCCTTTTCGTTAAATCAAACATTTGGGAACTGAATCTTGATAACAAAGACATTGGTGCAACTATCTTGTATGTTGTTTTTTTGAGTATAGGTGTTTGTACTTGTTTCTCTATTAGGTTATCTTGTGTAATTTTTCGTATTGCATTGTGTTATGTATGTTGCATTGAGTTAGTGTTTTGGAAATGAAAAAAAGTTATTATTATAGTTTTTCGTGTTATTATACACTTTTCTTGTATGTGTATATATAATAAATAGCCAATGGTGTGGATCATAAAGTTAAATGATGAAAAAAAGTTACTCTTGAGCTAAGATGGATCCAAGATATTTCTATTCTCTTCATCTTTATTCTTCTTCATTATCATTTTATTCAACAACACCTGGGGCAATAGGGATTATATTTATTCCACCCTCCCTATCCTTGTTTCTTCTATCTATTTCCTTTATATTTTTTAGCATCAATCAACCTCTTTCCTCACCCCATCGATACTCCATGGGGCATCCTTCAATCTACTAATTTTTCTTCTACCCCTTCAAAAAAATTACTTGTCTTTAATTTCCTACTATCTTTGAAGTGGCATCACTTATGCCACCCCAAAGAGGGAGAAATGTAAACACCTAAAATATGCTTACACAATTTTAATACTAAAATTGCACTAATTTCCCACTTTCCCTTCATTTCAGTAATAATTAGTGATTTTCGGGTAATTAACTAATGTTTCCCTCCATTTTGGTCAATTAACAACAGTTCGTTAGTTATAATTCTCTTTCAATTAATTAACTACTTATTAGTTTTTTTTTTATTATTGGAAAATAGTTTTCTGAAAGGGACTATACCCTTGAGAACAAAATATGGCCTAGGAGCCAGAATAGCAGTGTGAACCAGAAAGAAAAGGATCAAAATCCAAGTGTTACAATGAAGCTCAAAGTAGCCTAAAAATAGCTACCCAAACGAGACAAAACAACAAAATTACTAATAAGGATTAACTACTTATTAGTTAATTAAACCTTTTTAACCTTGTTATTAATTAATAAACCTTATTATTAATTAAATATCCCTTTTAAAACCTATTTTCGTATATTTCAACTCCAAATACCTTTATAAGCTTATTCTAGCCTATTAATTAATCCCATTTGATTAATTAAATCATCTCCAACTCACATGAGTTGTTAATCACTTGTTAATTCATCTAATCAAGATTATTGCTTCTAAATGCACTTTATCATTTGTCCCAAATTCTCTAACTTGCAAGCTTCTCCCAAAGTGGAAAGCTATTTAAAGGACCAAGCTCCTTCCTCTCAATCACAAACCACACTTTTATTAGTGAAACCTATAGGCATTTTGATTTGAGCATTCTCCATTTTTTTGGAATAGCTTCTTCATATCTTACATCTATTCTCTTAAATTGAGTAGCATGTGAAGATCCAAAAAAGGACTTGTAGCCATTTATTGGTGAGATCTCATCCTTAATTCTTGAGGAAAACAACACAAATTTGATTACTAGGTGATCTAATTAGGTTCAAATTCTAGGTAGAAATAAGAAAGATTAGGAATGGCTTGACATTTAATGGTTTTATCATTTTTATGCATTGTAGAAGTTGTTTTCCCTTAAGCTCTTATCTTGATGGTTCTATAGTAGATTTATCTTTGCTTTGAAACTAATAGGTGTTAGTTTATTTCCATTAGAATTCCAAGTTTATTATGTTCACAGTGACCATGATATTAAGTGAATATTAGTGAGATTAGAAGTATGGAAAAGGTGTGAAGGGGCTAATAAGGCATGGAAGTAAGGAATAGACATAGTGTGGGGTTCAAGAGTTTGAATTTGCAAAGTTAGGGTTTGAGAAATTGAGAAATTGAGAAATCATGGGACTCAAAGATGCAAGATTGGGGCATAGGGGTGTAAAGAGAAAACTAGTGCACAGAAATGGCTAGACAAGAGCAAGAGATATTGACACCCGACGTTGAAGCATGGAAATTTGGGTAAGTTATTATATACCTAAGGCACCACTTTCTGAATATTAAAATTTAGGATATTTACAAAATTAAACCAATTGTGGGAAGAATTAATGGTACTAAAGAAATAACCCACCATATCACCAAAAGGAAAGGGTAAGGGTAAAAACAATAATTCTAAATTAGAGGACACACAAGAAGAGTTATTTTCAAAGATGTGGTACCCCTAGAGGTACTAGTACAACATCCATGGGATTCGCACTTGAAAAAGTGAAATATTAGAAATTATAACCATCCCTGAGAGGCCCACTGAGTATAAATTAATAAGAATGTAATGATAAAAATGGATCAGAGGACTGTAATAGGGAAACTGGTGTATGATGAAACCATGAAAAAAGCATTAGAGAGTGTAGGAGTGTTGCAAATCTATGAGCTACCTTTCTTTGGAAAACCCAAGTGATTATACCAGTGGCTCATGTCGCATGCCCATGAGGGCTTGTTCAACTTTTCTGGAAGAATAATGTGCATCACCACACAATTGATTAGATGGGTAATAATCCAATGCATCTCAAGCATTTAAATTGAGTAGTACTTGGATGATGATGATGGGTTACAGGCCACTACAACATAATTTAGTTATCAATGTGGGAATCACAAGATCGACATCACATCCATCAATGAACTAGGTACCAGAGTTGTAGCATACCTATTGAGCTATAAGTTAGGTGCATCATAAATATGGTCTCAAGTGAATAATAAATGGATTCACATAGCACAAAAGATGTTGTAGAAGGTATAATATTGTTGGATTCATTTCTAAATGCATAGTGGAGGAGGCTTGCATCCAAGTGAGAAAATATGTGAAAATAACTTGGGGCACCATACTAATCTTGATTATATTTTGGGGGATAGGAGTTCTTGATTGACCTAAGAACAAAGTGTGGGTATACCTACTAGAGAAAAAATACCCCACATAAAGGTTTTGATAATATACCTGTGATGGAGCCATAAACAATGCATATAAACTTTGGGTGGATACATGGTATAGACAAATACGTAAAGAATTTTAGTATGAGTGACACATGCTGAGGGAATTTCCCTCAATTTTATATGGATACAAAAAAAATTCAATGCATTAGCACTTTAGTTTGGGGAGGTTCTTTCTAAGAAATGGATAAAATGGCCCATGGTATAAATTTCCTTTTGCTTTCATTGACAAGTACTTCTAGGCATCTGTAAATAAAATCAAGGATACACAAAAGTTGGTATTTAATGCTAAAAAGGTAAACTTTGATTTCCACACATTATGCACCACATTTTTATACCGATCTAAGTCATATGATGTGGAGGTAATGGAATATTACAATACATATATTAATCATAAAAATATTGTGGTCGGAAAGGAACCATTAATAGTCTATATATACCAAAGGCCAAATATGAAGAATGGAAATTTTATTAAAGTGAGAGACCTTAATCTCCCAAATCCTTCGAAGGGTAAGTAGATGGTATGGACTTTCAAGTTAATGCATGAGGATACCCCCCTCGAAAAGAATAATAATATGAAGATTAGGCGAAAGAGGAGGAGGAGGAGGAGGCAGAGGAAGAAGACATTACACTAGACTAGAGTTATAAAAGGAAGTTATAGAGAAGGCACAAAGGAAAAATTTAGGGTTCAAGAACTTCTGATGTAACTAAGAATTCACCTAAATTCACCCCAACTAATTTAAGCCCAAAAAATAAGAAAAATCCTCTGAGAAAGAGAAACAAATGGTTGGTTACTAAGGAGGAGAGTGATGAAGAGAACTTTGTTGAATAGGTTTCTTGCAATGAAGAGCCAACCCATGCTAAGGAGGAAGTGAATAAAGATGAGACCACATAACCTGATGTCGGGATACACAACACACATGATGGTGGCCCTAAAGGAGATGAGGAATAAGAGAAGTGAAATGATGAGGAGTAGCCTACTGGGAAAGGCTTAAATGTTACAAGTGGAGAAGGAAGTAGTGTGTAGCTAAAGACTAGGACAAGGATGTCCAAGGGTAGGCCTAGAGATAGATAGAAGAAAAATTAGGAAATTTTGTAACCATCCCAAATGAATTATATATATGATCATACAAAGTTTTTATGGGAAAGGTTACAAAGCATGGTTCTGATTAAATACCTATAAGGCTAGGTGTTGATAGACCCTGAAGGATCGAAGATGCACACTAAGAAGATGTTGTAATGGAGCATGAAAACTCATATGGAGGAGGTTGAGATTGAGATCAGCAATGAGACGTATACCAAGAAAAAAATGAAGAAGGATCTGTGAACATTATTCACAATAATTAAAACTATGGAGCTAATGGATGAACATGAAATCAATGCATTGAATAATATGGAAGATGAGGTGGTGCACATGAACTTACACAAGGGGGACACAATAAGAGTGTAGTTGAGCCCTTTAAATAATCAAATATCTAAGGCATGAAGGTTTGTGGCATACGGAAGAATGGTGTGAAGTCATGCAAAAAGGTAAATTTTGGGAATGCAGGAAGGCTCACACACAAGAGGGATGGATTCACGACTTAGTCACTTTTTGGACTATGGATTAAGTTGTATTAAAGGAGCACATGGAAAGGTGACCAGATTTAGTTATGGATAAATTTAAGCTATGAAGACTTTCAGCTCAAGGAAAGAATATTCATGGGTATCATTGTGGTTATCATGAGAGGATTAGGAGCTGTAAAAGTGGAGTCAGTTACTGCTAGCTAGCATATGTATGCTAAGGATACTTTAGTAGGGAAAGACATGATGACATTTGACATGTTCTTGGGAAATGATGGAGTGGTTAGAGGGGATTTCTTTGATTACCTTCTTATGTATTTATTTGCACAACATCAAGGGAGAAAGGGGAAAGTGGATGGATAGAGTGGGAATTAGGGAAAGTATGTGGGAAGTCTCTATTGTAACTTGTGTGATGAAACCATTGTAGGAAGCACTAAAAATATGTGAATGTATCTGGCCCATGTATGGATCTCTTGATGTATCTTGGCTACTATAAACACTTATGAAGTAATAGATAATGGAGTATTCTGAATATCTGTGTCTAAATTTTTAAAATCTTATATGTTTTACACTAATATTGTTTTAGATCTAATTCTCTTATGCTATTGTTATGTTTGCTTTCATGTTATCGTGCATCAGTGTATGGTTCTAACTCTATTACTTTTGTTCTTTTGATGGATGCATATATTACTATTCCTGAAACATTCCTCTATTAATGATAATCATTCTTACAAATATCACATAAAGGAGGGGCTCAATTCCTATGTGTGCCTCAAGTGAGCACTCAGTCTAGACTGGGTGATAGGCTAACATGCTTAGGGTTTTAAGAGGATTTAGAGGTAAACAATGAACACATTTTGGTTACATTTTCAGGACCTATTTTGAAGATGTTATAATAATGGTGTGTGATGACATAACGCTTGACCTTGGAAAATGTCGATACTTGGATTAAAGGCACGGAGGATGAATTTTCACAGTGATTTAACACTGGACCTGAGTTTATGCACATAAATGGGTAGAGGAGCACCTATATCACGAGCCTATGAGACATTATTTTTCTATTTTCCAGTATATTTGTATGAATGGATATTAATATATGCATCAAGGAAGAGTTAGTATTATAGACCTCATATTTGGACCCAAGAAGAGTATCAGAGGTTGCATGATGTTGATATAACCTAGACTCATGATATTGATCATTGGTGGAGAGGTGTGCTGACTAGCTATACCCTGGAATATGTTGTTTCTATGTATTATTTCCTAAATATTATTGAGTTTTAGCTCTTACAGGATCCAAGAGGATCATTCTTGCATGTTATGTCATTAGCCATTAAGATCCTAATCATCACTTTGAGTATGGAGGAATTTCCTATGGATGGGTAACTTCCCACTAAGCACAGGGTGTGGAAGATGGTGTGGTGAGAGATGGCAGATCCTATAGTAGAAGAAGAAAGATAAGAGAGGTTGATCAAGTATAATGAAGTGTGGGAAATGGAGTTTGAAATACAACACAAAGTTTCTAGAGTGATGGATTTATGGAGGCAGATGATGTGGGAAAGATTTGAGGTTCATGTGGAGGGCTTGGGACCTAAGAACTCTATGCTACCCCATCTTAAAAAGTGTAAGAGAGAAACCCCCTCATCTTCTGGTGAGATCTCTTCATATAGAGAAAGGAGAGCCATAGGTATGCATCTTAGCCAACCTGGTAACCAAACCCTAGCACTTAGTTTTTTGATTCCTGAAATAAGTGTTATCAACTCGGTTGGTGTTGGTATTGGTAGTTCCTGGTAGATATAATTTTTAATTTAGTTATTCTATGATGGCACAAATATTTATTTTGTTTGGAGTCATCCTATTTGGTAGATTATTTGGGCAAGGTGTGGGTACTCAAAGTTTAGGAATTACATCTGGAGGTTTTTCTACATCACAAACTGTTGGCACACAATTTAGCATGACAGTGGGTATGCATAGCACATCTGCATCAGGCCCCCTACCTACAACATGAGGAGGATCTTATGGATCTAGAGGAATATTAACTAGTGGATCTAGTGGATGTGGTGGTGGATATAACACTGGATAGATTCAAGGTCCTAGATTCAGCAGAAAAGGACCACAACACAATCAGAAAATGTTTTACGAGATGTCTTTGCATTTGTCTTATTACAAGGGCATTGAAGATTCCATGAAGCATGTACACAAGTATGAATTTGTATGGTGCACTAATGGAATCAATTCCCTAGATCAAAAATCAAGTCAATTTGCAACTATGTTGCAAGGGAACACACATATCTTGTACCGGAAGTATGACCCCCATCAGACAGTGGAGGATTATACTACATTACATGATGACTTCTTAGTGAAATTCCACATTCCTTAGTTATAGAAAAATAGCATCAACATGTTGAAAGAGATTCAACAAGGGATAGAATAGAGTGTTTGGGAGTATTATGTGCACTTTAAAACTCTTATGTCAAAATTATCTTATGATATCCATCCCTCTCAACATTTTCAATGGTTCATTGGAGGATTGTTCACACCTTTCAGATGAGTGATTTCCCACAAGACACGGATCCACATGAGGTCTTGGAGGCTTCTTTACATTCTGAGGCTGTCAGAAGCATTGACATTAGAATAATCCCATTTTTAGAAGCACAGATCATTGTCATGGTGAAGCAACTTGACAAATTGTCTACAAACTTGGCTCATGAGACTCACAATGGACTATGGTGCATAGATTGTGAGGTAGAAGAACACACAAAATATATTTTCCCATTAAATATGGTGTGCTCCATTTCATTAGATTGTGATATTTGTCATGGAGATCATTGTCCAAGTAGATGCCCATTATTGCAGTGTGCACTCCGCAAGAATGTGTCCTCTTATTGTAAGGTTTTCTCGTCTACGATGCACGATACAAAGGACTACTGATTGATAGAAAAAATACATGATGCCATTGATATTAGTGTGTGTTAGAACAATATTGGGAATAATTCTAAGAATGAAGTTTTTCATTTTGAATGAAACGTAGATAGAGGAGGTCGAGGAAGAGGATTGTGCAGAGGATTTAGTGGCCCTCGTATTAAAGGATGTAGGGGTTAATTTCCCTCTACAAACTATTACAATTTTGGATCTACTGAACACTACAAGCGTGAGTGTCTGGATTTGTTATAATGTTCATGGTGTAGGAAGAATCATAAGTATGAGGAGTTCCCTTAGTTATATGAGCACATGAGCCAGAACCAGAAGAATTATAAGGGCACAGGAATGGTTAGTTTGAAGTGTGTTAATCTATTATGGATTCTTAGCATGGTGCATGACTCTGAGTTAGAACCTATCTTAGTAATCACATGGGTAAAAGTCATGGGAGAAAGGGAAGAACTAAATTAAAGTCCTCTCATTACAAGATAAAAGGTGTTACATGGGAAGTATCTTGATCTAACTGATCAGAAGGAGGTTTACAAAGAGACCATGGAGGTAATTAGAAACCTGTAAGGGGAGATGTAGTGTTTAAAGGAGTAGTCTAGGAAGTTGGAGAAGAAAAAATGCATTGAAGTCCCTCAGAAGGACGTGGATGAGGTCAGAGAAGTGTGTAGGATGTTGAACTAGGAGAATATCATCCCTCTGTTAGGAGAGTAAGTACCACATGCTAGAGGTGAATGTGAGAGGTAGGTCTTACATGCTAATCTACCCCCTCACAATATTGACTATGACAAGGAACTAACATTGAATGTAGTTGTGGATGGATGGGTTTTTACCAACATCTTGATTGACATGGGGTCAAACATTTTCTCACTTTAGATGAATGGAATCAGATGGGAAGACCCCCATTACACCCATACTCAAATGTGTTGTATATGGAAAATAGGAAAAAGGCTATACCCATCGGAGTATTAAAGGATGCATCCATAACCATACAAGGGGAAAAATTTACTGGAAACTTTGAATTCTTAGCATTTGTCAAGGAATATAACTTCGCAGCCCTACTTGGACACCCCTAGTGTTATAAGAATAATGATGAAAGGATACATAAGTTTCAAGATCAAGGAGGAGCACATTGTTGTTCCACTAACGAATGGGAATTATGCACCCTATATAGATCCTTTAAGAGAAGAGGATATGGATAGAATATATGTGTGCATAATTAGAGACCCCAAGGTTATTCATCCATCAAGAGGAGTCATTCAATGGGAATATGCTCAGTCTATGAGTGATAAAACTAGCATTACATGTGAAAAGTAGGCACATGGGACATATGAGTTGATTAAAAGATAGCTGAAGGGCTCTGTCACTTGAGTTACTAGAGCGCACACAGTAAGGTGCCTTAGAGGATGGATGTTACTAAGTTATACTAGGTAAGTTAACTCTGATGTCTTTCTACGCATGATGGAGGCACAATGTACCTATCATACAGAAAGGAGGAATATGCTAACTTATACCTTACACGGGATGGAAATGTGTTGGTGGGTGACCCATTTGGATAACCTTCTAGAGTGGTGCAAAGTGTGAATCGTGCTCTCTATTAGGTTTCTAAGGAAAAATACACCCTCTACTATACATGACTATCATGGGAAGGATTCTACCAAATTCCACATCCAAGAGTGTGAGAGAACCTAGATGATGGGTGCAGAAGCCTTTCCTCCTTTATTATGGGTGCATAAGTTCTATTCTACCCTATAGGTCTATGCATGCATGGTATATTCATTCAAATATGCATCATTAGATGGGAAAATGATATGAATTGAAAATGGATATTACTCAAACTTTAGGGTATCAAAGTTCAAAGCCATCAGTAAATGAGGTGTTGAAGGTAGTCAAACTCCTTACTATGTAAGATAATGTCATTGCTGAGGAATTAATTCTATATTTATTAGGAGAACCTGATTTTGGAGTGCACTTCATAGAAGAAGAATGAAAAGAAGAGACGTAGGAGGTGCCACTTGAGCACGCCTTCCTGGAGAAAGAAAAAGGAAAGTTAGTTTATTTGATAGAGGATGAGGAGGTGGAAAAATTGGATGTCAACCATAGAATTTCATTTTCAATGAATTAGGTTTATGAAAAAGAGGAGCTTTGGGTCAATGGAAACTAAGTAAATTATTTTTTTAAGAAATTAAATAAAAGCTTCATTGCAGAGGGTAGACCTAAACATCCATTTAAAATAGAATTATTTATTGTGTTATAAAGACCCTTATGCTCGTGGCCTAATAGGCCTCCTTGAGGAATATGTGCTTCTAAAATATCTTTTATATTGTGTCTAATTCTAAATTTGATTAGATAAAACATATGATCAAGAGTACGCATACCATCAGCCCTTAAAAACAAATAAAGTTAGCATTAGTACAAAGACAGAGCCAAAGGAAGATGTCATTACATAATACTGGGCAGAACAAGAAGTGTCAAAAATGATTAATCTACTATGTGAATTCCAAGATTTGTTCCCACCCAAGTACCACGAATTAAAAGGAGTACATGCCTCATTGGGAGAAATGAGGATTAAGTTATAAGAGGGTGTGCACCCAGTTTGGAAGAGACCTTATAGGATGAATTTGAATATGTGTGTCAAGGATAAGGAGGAGATTGATAAGATGATAAGATTCGGTATCATTGAGGCAATTGAAGAATCTGTGTGGGTGAGCCTGGTGGTAATTAGTATTAATAAGGATGGAAAGATAAGTATTTGTGTTGACTATAGGGACTTGAATGTTGTGTGTGTCATAGATCCTTTTCCAACCCCATTTACCAAGGAAATATTGGAAGGAGTAGTATGGTGGGATATCTATTCTTTTACAGATGGATTTTTAAGTTATCACTAGGTAAGAATTGTGAAGGAAGGCCAGGAGAAGACTACTTTAACCAATGAATGGGGATTGTTTTATTATACGGTAATGCATTTTAGATTAAAGAACAGGCCTATTGTGTTCTCACGCATTATAGTATAGGTCATTCAAGACTTCATCCATAATTTTCTATAATTTTATCTGGATGATTGGAAGGTGTATGGGTTAGTAAGAGACCATTGTTACAATTTGAGGTTCATGTTTGAGAGATGTAGGTAGTTGAGTATCTCACTTAACATTAATAAGTGTGTCTTTGATACCTCATTTGTAACTTTACTTAGTCACATCATATGTAAGGAAGGCTTATTGGTAGACCCTGCAAAAGTTTCTATTATATTGGGTTTAGAGGAGCCTACCAGTCAAAGTGTTGTGTTTAGATTCTTAGGGCACACAGGATATTATAGAAAATTTATCAAAGGATATGCTAAGATTGTCACGCCATTAGAGGATTTGTTGAAACATAAAATTAAATTTCATTGGGTCAAGGCGCAATAGATGGATTTTGACACACTAAAGGATAGACTCACCATTGCACCCATCTTATGCTTTCCCTCTTGGGATAATCCCTTTCATGTGCACATATAGATGTGTCAAGAATGGAAACTGGAGCAATATTAACACATCCTAGAGAGGGGATTGTTAACCATCCCTTTTTTTTTTCTAGTAGGAAGTTAAATCCAACAAAATAGAATTATACAACCATGATGCGTGAGGCATTGTCAATTATCTATGTGTTACACAAATTTAGGAAGTATTTGTTAGCAATGCCTTTTATTTTCTACATGGACGACATGGCATTAAATTACTTGGTGAGAAAGCCCATTTTATAAGGGTGCATATGACAATGGATCTTATTGTTTTAGGATTTTGAGTTTACGGTTGTGGTGAAACTAGGGAAGAGTAATTTGGGACTTGACCATTTATCATGGATTGACTCAGGAGAGGATGTGTAGAGAATTAAGGAAACAATTCCATATGCATAGTTGTTTAGATTATAGCATGCACCCTCTAACTTGGAGGATATTTTTGTTTTCTTGCAAATGGGTGTGGAGCCAGAAAGAATGAAGGCCTTAGAGAAAGATAGGTTGGCTATACACACTGTGCCCTATATGTTGATTGCTGGAGACCTATAAAAACTAGGCCCAGATGAGGTTTTTCACCGGTGTATTTCAGGAGGTCACTATGGAAGAAGCTCACGGTGGCATCATAGGAGGTCACTATGTAGGAAATGCTATCGCATGCAAGTTCCTATTGGAAGGCCTTTAGTGGGAAACAATTTGCAAGGATTGTATTGAATATTACAAGGCTTGTGATCATTAACAGTGCCTTAGTAAACAAGGATGAAGAGATGCAATTTCACTAAGATCTATTGCTAGTGCAGACCCATTTGAAAAGTGGGAAATTGATTTTGTGAGCCCTATTTCCCCAACCATGATTATGACATGTTCACACTATATTAACACTTACACAGATTATCTTACAAGGTGGGTAGAAGTGGCACCTACAAAGGATTGCATGGTAGAAACAACAACTAGGTTCTTATGGGAGAACATAATTAGCAAGTATGGAAGTATTTTGAGATTAACGAGTGATAGGGGTACACATTTCTTAAATGAGACTATTCAAATATTTTTAGTAGAGTTTATGGTGGTTTATCATAAAACTACACCCTATCACCCTCATGTTAATGTAACTATTGAGGCATTTAACAAGATATTAAGCCACATGTTAAGAAAGATTTATGATGTCAGAAGAAGAGACAAGGATGATCAAGTATCTATAGTGTTGTGAGCATATAGAAAAACTTATAAATGGTTGAACAAGGCCACACCCTTTCAATTTTTTTAGCACGTAGGAATTTATACCTATGGAATTCATGTTTCCATCTCTACATATTGTGCACACAGGAGGATTGGCTGATGAACAAGCATTAGAGGAGGATATTGATAAAATTATGGAGTTGTATGAGAGGCGTGTCATTTCAAAATGGAGTTAGAAGATGGAGAAATCATGATAGAAGGCATGACATGATCATCACATTAAAAACAAAAAGTTTGAGGTTGGGTAGATGGTTCTAATTTATGATTCTCAGTTTTTGTGCCATTGAGGGAAGCTTAAGGTGTACTGGCTGGCACCTTACACTATCACTTTCATCCTTGATTCAAGCACTTTCTAGTTACAAGAGTTGGATGGCACATGGTTGCCCATTTTATTTAATAGGAGTAGGTTGAAGTCCTACTATAAATAAGTCTTCTTAGTCTTTGTAAATAAGGCAGTGTTTCCATTTATCTTAGGATTTCCCTTAATACATTTTTTATTTTTTCCTTTTTGTTATGTGTTTTTTGCAGTTTGACATGTCGGTAGCTAAATCCATTTGAAGTGCTTTCATGCACATCAGACTGCAAATACTTTTATTGGGGTGGATTGGCGTCTGAATTCGGAAAATCAACGGTGTATTTCTAAGGAAGATGGACTTTTTGAAAACTCATTCTAGGATGAATAGTGAAAGGAAGAAGAATGATTTTTGTAGAGGAGGTGTCCAAATTTACTCCATAATAAAGGTGTCTTAGAGAAAAAAATTTGAGTTGAGTATAAACCACGCAGAGGAGAAAGGAACACATAGTGTAACATAAGTTAGGAGGTACCATGGGGAACTATTTGGTGCATAGCATAGAGTTTATGTACTTCAACATGGTGAGGCACGCGAACTAGGTCTATGGTAGTGAAGTAGTGTAGGCATGCCAGAAGGTTACGATTGCAGCATGTGAAGGGAAATCATAGAAGTTGACTTAAGTGACAAAAGTTCTTTATCTACAAGTGAAGTTAGGACACGTGGTCGGAGGGACATTAAGGTGTTGAAAAAGTATAAATAGAGGATAAAGGTATTAATTTTAACTACTTTACCCTACCAAATTTTTTTGCTCCCAAAATTGATGTACAATGAGGGTTTTCAGAAGGATGCGAGATACTTATCATGAACCAGTAGAGTTATTCAAACTATGGTGTAATCTTATGGTGTAGCAAGAAGGAAAGAAGAAAGAAGAGAAATAAGACATTGTGGGAAAGAGAAGCATTTGAATTCACCAAGTTTGAGCGTACATGGGAAAATCAAAAACACCTAAGGCACAAAAGAACAAGAAAGGAGGTGACACAAAAGAAGAGTAAGAATAAGAGACCAGTGATGGAAAAGGAAGAACTTGTGGATGTTTATTTGGAAATGATGTATCCCCCAAGGGTTATTAAGACAGAGAAGTGGAGCTTGAAGTTATAAAGATGAAAAAATAGCAAGTTCAACCAAAAAACCATAGACCATGACAAATTGATGCAGAAGGATCTATATAAAGATATCCCAAGTTTATAAAAACAAGGAAACCTTATGGTAGATGATTCGTTAAAGGAGTTTAAGAAGACTGGGGTTTTACATCTTTGGGAACTGCCATTTTTTGCTAAACTCGCACTAATTTTAAGATGGTTGATGTCATGAGTGCATGAAGACTTATTCTACTTTGTAGGGAGGAGGATGAGACTCATGGTAAATTTAATGCATAGGGTAACGAGCCTATAAAACACTGGTGAGAATATGCCCCTCGATTTCAGTGCCACTACGAAAGTGGAAGAGTTAGCAAAAAAATAAACTATGAGAAAGGGGGAAGGGCTCAATGTATTGCTAATCTACCAGACCCAACATTGAGAGTCACCTCCCAAATCATTAGTTAAAAATTGGGCATGTCCAAGAGATAGACGAACATCAACAAGAGATTCTTGTATGTTTTCTACAGAGTTTCCAAGATGGCACACTACAACTTTGCACAATTTATTATAGATGGTATCATTGAGGAGGTACAAGATTAGAATGAATTTGGAGTAAAAATAACATGGGGCTCCATACTATTTTTAATTGTATTATGGGAAGTTGGTGTCCTGGATGGACCAGAAGGGTACATGTCGGTTTACCCACCAGCACACTCGTCTCCTGTTTTACAGTTTAAGTAGTTCACTTATGACGGAAACATATTTAATGCATATAAGGCATAAATGAACAAGTGGTAAGAGAGGTTGTGAAAAGATTTTTAAAATGAATGGTCCATCCCACACAAGGTACCACATATTGTTGGGGACCATGTGTAGTTTTTGTTACGTAACACTTCTGTTTGACACAGTTCATGATGGCTAAATAATAATTGGGGCCGAGGTGTAAAATTCCATTTGAATTCACCGCTAAATACATGAAGTGCACCATTAGTGATTTGAAGGATGTGCATTCATTGACCTTCGACCAGGATAAGGTGGATGTTTTTTTTCACACCATGTGCAAGACCTACATATATAACTCGAGGCCAACATATATGGAGACCTTGGAGCCTAACTTTCTAGATCTGAATCTGCAAATTAATGTTACCATCAAGGGATACATCCATCGGTTATTTGTATAGATGCACCCCAAGATGTAGGGAGGATTTTAGGTGGAGGTTAGAGATGCCACCTTCCCAATTCCACGTGAAGTGTCGATCCCACCAATAAAAGTGGTCGAGGCAAAAGAAGTAGTAGTAGGAGAATAAGAGTGTGAAGGGAAGTTGGATACTTCTTGATAGATAAAATATTATATGTGCTGAGGTAGAAGTTGGGGAATAAGTACATCACATCTGAGAATCACTAAGGACTCATAAGAAGAGAATGAGGAAGGTGAGTTACCTAGAGTAGAGGAGTAGGAATAGAAAAAACAAAAGGTACATGAGCTTGCAAGTTCAACAACAAAAATAGGCTCGGAAGAAGATACCACAACCTTCAGGGAGGATCTCGAGGCTGATCTCGAGGTAGAAGAAAATAGAATGGTTGAGGTAGACACCAAGGCGGCGGTTGATATACATGCTAAGGAAAAAAATAAGGGAGAATCCTTTGTTATAAAGGAGGATAAAGGATACACTCCAAGATCAAAGAAGCGACAGGTTGTAAGGAAGAAGTAGATGCCTATGTCCTCACTTATGGAATTCATGGATGATCCCATGTAGGTGTTATGTGTGAGATTTAAAGGTACCCTCCCATTAGAGAAGTTATATGCATGGGATATTTTGGATCAAAGTGGGGGCATGACAAGAACTAGGAAGATGAAAAGTTTGAACCTGCATTGCCATGTAGAGGAGCCTGAGTTCGAGGTCAATGATCACGTGATCGAGACAATTCATATGAAGAAGAAGCAAATAAATAAATACAAGGTGGTGGATCCAAACCATCTTAATAAACGTGCCGTGAAATATGTCTTTAGAATTAATACGATGTAACTTGGATTCAAGGGCCATTGTTCGAACCTTAGAAGTAAGAAAGAAATAAAAATAAAGGGAGGTGGATAAACTAGAACATAGACTTCAGGGAGAGAAATTGCGGATGAAGGAGGCCTATGATTGAGCTAGCACCCTAGTTAAAATAATCTTGGGACAATGTCCAACATTGGTGAGTCAAGCCAGGATAGACTATGTTGATAAAATGGAGTATCTTGAGGACCTGGTAGGGATTTTGTTGGTCAACATCAAGGATTGCATGAGGCTGACCGCCGCAGAGCTCATCAAAGAAAAGGAAACAACAAACTCATAGTTGAGGCCTGAATTTCAGAGTTGGAGGATCTGCTCACCCATCTCAAGGAGGAGAATATCTTAGAAGACATGGGCTTCAATAACTAAAGTAATTGCAAGCCCATAGTTGATGCGTTGGTCGAAAAAGAAGAGGCCTCTCTCAAGGCATTATAGGATAAGGTCTCAACAAACAATTATAAGTGTAATTGTTGACACTACTTTACAAAAAGACAAAATAAATACCAAGCGTAAGAAATTAGAGTTCTGCACTACTGAACATATGGATGAGTTTGAAGGTCTTTAAATGGAGATGGTAGTGGTGATCAAGGAGTTGAAGGAGAAGGTGGAAGAGATCACACCAGACTAAGTACCTAGTTTAGCAGGAGAGGTGCCAGGAAAGGCATTGAAAGATTTGGAGGCATGGAAAAATTTCAATGGGGAAATAGATGTAGAATTCCCCGAGTTAATCCATTTTCTCCTCTAGGAGGTAGTGGAAGATCAGTTCCTTTTTACCTTATCTAATTTTTGGTCAATAAATTTTTTTTCAAGGAGCACGTAGGATTGTTGTGGGTAGAAATCAAGATAGTGTGGGGTGATGTTGAGCCCTTTAAATAAAAAATTACTTGAGGCACAGAGGGTTATGGCGCGTGGAAGTAGGGTGTGAAGGCATGCATAAAGGTAAATTTTTAGAATGTGCAAAGTATCGTGCCCAGGCGGGATGGGTTTAGAACTTAGTTAGTTTTTGGACTATGGATTAATTCACATTAAAGGAACACATGGAAAGGTGAATAGATTCAGTTATGGATAAAGTTAATCTATGAAGAATTTTAGGTCAAGCAAAACATATTCTTGGGTATCATTATGGTTATCATGAGAGTATTAGGAATTTCAAAATTGGAGTTAGTTATGGTTAGCTGACATTTGCATGCTGAGGATACTTGAGAAGGGAAATACATGATGAAATTTGACATGTTCTTGGGTAATGATGAAGCGGTTAGAGGGGATTCCTTTGAGTCCCTTCTTATGTATTGATTTTCACAGCATCAAGGGAGAAGGGGGAAATCAAATTGATAGAGTGGGAATTGGGGAAAATATGTGGTAAGTCTCTATTGTAACTTGTGTGATGAAACCATTGTAGGAAGCACTAAAACTCTGTGAATGTATTTGGCCCATATATGGATCTCTTGATGTATCTTGGCTACTCTAAACACTTATGAAGGAATAGATAATGGATTATTCTAAATATATGTGTCTAAGGGTTTAAAATTTTGTATGTTTTAGACTAATAATGGTTTAGATCCAATTCTCTTATGTTATTGTGATGTTTCCTTTCATATTATGGTGCATCGGTGTATGGTTCTAGATTTGTTACTTTTTTTCTTGTGATGGATGCATATATTACTATTCCTCAAATATTCCTCCATTAATTATAAGTATTCTTACAAATCTCACATAACAGAGGGGATTGGCATATGTGTGCACCTTGGGTGAGTGCCCATTCCAAGCCGGATGATAGGTCGACATGCTTGGGGTTTGAAGAGGAGTTAGAGGTAAATAATGACCACAAGTGTTGCTAGAATATAATAGGGATAAATAACAATAAATACATCAGCTTATGAAGTATTTGTAGGAAGAAAAGAAGCATAAAAAGTATGCTTATAACAAGGCCACTCATATAGTAAATGCAACCATAACTACGTGCCCCGACTTGGTAAAGAACGCTAAAGATGAGTATCCATATGAGTTGCATTATTTAAAAGATTTTGTAAAAAATGTTTCTACATGAGAAGTCGTTGTCCTTGCAGTCAGAAGAAGATTTAACTGCATATAAATGAAAGAATAAGGAAGTAGTTGTGTGAAAGATAGTAGAATATGAGGTGATAAGCACCATGATCAATGAAGTAATGAAGAAATTTGGGTGTGATTTTGATAAATTTCAATACCTAGATCCTATCCTTAGGGTGCATACTCCTCAAGAAGAGATTAGACTTAAGCATAAAAAATTTGTGAAGAAATATATCAAGGTCGAGTGTGAGAAAATCATGACAGAAGTAGCACGGAATTGATAGTTTCTTAAGGATGTGAGAGATACATTTGAGAATAGAATTAAGGAACTTCAATTGTTGGTTCTGTGTAATATGGATGCCTTGGAGGGAATGGCATCAAGAATTTGTGAAATGATCAAGGAAATTAAATGTAAGGGTGAAGATTTGACCCTTAAGTAGGTATTAGATATTTTCAGACTAGTGTCAGATGCAGATACCAAGGAGCTAACAAGGTGGGAGGAGCTGGAGAACGACTTGAATACAGATTTCCTAGAACTACTCCAGCCACATCATGAATAATTCTGAATAGGCATATCAGTAAGGTTAATATTCTTTGATTCATTAGTATATGCCCCATCATTCTTTGATCTTCCGATTATTTATTCTTTAATTCTTTGCAGGGAATTATTTTGATATAAGTATTGCCAAGGACAAACAATATCCCAAGTGTGGGGTAATATTGGTATAAAGAAATGGCTAATTACTATCCATGCATGAGAGCTAGGAGTTATTCCTAGAGGCATGTGTGTAGGGAGAGAAATTAGAAAAAGGAGAGTTCACAAAGGTGTGTGCACCACAGAGGAGTAGGTCAGCACGCAAGGGTTGTGCACACACAAGTAACATTGAGGACTTATCCAATTTTTCAAATAGGGCTAAAAATAGGAAAAGTAAAAGATGGAGTTTCACTCAAGAAAATTCTAGAAATAGACTAAAGAGAGATGACTTAGTGGAAAAGAAAAGGAAAAGAAAGCACATTTATAGAAATAAAAAGGACAAATTCATGGAGAAGGCTAATCATAGGATTAAAGAAGATAAAAGCATGGATCTATTTATAGCTCAAACTATTGTTAACACTAGTTGTAAAACAATGCAATCTATTTGAGAACACGCCTATTCTTAGGAAGGTTCATGTAGGTGGTGAAGGGAAATTCCCCACCATATAAATATAAGTTATATGTCCTTGTTTTAGAGAGTTATGAGTTATGAATTTGAGTTATAATGGTATTTTAGAGTATGTAGCTAGGCTCTATACAAATACATGGACATTTGGTGGCTATAAGCAGTATATGATGTAATCAGAAGAATTGTTTGTGTAATTAATTATGGTTTACAATTGTTAATTGTTTATGGATTACTACGGTAGCTAGATTTTAATATGGGATTATGGCGATTCAAATAGTATTTATCATTCATTATTATATGTGTTGTTGAACAACCATGCTATATGTCTTGTTATTTTTAGTGAGATGTTAGAATTTATATTCAATAACCATAACCATAACAACCATTCATATAACAAAGGAGGGAACCAGAGGCTGCGTGCGCTTCGTGTGAGCTTCTAGACTTATTTGGATGAAGTGCCAATGCACATAACTATATTGGGTAATAAAAAGACTACATTTATTTGAAGTTATTGGGCATGTGAGTTCAAGATTATTTCCATTATCATAATTTTTATATATTTGTGTTATTTTCCATCAAAAACATAATTATGGAGACTATGAGACATTTATGATTTTATTTGCTTTTTTATTTATGTACATATTAATGTCAACAAAAAACACAATATCGGCTCATTGTTTAATTAAATTATCTAAGGAGTGTAAGTGTATGGTCTATGCATGATAAAATTAATTAAATTAATTCTAATGAGATGTGGGTGAATATTGATGGATTGTGGGATTATAGTGTTCTAGGACATGTTCTAGGACTCATTTGGCACATTTTGGAGATGATATGTGTGTTCAATGAAAATTTGTAAAAGCCATGGACATGGGGTAAGAATCTATAAAGAAACCCCAAAGGATTTTAACAAACTAGTTAATGGACCATCAGATAAGATATTAAAAAGGATTCATCACTTTGCATACACTAATATTGAAAGAAACAAGAGAATATAGCATATTTAGTAATCCTTTACTCTTGAAAGCTTTAAAAATGAACCTAGGAAGGATTCTAAGCAATCATTTTGCGATTATGAGAATGGGAGCTCACCATTAATGACTACAATGCCAATGGTTCTTCCCATTTACTCAATGCTTTCTGTGTAGTGCAATGGAAAAAGCAATACCTCAATTAAATAAGCTCTAAACCCTAAGAAAAATGATAGAGTTTATGTTAGGAAGAAGGAGAGTTCTTAGAAATGAGAGGGGGGGTAGTGGGATATTTATAGTTTTCAATTTGGGAAAGTGGGTGAATTTTGGTGCATGTGGGACTAAAAGGGAGTCAACAAGGTGATTAGTGAGTCAAAGTAAGATTTGACTAGGCTTAGAAGAGGTTAATCATGGTTTAGGGTAATTAACCTAGTTTAGGCAACTTAATCCTCTTTAGAGAGGAATTAGGGTTTTGAGAGGTCTAATCAATCCAGTAAAATGGATTGATGGTCTAGGAAGCTAGTAGAAGTATTCTAGAAGGGAATGAGAAGATGGTTTAGTCAATAAGAGGCTATAGTAGCCTGTTTAATTGATTTACAAGAGGAATATGACCAAAAGAGTGTTGTAAGAGGGGAGTTAAATAGGTCTAACTGACAATTTGTCATCAATTTGTGAGGAATGGGAATAGTTAATGCAATATTAAGAATAATAGTGCTTTGATCAAACTACAAGTGTCTACTTTTTTCCCTCTTTGGGTTGACGTAAGCTACATTACTTTAAAGAAAGTAGACAAGCATAAACAAGTAGAAAATTTTGAAGGGGTAGAAGAAAAATTAGTAGGATGAAGGATAGGATGAAGGATGTGATGAATGATTCCCCCTCAAGTTTCGATGGGGTGATGGAAGAAACTCGATCGATGATCAAAAAGAGAACAGAAGAGAAGACGAGACAACAACAAGAAAAGGGGATATTGAGCTATCCGCAAACCAGTGCAAATATTTTTTAATCATCATTTTGCTTAGAATCCTCATCATCGGTCCTTATTAAAAGGTAAGCATATGATGGAAACATAAAATGACATGAAAAAACAAGATACAAACAATTTTCTGCTAAAACAACAACTCCATGCAACACACAAAAATGCAATGCAATACGAGAAGTAAACAAACTCACTTAACAAGGAATTAAGTACAATCACACACACATAAACCAACAACACTTAAGATGGTTGCACAAATATTTTATTATCGAGATGTAGTCCCAAATGTTTTGATAAACGAAAATGGTTTAAAATGATTCCGCTAAGAAATTTTTATAGGCAAGGGAAAGGATGGAGGACACTTGGGTCCAATGGAAAAGTAATGTACACAACAAAAATAGTACTAGATAACTGATAGTGCCCCAAACTACGGAAAAATTAAGTAGCGTAGCTTTTGTAAATGATTGTAGAGTTAGGTGACCCACACGTTTTTGTTTCAAAAATTTTGAAAAAGTCAACAAGATACGAGATGACAGCCATGCGAGAGACAAAAATTTTCAACTGTAAATGAGCTTTTTACCAGTTTTAGTCCATTTTCAAAGTGTTTACGATTTTTTTGGATTTTTGAATGGTTTTATAATTTTTAAATTTTTGATTGGTCAGAAGAATTTAGGAAATGGATGATCACCAAAAAGCATGTGAAAATGCCCCCAGGCAAAGAGAACGGCATCAGGTGTCAATAATATGCCTTGGTGAGAAGACAAATGGGCCAACAATAATTATTTAAAAATAATCACAACGCGAGATAAAAATAGAAGAAAATAAGCACCCAAAAATACCTAAAAATGCCCCAGGGTGAAGAGATAAGCAATAGGTGGAAAATAGTGCCCAATGGTGATTTAGATGATATCATACGGATTATACATGATATATTTTTGTAGATATTACCATTTGGGATGATATTATATGATATTGGTGTGGGGGGTATATTTTTGATCATACGCAACCCCTCTTTCCCCCATTGATGATACGATATGTGATGATTATCTTAGTATACATGCATGATGTAAAACTTAGCATTTTTTGTATATATGATGTATCAGATGATGTTATATGTGATGAATGATAGATGGTAGATATGATAACAACATATGTGTAGTAAACAAACACACAAGAACAAGTTAACAAAACTAAACAAATATAAAACCAAAACTATACAAACTGACAACTAAAAGTAATTTAATCACTACCTTGATTTTACGGGACAACATTGACATATTTTCTAATTGTTTTAAGTTATCTTGAAAGATACATTTTCAAGGCTACTGTTCACATTTTGTTTGAGGTTCCCTAAGATAATGTTGGGAATTTGGTGTAGCTTTGTTCTAAGGGGGTATTTTCTAAATGTTTTTATTTTTGTGTATCGTTTTCTAAATGTTTTTGTATTTTCTAAGGACATGTTCTAAAAGCAATGTACAAGGAAAAAGAAGCATGGATTCCCCCAACGTGAGGTGGGAATATACAAAGGGAAGAATTCCATGTGCATATGTATGAGAAAGTGGAATGTGAAGGTTCCCACAACGTTAGATGGGAATATACAAAGGCACATCCTTCATATAGATATAAGAGTATATAAGCCAGATCACGGCTCGATGAAGATGGATTCAGTAGGGTTCCTAGACCTAACAAAGGAAGTTATTCCTAAAAAGTAGTGAGAGTTACCCATCTTGATGCAAGAGTAACTTGTGACTGAAAAATCCTCCTTGAGCACAAAAAACTGGTTTTCACCCAAAGACTTGTGCACTACACCAAAATTGTGTGGTTTTCACACGTGAATGACCTATTTTTTTCTTTATAGTTTTCTCAAATTTTTCATGTTTTGCTTGTTTTTTCCTATTTTTTAGTTCTTATTTGATATGTGTGTCATACTTAAGCATAGAATCACTTGAGAAGCATGGTTTTCATAGGTTATAGAAGTTATTCACCATTTGAATATGCTAATTTGTAAGCTCCTAACCCATATTTAGCAACCACCACATAAGGCCCTGGCTAGTTGGCCTCAAAATTAGCTTTCTTTTCTCTGTCTATGATGGTTTTCTTCTGATTTTATTTCCACACAAGATCACCTGCATCAAATTTATGATGAATGATTTTTTTATTATATCCTCTTGATACTCTTTTATGGTAAACCTTGAGGTGGTTAAGTGCTCTTATCTACTTTTCATCCAATAGCTCTATCTCTGCTAGCCGAGCTACTCTATAGTCTTCATCTTTATCAAGATAATCCTAGAGAGATATTATTAGGGAGGGAATATCCACTTCCAAGGGTATGATGGCTTCAGTGCCATAAACTAGGAAATATGGGGTCACACCAGTAGGAGTGTGGATGAAGGTTCGTCAGGCCCAAAGGGCAGGATGTATCTGTAAGTTCCAATTATGATCAGTCTTACTTATCATTTTCTCCATGATTTGTACAATGATTTTATTGGTAGCTTCAGGCTATCCATTACCTTGGGGGTAATAGGGGGTAGACCACTTGAGTTAAATATGGAAGCGTTGACACAATGTCTTAACCATTTTCTTCTTAAAGGGTTTACCATTATCTGTGATAATGGCGGAAGGGATACCATAATGGAAGATGAGATGATTCATGATGAATTTAGAAATTTTCACACTAGTTACATAAGGAAGAGGCAAAACCTCTACCCATTTAGTAAAATACTCTATGATAGTGATAATGTGGGTGTGGCTATCTGAAGAAGAAGGATGGAGCTTCCCTACAAGATCCAAGCCCCATTTAGAAAATGGCCAAGGTGTCACAATAGGATGCAAAGAATGTGCTGGTGCATGTATCAAGTTACCGTATTTTTGGCATAGCTCACATTTCTTGACGAAATTACAATAGTCTACTTCTTTGGTGGGCTAATAATAACTTACTCTTAAGATCTTCTTAGCCAAAACCATACCACTAGTATGTGCTATACAAATACCACTGTGTACTTCCTTAATAGCATGGACTAATTCAATAACATCCAAAGAGTGAAGTAGATTCCTTTCGTAGCCATGAAAATAAAGGGTTCCTCCTAGGAGGGTATAACGGGCTATATGGTGAATAAGGGATTTCTTCTCTAAATGGGTAATATCCTAGGGAAATGTGGCATCTTGTAGGTATCTAAATATAGGGTCATACCAAGGGGAGAATAAACCAACAATTTCACATGCCAAACAAGATTTTGACATGTCGTATGCAAGTATTTGTAAAAGCTCTACAAAGAAAGGCATATTTCTCTCCTAAGGTGGAATACGTGAGAGAAACCCAATTGTAGCCATAACATCTGTTGATCTATTATGTGACCTTTTTTTTTCTCAAATATAATCTATGTAAAATACTCCTTCAAGGTTTCAATTAATTTCTTATATGGGACAATTTTCTCATCTTTAACCTTATACTCATCATTAAGTTGTTTAATAATGAGTTAGAAGTCCCCAATTGCACGTAGCTATATAATATTCCAAGTAATAGCAAACTTGAGGCTAGAAATGAGTGGCTCATTCTCTATAATGTTATTAGTGCAAGGGAATCCCAAATGGAATTCTCTTGTAATAACCTCACCTATGGGAGTGATGAGTACTACTCCTACCCCGATCGGTGGGAGGTGAATGATATATCAAAATGGACTTTCCATTCTATATATTATTCAACATACATCATAGATGCATCTTGTAGGTCCAGAAAAAAAGTTTCCATTCCTGGTAGAGGAGCTTCTACCAACTGATCAGCCAATAGATGTCCTTTCAATGACTTCTAGTTTATAAACTCAATGTCAAATTCACTTAGGAGAATGATCCAATTATCCATTTGTCCTGTAAGGGTGGGTTTGGATAGAAGGTATTTAAGAGGATAAACTTTGGATATTAGCTTGGTTTTGTTGTTAAGGAGATAACGATGATGCTTCTGAAAGGTGAAGATGAATTCAAAGCATGCCTTTTCAATCTATGGGTAATTCATCCCATAGGAAATCAAGGTGTGGTTGAATTAATAAACTACCCTTTCTCTATGGTATAGATCTTATTAGGAAAGTAGTGCACCAATAGAAAAATTGGTAGTAGAGATGAAAAAGAGGAGAGGTTCACCTAGGGTAGCTGACATGAGTACAAGTGGGTTGACAAGGTGTTGTTTAATTAGTGTAAATGCCTTTTGACAATCTAGTCCCCAGTTTAATGCAACATCCTTCTTGAGGAGATGCATAAATGGCTGGCAATTATCCGCAAGCTGTGAAATAAAATGATGTATTTCCTAAATCTTCCCTTGTAAACTTCTCAGTTGTTTGAGAGTAATAGGTGGAGGAATTTCTATAATAGTTGTAAACTTGGAAGGATCTACCTCTATTCCTTCTATGAAACAAAGAAACCTACTAGCTTCCCTGACAAAACTCTAAAGACGCACTTCGTAGGATTCAATTAAACCATGCAATCTTGAAGACGTTCTAAAATACATCTTAGCACTTCAGGATTTTATCCTCTACTTTTGAACTTTTCCAAGATATCATCAACGTAATCCTCCATGATTTCATTCATCATGTTATGGAAGATGGCAGTTATTACACGCTGATAGGTGGCCCCAACATTCTTGAGTCTGAAATTCATGACCTTGTAATAAAATTTCCCCCAAGGAGTGATGAAAGATGTCTTATGTTGATCCTCCTCTTCAATCCTAATTTGGTTATAACTTGAAAAACCATGCATTAAGGACAACATTTCATAACCGGCAGTGGAATCAATGATCATGTCAATATTAGGAAAGGGGAAGTCATTTTTGGGATATGTCTTATTGATGTTGTAGAAGTCAGTATAGATCATTATGCCAATAGGTTTCTTATGAACAAGGAATATGTTAGATATCCAATCTAAATAGTCAATGGGCTTGATGAAATCAGCAGCTAGTAATTTTTCAATTTCTTCTTTGACAAGGAGTGTAATATTAGGGTGCATCTTTCTCAACTTCTGCTTGATGGGTTTGGCATTTGGGTGTACAATGACGTTGTGCATGAACAAGTCTAGCTGCAAACCATGCATATCAGTGTATGACCATGCAAATATATCTCTATATACTTTTAATAGCTCCATAAAAACCTTTTGTTCCTAAGCTAAGAGTGAAGCTCCGAACCTTATGATTCTAGGTTCCTCTTCCGAGCCAATGTTGACACTGATGGTTTCTTCCAAAAAAATCTTAGAGGTATATTCCATGCAGGTAGGATCATGTGGAAGGGTAAGGTCAACCGGCTTAGGTATATCATCATCATCCCTGAACGGATAGATCATTTTTTCCATAGGTTCTTCATTCTGTTTATCTATGAGTGCTTCAAAAAATTTGTCGCTATGAGACTTGTGTTTATTCCTTGCACAAGGTTTCTCTAAAGTATCCTTAATCTTGCATACAACCATATTATTCAATCATCCACACATCTCTACTTATTCTCCAAAGTATGCATAGGTGTCTAGTTGAATTTAAAATCCCTTCTTATGATCCCCAGTTGGACTAAAATCTCTGAGACCCATGAATTATGCAAATGCATCATAGTTCTCAAAGAAATTTATTGGAACATGAAATTTTTTATTCCAATCTACAAGTTCGAGATATACAAGGGTTACTTGGTATTTGGTTTCATGATTGGATCTGGATAAGGTAAGGAAAGCTGAATCAAGGAATAAGTTAGTGAAGGAAAGATCCTCGTAGAGGCTACATTGGGAATCCGCATTTCTCTCAGAATGAGATGAGTCTTCCTCACATTCGGAAGAGGTGACGTCAATCTCAAAGGGTGGATCATCATGTGGTATTATTCTAAGACCATGTTTTTCTGATTTGAAGAGATGGATATGAATGGGTTTTAATCACCCTTGTGCATTAATACCACATCCAAACCCATTATAACCCATGTTGTACATCATACAGTGGCCTTTGACATATAGTGGGGCATGAGGGCATGAATCCATAGTACCTTAAGGTACTCTGCTGGTGGAATCTTATAACATCTTTTCCTTGGATAATAAACTACTAGGAATGAAATTATCCAATGGCTTAGGGCATTGATCTTGAGTTCTTTTGAATTGGAAGTAGGGTTTACCACATGTCCTAGGTGACACTAATAAATCTAGTATTAATGTATCTTGTTCAAGAGTGAATGGATCACCTGAGCTGTATTTTTTCGATGTTTCCTCCCATGATGCAAAATAGTTGACAAATGAGGGAAAGTATTGATTACAAGGAGTGAGTGAATCTAGATCCACACGTTCCTTGAAAGCCTCTGTTTGCAAAGGAAAAAAATGTCTGCTAAGCTGCATGAGAAAAAATGTGCAAGGCTCTGTAATGTGTAAATGATTCTGGATCACCCTGAATGGTGATTATATGTCCTTTATGGCACATCTTGATACACTGATGGAAAGTGGTAGTAATGGCCTGCATGGAATGGATCCTTGGGTGTCCTAAGAGCATGTTGTATGGTAGGTCCAAGTCATGGACATGGAACATTGTATCATTAAAAGTTGTCCCTACGTCCATTAGAACTATTATAGTGTCTGCTGACTCTCACTCCTCATTATCATGACTCTCACTCCTCATTATCATAGGCCATGATTGTAATATATTTTTTACCTAGATCCATTTTTGAGTTCCCTAGCTACTTAACTAGCTTCAAAATACAAATTTTAGACCAAATCCACCATCCACAAGTACTCTCTTGATCTTACAATGGGTAATAACTACTTCTAGATATAAGGGTAACTTATGTTCTAGGTCATTATATGGGATTGCAGCGTGATCAAAAGTAAAATGATTATTGGAGTCAAGGTGTTCAATCATGGCTTGGATGTGTAGGGGATGTACATTGGTGGAGACTCCCAAACTCTGTAGCATTTTATACAATATGTTTATATGGGCAGTAGAGATTGTGAGGAGATCTAAGATTGATATCCTAGTGGGCATCTCCTCTAACTGGTCTATCAAATTGTACTGACCTTCCTAACGGACACGTAGGGGATCTGGTAAGATTAAACGAGAACATTTGTTCCTACTGCACAAATATTTTCTAAGATTCTAATAGTATATACATGTTCATTGGATGAATGGATACATCTTATGAGAGAATTGAAGGGACTATCATAAGTGGGATAAATATAAGTGGAAGTCCTATAGTCATTGGAAGTTTGTCCATGATCTAGCTTCCTTTTCTTTTTATCTGCATAGTTAGGAAAGGGATCTTTAAAGATATCCATTTTCTCATTTGGCCCTTGTCTTGAGTTAGGGGGAGAATTCACGTCGATTTTACCCTGTTAAATGAGGTCTTGTATGTAATGGTGTAGTCTTGTTGTCGCCAAATCACTGCACCCCCCGAATGGCCAGGATGTGAATAGGACGTTTGGTGTGATTAGGACACATGGGATCACCTCTCAAGCTGTGGGACTTGGGCTCGAGGTGAACCTCCAGAGAAGGCCGGCTTCCTCTTCCTAAACTAAGTGTTGTACTACTCCTAGTGTAACAAAAATGATTATCTAGTCCTATTAACATTTTCATGGGGTTTTAGGGAAAGAGATTTATAGAAATGAAACTATACTAGGGATGGTGATGCACCAAATAAAGGGTGTCTTAGATTCAGGAAGGGTTAATTTGAAGAGGGTGTGTGCACCACAGGTCATTTCACCTACTGCAACTTAGAGAGGGTACATACCACAGGTAAGAGACACGCGTTCCCTTTATTAAACTTTATCAGATATACCAGTTTCCCAGTGAAGAAGGATGAACTCAAGAAGGGTGAATGACACCACAACTCAACTTGCACTCCACCACTCGATAAGCACAGAACTCCAAGAACCTGCAATAGAAACTTAAACTTGCACAGTGTACCTGTATGAGAAAGGCACAAAGAAGCATAGAAGGATGAAAGGACCGAGATTAGTCACAAAACACACACTTTTATTGCTTCAATAACATGCACAATGCATCATACATTCAGAAGAGGCAATAGTTGCCATTACAGTCTTGAAGTGGAGGCTTGAAAGTTCTCTCAACACACAAGAACAACTTGCGGAAGAGAGAGGACTCTTGAAAAGTATACACTCGAGCTATCTAACTGTCCAACTTGTCTGAACTGTTGGAACCCTTTGAAATGAGCTTCCAACTTACATTTATAGAAAAATATGTGAGAAAGAAGAGGAAATGGTCATAATTACATTCCTAAAATGAAGGCCCATGATGTATTTATTGCAGTTAGTTGAACTACCTGAGAAGGTTCCATCATGGGTCATTAATTGTCTGATGACCTAGTCTTCTCAATTAATTAAAAGAATATTTAAATAAAATATTTAAATAATAATAATAAATATTATTATTAAAATATTTAAATAAAAATATTAATTTAATTAACATAATGTTGACCCCCCCGTTGACCCGTTTGACTTGAAGAGGAGGGGGGTCCATGTGGATAGAGTCTGCACAAATCTCAACTCGTGAGCTTCGAATCCTAAGGTGTTGCATTTTTTTGACCCCGCACTAACTCTTTCCTTGCCTTGGTAATATTGAGTCCTCTCGAATGGTGGGCTATTGATTCTTAAACTAACTCGTTTAAGTGTTCCACTTATCTCTGTGACAATGAACCTTTTCAATGGGCCAAACTCACTCTGAATGATAACTTTAACCCAACTATTTTTGAAACATTTTCACGTGGTTTTACCACAATGCTCAGTTCTTCCTTATCATATAACACTTGCAGTAAGAATGTTTTGGCTTTGCCATAATAAGCACAATTGTACCTTCCAAACAATGAGAAAATGCCATTATCCTAATGCTAGATGATGACCCAGGCTCATGCCCATAACATGTTAGACACCCTTGAGACTGACAAAGAGCCCTTCGGTATTTTGGCTGCACTACTCGGCTCCAATCAACAATTATGCCAGCATAGGTAGCTGTGAGCTAAACAATATACTGGAAAGGATCCTTCATGTTACAATTTGCACACATAAAGAAAAAAATACATTGAACAACTGGGGCAAAGAGGACCTTGGAAAAATGTACAGGTAACAACCATATGAATTCTTCCTTAGTCGTGGATCAAAGCTATAGAAATAAGCTAGATAAAATCAGCTTGAAACACAGTATAATCGTCCATTATAAAAAACGTTGGTAAAAGAATTATTGTTGATTGGACGTACATAATGGAAGGGTATAAATATTACAGAGAGTTTCGAGACCATTTACATAACAAGGATGTGGGCCGACCGAGGTATTTTCAGAGTTTTCACATTCAATTCGTTTCTAGGAGAAGGAATGGAAATAAATCGTTTCATTCTGCACCGTAAAAACCTTCATCTCCTGATTTTTATGAAGCCTTGAACATGACTCTAATCCATCGTATACAGCAGTGAATATTTGTTTCCTGCACTGTTGTGGGAGCTTGTCTCGCGATGCTCAGAGCCCTTAGGTATGCTAAAGAACCAACCTGCTTTCTGTTACAAGCGTCTCAAAAGAAGGCTCCAATCCCAGTGCCCCTAGGCTATCCACTTCAGGGATTAACGCAGAGTTGTCTATTCAAGAAGTGACTATCAAAGACTCGGACCACTCCAAGCTGCGCGGGGTTTCTATTTACACGACCCATGTGGAAATCTCATGTGGATTGCCATCTTATTTGCAGTGTTTGCCTGAATCCCCCTTCATAGTAATGGTTTGCCATTATTTGGCATGTTGATCCATGAGGGATTTCCTGGCCTGCCATTTATACGCGGAGTGAACCACATGGCATTTGAATTTAGGAACGGCTCGGAATATTCTGTGGGCCGTGAAAGATAGGTTTCTGACAAGCTTCATTCTACAAACATGGATATTGCATCGATAGAGTCTTCTCTCATGAAGGGGTTCAGCCATAGGGCTTATCAGTTCTTCAACCACTATGCCATAATGATTTCACTCACTACACCATCCCTTGGGTCTAACTAGGATCCCTCAGTTGAGCTATAACATAGTGAGCTCAAACATGTATTTCATGCTGATTGTGACTCGTTGAAGATCCTCATATAATTGCAAAGGCTCCATGAATATTCTGATATGAAACAGTTCTCTATGAGATCCGTATGAGTGACGTAAAACAAGATGGTATTTTTTCCTAAAAATATCCACTTTAAAGGTCGAGTCATTATACAGATTGAAATTGAACTCGCACCATAGATTTCATTTTAGTTTTTCTTTATATACGCATTCCTGACTTGATAGAAACCATCCTAAGTTGAAACGAATTACTAATTTTTGATAGGCTCAATTTTAGGATCTATTTTATGAACTCTTCTTCAATTAAAGGATCCTCTTCCTCATCAAAATTTGGAGGTGGTGAGGCTTTGCTCTCAATCTTCATATTATGTCGATCTCTACCGCCTTTAGTTCCCTTCATTCGTCAATTTTCAACGAGCTATATTTTGCATTAACAAGTCTCTTAGAGAGTCTCTACTGAGATGATTTCCGAGATGACTATCAATTTGGGTTCTTTATCAACTCGACCCTGAACTCTCCACTGAGTTGAGATCAACTGGGTTTTCGATGCTAGGTGATCTCTTCATATGTAATTTAGGAATTATTTTTAATTATTGCATCATAATAACCGAAGGTAGGTTCCTGGGACTATTATTTCATTTTGCGTACCCTATGTCAAAGGGCTTATTTAACCAAATGTCTAAATCAAATGAGGTATTATACCTCATTTTTCTGTTTACGTTGATTATATGGTAGATTTATGTTAATGACCTTGGTGGGTTTGGGAAGAGGTCCTTTTACTACTTTACAGACCAGTTCACTATGGACTCTTTTGGATCTTAGCTTTGTTGAAGAATTTCCCTAAGGATTTTAAGCTTCATATTTTTCTTTGACAACTAGTTTAAGTGTTCCCTTGTGATTTTCAATTTGACTTCTTGAGTCTTGGTTAAGTAGGCATATGCTTACAGGAGCTTATCAATGTCTGACCTTTTTTACATTACAGGTCTATTGTGATTGATGTAATATTCTACTAACATTGTTGAATGGAGTATGCAAATTCAACCATTAATTGCTCTACTTGTATTAAGAAGTTAATAACATAGATATAATATTATCTCCTTGAACTTGCCCTTCTGGGGTAAGGGCAAAATACTAATATTTCCTACTACATCCTAGGTTTCCCTCTTGTGCTTCCCAAGAGTTGTTTTTGGTGCTTGGTAAATGGGAACAATTCAAAAGGATTTTCCTACTTAAAGAGCCTAAGTTTGCAATTTTTGGCTCGTTTGGTCCTTGGATTTGCCAATCTTCATGAAGCTTCTAGCCATCACGATGTCAAATTGATACCCTATAAAGGTTTTTTCTAAATTTGTTCTTTGAATGTTTGTGTGATAATCTTAGACGACTGTGATTTGTGTTATAATACAGGAGCTTAAAATCTTTGAATGTGATTCTTCTAAGTATGAATTATAACCTAGTGTTAAGTTCTAGAAGGATAATTGTCGTATGAAGTTTTTGTCAAATTATGATTCAAAGAAGTTTAGCATGTGATACACTCATTTGATGAAAATAACACTAGAAGTAATGTTATGAAGTTTTTGTTTATGATTCAAAGAACACTCATATGCAATGATCACTTGAATTATCATTCTACCAAGCTTATACCCTAACTATAATTCTGGTGAAGGGTCCAAAGAGGATAGTGAAAATATCATATCAATTCATAGGTCTGACGCAATCTCTCGACGAGGTATACTCAAACTAGTTCGAACGCCGATGAAAGCTATTTTTTCTAAAAATTGGAAGTTATGAATATGTATAGTGTAATAACACTATCAAGATACATTAACCAAGAAAACAAGGTGTTAGAATCAAGATGAAATTATTCATATATATATAAGGCAAGATTGACACTCTCAAAAATAATTAGATGACATTACAACTGAAACTAAGTATGCGTATAGAAATAAGTTTTTAGTTGTGTGACCAGTGTAACCACACAATAAAGGGACTTATATGAAGTTCTCAAGAAATTGAACACATGACGTAAGTACCAAGATTGTGTGACTAGAATGCGAGTAAAAAAATAAACTTAAGGAGAGATCAATGATGAAATTAAATCGCAATAGTGACGATGATCTTTAAATCAAGATGAAAGGAATATCAGAGATATGATAACGTACTTGTGCACTTTAAATGTTTAACAACCTAGCTAAAAACATAAATGGTCGTAAATAGATAAAAAAAGTGACGAGTACTATCTTTGATAAAATCCATGAGGTATGATTCCTTCTCACTCCAAATGGGCAGTGAGAATGACAGGGTATAGATCAAAAGGATGAAAATAAACTAAGCACCACTTGGGTAAATATTCTCCTCATCCGAAGGAAAAAAAGAAGCCAAGCTAAGTGAGACATCATTTAATTTCGTGATGAAATACACTTAGCTCAAACTTATGTTAGATATTTGTCTTGATTGAAAAACAAGGTTAAGACTCCAAGTGAGTTGTCACTTCTTGATGGCTTGACATGACAACAGACTAGTAAAGTGGTCTGCAAGACATAATGGCTTCCCTAATAAGATCTCTCAACTAGGTCTCACAAGTTGTCTAGGAGCGATCTCGATTTACCTAAAGAGTCACAATGACTAATTTGGGAGTATCTCGGCTTTACTTTAGCCCCTTCTGATATAATGAGAAACTAGTGTCTTTTGTTGTACAGTCACTGGGGTCACGATATGGACAAAATTGACTCTAACTTATAACATGAAATCTAGTCAAGTGGGTATGTGGAGCACTTCCTGTTTCATCCAAAAGGTTACTTAGCGGTGGATTACTTTAGGGTTCCTAGAACTACCCCAATTGTTGTAGCTTAAGGTGTAATTCCCAAGGCATTATGTTCCAGTTGAGCAGATAAGGACGTACCCTTTTCTGAAACTTGCAATACAGTGTGAAGTGAAATTCTGTATTTTTTATCTTGCTTAACTTAATGTGGTTTTAAGTAGCACACCGTTTGGAAACCTATATGAAAACATATGTATTAGGAGGTTTTTTTTGTCTCGACTCCTCCTTTCTTTGACAAGTGTTAGGACCTACATGCAAGGAGTTAGTAATTTTCCATCAAATAAGAAAGAGAGTTTGCATGTTGTTGTTTATTCCTAAGGTCACCAAAAAGGCGTGAAGGAAGAGTATACACAACGTGAAAACCCTACTAAAATAAGCCTTTCTCAAAAATACTTCAAAAGATAGAGTTCATTTTATCTAACTTTGAAATATTAGTACAATTATTTACAAGAAAAGTAAGTGTTTTTAAAAGTGACAAGGTGTTTTTAGAAGTGTATTTTATTCCCAAGATCACTTAGAAGGTGCGAGGGAAGAGCATACACACTTCAAAAATCCCCTTTTAACTAAGAAAATGAAACACTTAAAATAATTTAGTCAAATAAAACAAAAAAAAAAAAATGCAATTACTTGTTAGAACTTGAAAAAAAGTTAGAAAACCAAGAAAAATTAGGAAATTCCATAAATATATTTTTATCATTTTTTCAACGGTTTTTAGTATTTTGCATTTTTGGAGGTCTCAGGGGAACTTTGGTAGTTTGATGATAAAATTAATGATACTGAAAGTATATTAATTTTGAAAATTCCCTCACAAATTTCTCTTCATTCTCTTTCCGATGCCTATCCAAACTCCAAAAACGGGTCAACGAGTCAAAATCTATGACCCAAACTAGGAGCACTAAAAATTATATGAACAAATTCAGATTAAACAGATATACCTAGACACCCTTCAAGGTGTATGTGCACCATTTTGGGTATGTGTGTGGTTTATGGTGTTTTCACCCCTCTGTGTAAACCTAGAAGGTCTGCAGGGTACCTGCACTACCGAGAGATGCCTGCGCTAGTTTAAGTGTGCTTGCACCAGAGAATAGGTGTCTGTGTTAGGGGAGTGGAAAAATGGTAAAAGCTATGATAGTGCATGTGTACTGGAAGAGGGGTGTTTATGCAAGAAAAAGGGTGTATTCACCATAGTTTAGGTGTGTGTGTGTCTAGTAAAAAAATTGACATAGGGCCAAGAATGCATAGGGTGTTTGCGCGTGGGTTTGGGTGCCTACGTGCATAGTAAAAATGACAGGTTATAAGGGCTCTGCACTGGCAGAAGTGTATGTGTGCCATGATTTGGGTGTTTGGGCCTATTTTTAGGCATCTACACATGCTTTTTCATTCCTGTGTGCCTATGCTAAAAATGATAGTTTGAATGCACCTACACTGACAGAAAGGTGTATGCGCACCTGCCTGGAAAACCACCAAAAAACATGGAAAGTGAAATTTAAAAAGTGTCAACAAGTTAGAATTTAGCCATTAAATGCAATTTATTGCATAAACTTAACAAATAAGAATGAAAATTAGAGTTAACTACATAAAACCTAGCTAAAAAGCTGAAGGAAAAATATCTAACCCTACAAAAACATGTAAAAAGTTAGAAACTGAAATAAAAGCTTCAAAATGACTTCATTAGTGGAGGATGGACTTCATGTCCCATCGGGTGTGCCAAATGTGTTTGATGAAAAGTTGCAAAATCCATGGACATGGGGTAAGAATCTCTAAAGAAACCACAAAGGCTTTTAACAAACTAGTCAATGGACCATCATATAAGAGATAAACAAGGATTCATCAATTTTCGTACATTAATATTGAAAGAAAAAATCAAATCTAGTATATTTAGTAATACTCTACCCTTGAAAATTTTTCAAATGAACCTAAGAAGGATTTTAAGCAATCATTTTGTGAATATGAGAATGGGAGCTCACCATTAATGGCTTCAAAGCTAATGTTTCTTCCCATTTATTCAATGTTTGGTGTGTAGCGAAATGGAAAAATCAATAGCTCAATGAAATAATCTCTAAACCCTAAGAAAAATGTAATATTTTATGTTAGGAAGAAGGAGAGTTCTTAGAAATGAGATGGGGGTAGTGATCTATTTATAGTTTTCCATTTGGGAAAGTGGGGGAATTTTGGTGCATGTGGGACTAAAAGGGAGTCAACAAGTTGATTAGTGATTCAAAGTAAGATTTGACTAGGCTTAGAAGAGGTTAATCATGGTTTAGGGTAATTAACCTAGGTTAGGAAAGTTAATCCTGTTTAGAGAGGAATTAGGGTTTTGAGAGAGTTTTGAGAGGTCTAATCAATCCAATGAAATGGATTGATAGTCTAGGAAGCTAGTAGAAGTAGTCTAGAAAGGAATGAGAAGATGGTTTAGTCAATAAGAGGCTATATTATCCTGCTTAATTTATTTACAAGAGGAATACAACCAAAAGAGTTTCGTAAGAGGGGAGTTAGATAGGTCTAACTGACTGTATGTTGTCAATTTGTGAGGATTGAGAATAGTTAGTGCAATATTAAGAATAATAATGATTTGATCAAAATATAGGTATCTACAATATGGATGATTAGGAATAGGTATGTATTTTCAGGGTGTCTACATTTTCCTCTCTTTAAATTGTTATTACAAAGTAATAGCATTTTAAAGATAGTATACACATGTAGATTAATGAGTGGGTGATAAGGAAGTGAGTCAAACCTATTTGGTTTATCCCAGTGAAGCATTTTGATGCCCCAGTGAGTATGTATTCTTGATTTTCCCCGGTGAAGTATTTGGATACCCCAACAAGTATGGATGATGCTAAGGGAGTGCCCCCTCAAGAAGGTGGGTGACACAAAAAAGGAATTGAAAACCACTTGATTGTAAAAAAGGAGAAGGTGTATGATTTGAGAATAATTAGAAGGATGATGGGAGTGAATTTTCTCATAGTTTTATCTTTCATTCATATAGCGTATTTTAGACAAACCTTATTTTGTTGTTGCACAATGGAATTCACATCATGATTATGAAAGAATCATGATGTTTAACCCATTATGTGCCTAAAAAAATACACACACAACAAAAAAATACAAAAAGTACATAAAACCAAATATACATAGTAGATGTATTATACACCATGGATATAAGTGAACAAAGATGATAACATAATATTGGTAATTAGTCAAAGGAAAACAATAGATAAATAGTAAATTAAACCCAATATACACACTAAAATTATGCACCATGGATATAAACAAGCCAAGATGATAACAAAATACTTGTAATTTGTTAAGAAAGAATAGTAACAAAGAAACACAACTATATATAAAGACAATTAACTATTCCCCTAATGTGTTCCACAGGTATGATTAAGTATATTTTGATTCCCCCAAGCAAGGATACATGGAAGGGGATTGGATTAAACTAAAGAGTGGGGTCAACTGACACTCTTGTTGAATCCATATTGAAGATTAATCTTAGATTGAATGGGTCAATGCTCCCAACCAATGATGCATTCAAGGGAAAAAATGAGAGTTGAAATTGTCCCAAGAGAGAATACACATGATAGATAGGATTTATTTAACTTTACCCAAAGCAAGGACACATGAAAGAGGTAAGATGATTTATTTTTATAGTCGTAGGATTATTGGAATATTCATTAGGATGGGAATTAAAAGTTTGATTTTGTTGAGTTGATATTGTGGTATTTTTTGTGTTTATTATATTTTTTAGGATTTATTGGTTATATAAATGTTTAGGATTTGTGATTATTTGAATTTTTTGTATTATTGGATTTTTTAGTTTTCTGTGAGTTTGTGTTGTTTTTGAAATTTTAATGTTGTTGGATGCTTTTGGATTTTTGATTTTTTTGAATGTTTTATATTATTTTTTAATTTTTGATTTTTTTTGGATTTTTGACTTGAAAAAAGGGTGCTCTATCTGAACTCATGTTCAAACAATTGTAAACATTTCATTCCAGTAGAATAATGGATTGTAGATGATAGAGTGATGATATATCCTACTCCATTCTTTACTCTAAATAAGTATTAATATGTGAGGGTTCACCACCAAGTGAAAATAAGGATGTGAGATGAATGATATTTTGATATGCAAATGAAGATGATGGATGCAAATACACAAGTTTGAAAAATGGTCCATGTGGGAAAATGTGACTCATCTCCATTCAAGATTAGTTGACTGATTCTTAAATGATTTCACTTTATAGGTTTTGAATATAATTATATCCATTGATGGCCTACTAATTGACAAAATCTGATTAAAGAACTTGTTGTCTCTCTTAACATGAGAAATAAATGGGTTCTTCGGATTTGTATGAATAAGAACTTGTAATTCAAATAAACTGGAGGCTTTATTTTGTTTTATTTCTGAAGTGACCCTTGTATATTTCCTCATGTCACCAGTAAGATATAAAGGCTCGCCACTAAAGATAAAATGTAGGAGAGTAAGGATACATTCCTCCTTTCCCACTCTCACACTTCTAGTAATAACTGTGGAATCATCACCAAAGACTGTGAAGGATGAAATGTGTAATGATTTGCATAGTTGTTTTTTTTGTATTTTAAAATGATTTTATCTTCTTTGTTTGTATATTTCTTATTAGAAAGGAACATTTTCCCTTAAATATTATCCTCATATGACTAGTAAGATGCACGGTTTCAATACCTTAGTCTATTGTTGAAGGTAAAAATATTCGGGTAAAGAATTATAATGCATTCTTGTGAAGGAACGATATTGTTTAGAAGGAGGATTTACCATTAGTAAGCTTCTAAAAAAGACCATATGTTGGACATAATGTCTTAGTTGTTTTCATTTATGTCAAGTTTCATTGATGGAAAAGGTATTTTAGGTGGTATATGTGTCTCCATGAGGTGTAATTCATTAAAAAGTATGAAGGTTGATTGGTAGTGTCTGGTTTTGGTGTAGTTGCATATTGCACTAATGCAATAACATGTTCTTGGCTCATGGTCAAGAAATATAGGTATTGTAGGTGAGATCCAAATATTTTCATAGGATTTCATAAGGTCTTACATGGTCAATATGATGTTCCATAGGTTTTAATGAGTCTGTAAGAGTTTAAAAGGTTAGTTTTATGAGAGTTATGTGGTAATACAAGCCTAACTAGACCTATTCATAGACCTAGTACATAGAAAATGGCATGGTTGAAGGAAGTATAAAGAATAGCATACTTGTATGAGCATGTGTAAGAAATTTTGAGGTTGAATTACATGTGTAGGATGTTTACAAGGTCATATTTCAGAGGTATATTGCAATTTTAAGGTCCTTTTGAAGAAAAGAATTCAAAACAAGCCTAGAATACATGGGTAATTCATGATTTTTGAGAGTTTCAGAGGTTTCAAGGCTTGGATGGGAGTTGGAAAACATGAATGAGGTTACTATAGTTTTTTTGAGTAATTTTTAGGTCAGGAATCAAAGCAAGAAGCAAGAAAAGAAAATTTTATCTCTATCGAGCTCTTAGAAATGCAAATCCCTGCTCGATAGGTCACTTTATTATGCTCACCCAAACATGTGAGTTATGCATGGGATTATGATCTCTTGGGATCCAATATTGGGTAATGGAACCGAGAAGGTATATAAATAAGAATGAAGTCAAATGGATGTCATGTTTTTATGAACCATTGTTAAGAAGCTCGAAAGGTAAAAACCCTCCCCAAAACCCTAGTTCTAGAGTGATAGAGGAAATCTGAATTTTATAGCCATGAAATGAATTAGGAAAGCTATATTGATGATTACGTGATGTAAAGTATTCTCTAAGTCTTCTTTTGGTGGTATTTGTGTGCTCTAAGTCTATGATAAGGTACAAAAAAGCTCTATTTTTGTGAAGATTTAATAGTACAGGTGTGACTTGTAGGTTTCATGAAGTGAAAATAGCTTAGAGAGAAAGCTTGGGATGTATTATAATTTTCCATGAAGTCATTTGGATAATTTCAATGGAGATATTTGGTGTAAAAGGTCTTTAATGTGTGCCTACTGCTAATGAACTTATAAGGGAAAAAATAATCTTGAAGGATCAATGTTGTGTTTTGTGTTTGGCATGTTGTGGTAGTGTGCTATGGGAATGAATATTTGCTAGTTTTATAGTATTATTTTTAGTGCCTTTTGTTTGATCTGGTAAGTTTTTTTCATGCTTGAGCTCTATTGGTCTAAATTTCCCTATTTTAGGCTTGTCATGAATGTGACTGAAATGAGTATGCAAGGTTGAAATTATTGATGAAATATATGGATGTTAGTGTTTTAGGAGGTGTTTCATGTTATCCTTGAAATGTTACAGGTAATGGAAAATTATAGAAGTGATGATTGAGGTGTTGGAGGTCAGTTGTCTCAAGACTTGTTCTTGAGACCTAGGATTTGGTTTGAGCAGTTTTAGGGATGCATGCTTTTATGGAGCCTTATGCTTTGATTTTATGATTGGTGTGAGTTTTATGAGCTTTTATATATATATATATATATATATATATCCATTTATTTATCACTAGTTTCATGGTGAATTGTTTTTCTATGTGAAGTTTCTCATTCTTGTGGAGTGAAAATTGGGTACATAAGACCTGGTTAGTTAAGCTTACAAGTTGGTGTGTTTCATGATGGAGGTCGCTAGTTTATAGGTTCTTATGAATGAATAATATGTCTTGGAGATGTATTAGGTGTTTCCAAATATATAGTATTCTTGGAGATGATCACTTATATTCCAAGAAGCATTCCTTGGAGATGAAGACCTTATTCTAGTCCTAATTGAGAATCCTTGTGCAAGTTTGAGTTATTTGAGATAATGCTAACCTATATGGTCTCTTTAGATCATTTAGATGATATGGTAGATGTGTTTCTAGGTTTTCATGACTCATCTTAATGGTCTTATCTAACATTTGGTTATGTTCACGATGATTCATGTATAAAGTGAAGTTTTGGGTAGTTTATGTTGCATTGATGGAATAACATTTCTTGGTGCATGGTTAGTAAGTGTAGGTACTGTAAGGCGAGATGCCAAAGATTTGCAAAGATCTCATGATTTTCTACTGGTCATATGATGTGTCAGGTTGTTTAATGAGTCTGTAAAATATATCTAGGTTACTTCATGAAGTTATGTTTAATACAGACTAATTAGGCCTAACCTAAACCTAATGCATAGAAAATCATGGCAACCATGGTAATTGTTGTTTTAATTATGGCAAATGAGTGTTTGGTGAAGTAAATATGTCAGAGGCATGAAGGTTGATTAGTATTGTTTTCTCTGAGTGGTTTAGTGAGCATTCTAGATGGTTTCAGGATAGTCTTCAGTGTTCTGTAAGCTGGTCTATGAGGCCATATGGCATGTAGGCCTAATAGATGTTCTAATTTGATGTCAAATACATTAATAAAAATTGATGTTTTAGGATGGATTTCATGATGTTTTTTCACTACTACTACATATTGGTTCAAATTTTTATCATTTGTTACTAGTGATATATGCTTACTCTTACAAGTCATACAGGTGCCTAGGAGGTTAACTTGAAAAATGTGAGCTTCTTGGTTCTGGAATCATGTTGACATGTTTTATAGCATGTTATCTGTGTTTAACCCTCACAGTAGTGGTTATGGTATAGGTTAGTTTGGTTCAACTCGTTACAAGTGTCAGTGGAATCATGTCTATAGCTTGGACGAGTTACAAAGTGGTTGGCGATATTTGAGCTCATGAAATATTAAGTCAGGTGTATCATGGCATATAAGGTATGCTTTGATTTTCATAGTTTTCTTTTTTAGTTTCTTGCATTATTTTAGTTGACCCTAGTTTCTACTATGAAGAGTATTATACAAGCATAGGTAATTCTTAGTGACTAGATGTTTATCTATGGAATTATTTTCCGATGATTGGATACGGGGGGGGTGTTATAGGGTGAGTATGTTCTCTAAGACTATTTTAGGTTCCCATGTAGTGTACTTGTTGCTAATTATGAAACTATTTTTGTAAGAAAGGTCAGAACAAAGTGAAAATCAAGCTTGAATTTTGAAATTATAATGCTTGTTGTGAATAGTGTGATTTGCATGGGCCCTTGTGGGATTTTAGTATTATTATAAGGTAAATTTACAACGTTTTTACAAAATAATGAGGAAATGATCTTCCATTTTAATGAACGAACACTAAGAAATAAAGAGGCCTAAACCCTAGTTAAACCCTAGCTAGGAGCTGTTGTACCCAGATTTAATCTCCTTCACAACTTGAGCTGCATCATGGATTGTTACAGACTCTCCGAGGTATATAAAGTTTATATGTTCAATCTGTACAAAGGAATAAATTTAATCTGACTTGTTAGCACTCATGATTTGAATAATGGTTAGCACCTTGGAAGATTGATCTAATCCTCACAACTTTTGGTTTTTCCTATCAACCAAGGTAAGAGAACCTATATTAATAGCCTGCTGTTTTGTGAAGGAGGTGAAAATAGCCTTGTACTGTGCAGATTTGTCATGGAGATGGCCTGAGAAAACATGATCAATTCCCATTATTCAAAAATCACAGAGCTGTCACTAACTAAATGATGGAAATGCTTTCAAGACAAGGCTAAGGCTACTAAAGACATGGTTATGAGCCTAATGTGCTTTGTGAATTTTTGTAATGGTTGTATTCTTTTGTGACAAACCTCCAATGTAAGGGGTATTATAGTAGGATAGTTAATTTGAATGACTTTTGGCATGGGAGGATATTCATATGAATAAAAGACTAACCAGAATTTTGCTGACTTCTTTGAGGACCTTTCAAAACTGAAAGACTCGAACAATAGAATGCTTTAAAGAGGTAAGTGTTCACTTCACCATGGATATGTGCATCAAATGGAAGCCGCAGATCTGCACTCTTCCCACCAATCTCTAGTGATTTAATCACAATCTTGAGTTAATTAAATCAGCAGTGTTATCCAAAATTGGGAATTTTCCCAATTTAAAATTTAAAAGGAAAAACGGTAAATATTGGCTCAAAAACGTGATTTTTCCCTAATTTTATCTATTTTCACCCAAATCTCCTGAGGGGCCATATCTTTCACACCAGAGCTCAGATTTTCATGATTTTTTTACATGATGGCAGGCACTATTAAAATTCTCTAAATGGCCTCATAAATTTTTTATTTTTGGTCATGTTTTGTGGAAGAGAATGAGAACATGTCCTAGCATGCAAAAAACTAGAAATGGTTTCCCAACCACCAAAATCAATGAAGTATTGGTTGTTTTTCAACTGCAGAGCAATGTACTTTGTCGTATGGGTTGTCTATAAGCCATCACTTTGTGGGTGATATTGAAGGGAATTTGATTAGCCGTTGAGCTCATAATATCTGGCATGCATTTTTGGTTTTTTCCTCTATTCTGTGTTTTTGATAAAATCCAAATTTGGCTCATTTTTTAAAAAGGTTGGACCCCCTTGCTTCTACAAGCTCTCTTTTCTTCCTTAACAGGTAGATTTTTAGAATTTCAGACCTCCCATGGAGATTTGAACTCATTTTTTTCCTCTTTTCCAATGGATGTAGTGTACTCAACTTGGAAAGGATAATGTATGTTTTTTGTGATAATTTTTCAATCCTCTCATGCATTTATTATTGTCTTCTGATCTTTCATTGCTCTATGGTAATTTTTTATGTTTTGGTGTTGAATCTCCTGATCTGTGTGAATTTTCAAAGCAAGAAGTCTATCACTCCTTTGGTGTATCACCATTTTGGGTTTTTTTGCTTTAGTTTTGTTTCCATTTCTATGTTTTCTCTCACCCTATCTCCTTGGTAGTGTTTAAGTAGGAATTTTGAATTAGAACCTCGACAAAATTACATGCAACACCTAAACAGATGAGTAAAAACCACTAAATCTATAGAGTTTTCCCTAATTGCAAAGGTCCCACACTTTGGGAAAACTCCTGATGTGCCTCAACTAAATTGACCTTTATGTCTGAACAATAGATACCCTTAGGGTCCTATTAGGGGGTGTTGTTATCTGCCTAATAGTTTTGGCATGCCTGGTGGTAACCAAGAGGTCGTCCACTTCATTTTTTTAATGTTAGATGTTTTCTGTTTAAATTTTCAGCCTTTGAGGCGACGGTTTCAAACATAAAAAAAATTTTTTCCTAAAGACATGAACCTACCATCTAATTAGAAACCCATCTCTAAAGTTTGTAGACCTTCTTTCCATTCATTTGCTTCTTTTTGTATTCCATCTCTTCAATTCTCTTTCATCCCATGACAGTGTTTGTAAAATCTGACTCCATTTATCCCCAAGGAATTTGCATTTGTTAAAGCAAAAGGTTTTACCAACATACACAATCCTTCCATACTTTCATACCTAGTTTGTATTCCATTAGATCAACACTCAGCAACCAATGAAGTAGATGCTTAAGTTTGGTGAACAATCTCATAATGACGTGGGTGGTTGCCATTGCTAGATGTATTAATTTGTATGGATTACCTCCATTAGGCTTCATGGAGTCATATCCCTTCCAATTAAATCATATATGTGTTAAATTCTATATTTTTATTGAATAATATGGATGAAACAAGTGAAATCAGCCATCATGTTTCCTCAAGAAGCTTAGCAGGTAAGTTGGTATTCACAAGGTGCCTTGAATTTTGTGTTATAAGATGTCATTGATCTTGTTAAAAATAAGGTGTAAGGTACATATGAAGAGGTATATAAAAGGTGGTTTGGATTATTTCATATAAGTTAGTAGATGTGTGTGTATGTGTGCGTATCAAAAAGATTTGAAGTTAGAAAATTTCAGTGTACATATGAGAAAATGGTCTGTTATGAGCTCCAGAGGTAGGATAACATGAAACTAGGCATGGTAGGGACATGAAATGTTTTTGAGTATGTTGTGTAGATGATATACTACTTGAAAATAAGAGTTGAACATGTATATGTTTTAGATTCTTTTTAAGACAGATTGAGACGTCATCCAAAATGGTTTGATAGTCAATAAGAGGAGATATCAAAGAAGGTTTTTATGTTCATAATAGCTCTTGTCAAGATATATGAAGTCATTACAGTCATTGGAATGTCTTGAATATTTGTAAAAAGTACTATTAGAGTATTTGAATTTCATGTTGTTCAAAGGTAATGAGTAAAATTTAAGCATGTTGATGGCTTATCTAAAGGACTATATAAGTAATCTAGAGTCAGAGGTTTGCATAATAGAAAGAAGGGTCTATACTAGTTTATATCTCTTTAATATAAAGATGAAGATTATTCTGATAAGACCAATATGATATTGCATAATATGGGTAACTTGAAGATCTAGGTTGGTTGTAGGGTCTACAAATGATGTTAGGTCTAGGTGGCAGAGCATAAAGTGACAGGATTGAAGAAGTATGTAAACAAGATTGAATAAATCATTAAGCCAATCAAGGTATGTAAATATATGAAGAAATAAGGTGTGCATTAACCCAGGGGGTGTTTTGTTTAGTCTTGAAAATATCCTAAGAAATGAGAAGGTATGAAGAATATTTTCCATTCTTCCTTTGAGTTGTAAGGGTGTGTATCATCCTAGGGGAGCAATGATAGTCTCAAGTTCTGACATCAAGGTATGTTTGTGTCACTTATCTCCATAATATGTCTCAGTTATGGGTTTAAGTTCAAGGAAAATTTATGAGGTTAGTGTTTAGGCATAGTAAATCTATGAAGGAACAAAATATGTATCAGTACATACAAGGTAGGAAGATCATGAATATTGTGCTTTAGTAGTTCCAACTTGCTATAAATTTATGCATTATCTCAGGAACAATTGTGTAAAGGTATGAATATACTTTGTTTTTATCTCATGAATATTTTACAAGTTTATTATTGTATGTTGAGTGCATGGTCAAGAACTTAGAGTAAGATGAAAACAATTGTGAATATCTAAGAAGTTAAGATAGTACGCATGATCTGAGGGGGGTCTTTGTGCTCTGCTTTTGTGATGCTAGAAGTGATCGAGAAAAACCAAGAATGAAGATCAAAACAAAGAATGTAACTATATAGGGGGAGCTGAGTTGAATCCAATAAGATGTGTATGACATGAGTGAGCTCAAAATAGTGTGTTTTGGTTCAGGGGGATCTATGTAAGTGTTTTAAGATGTTGTACAGGTTCATTTGTTGTTATGGTCAAGAAAGTGAGTTTAGAGACCAAGATATTACAAGTAATTCTTGTATGTTGTATTGTCAAGTTGTCATAGTGCATTTTTAATTCATGTCGAAGAGGTAGAGTGTGATCAGAAACATGGAAATAGTTATATATGTGGTCTTGTATATGCTTACATGTTTGTTTTCCATCAATGTTTTAGAATATGGTTGACATCAATGACAAAGGGGGAGATTTTTGGATATATTTTCTTAGTTGTTGTCATTAATACCAAGTGTCATTGATTGCAAAGGTATTTTAGGTGTAATATGTGTCTCCATGAGGTGACATTCATTAACAAGTATGAAGTTTGATTGGTAGTGTCTGGTTTCAATGTCATCAATTGGTGTTTGGTGTAGTTGTTATGTTACATTGATGGAATAACATGTTCTTGGTGCATGGTTAAGTAAGTTAGGTACTGTAGGCGAGATCCAAAGATTTGCAAAGGATCTCATGAGTTCTACATGGTCAATATGATGTGTCAGAGGTGTTAATGAGTCTGTAAAATATTATCTAGGTTACTTCATGAGAGTTATGTTTTAATACAAGACTAATTAGGCCTAATCCTAAACCTAATGCATAGAAAATCATGTCAAACCATGGTAATTGGTGTTTTAATTGATGGAAAATGAGTGTTTGGTGAAGTAAATATCAGTCAGAGGCATGAAGGTTGATTAGTAGTGTTTTCTGAGTGGTTTAGTGAGCATTCTAGATGGTTTCAGGATAGTCTCAGTGTTCTGTAAGCTTGGTCTATGAGGCATATTGGCATGTAGGCCTAATAGATGTTCTAATTGATGTAAAAATACATTAATGAAAAATTGAATGTTGTAGGATGATTTCATGATGTTTTTCATACTACTAACATATTGGTTCAATTTTTTTATCAGTTGCTACTAGTGATATATGCTTGCTCTTACAAGCCTATACAGGTTCCTAGGAGGTACAAATTGAAAATGTGAGCTTCTTGGATGCTTGGGAATCATGTTGACATGTTTTCTAGAATGTTCTAATGGTGTTTGAGCACTCACAGGTATTGGTATGGTATAGGTATAGTTGGTTCACTTCGTTACAAGTGCTCATTGGGAGCATGTATAATAGCTTGGACGAGTGACAAAGTGGTTTGGAGATATTTGAGCTCATGAAATATTGAATTCAGGTGTATCATGGCATATAAGGTATGCTTGGGTCATTTTCATAGGTTTCTTGTTCAATTATTGCATTATTTTAGTTGACCCTAGTTGCTACTATGAAGATCTAGTATACAAGCATAGGTAAGTCTTAGTGACTAGAGCGATTTATCTATGGAATTATTATTCCGATGATTGGATATGTTATAAGGATGATTCATGGTTCTATAAGAATATTTTAGGTTCCCATATAGTGTATTTTTCTAATTATGACTGTTTTTGTATGACAAGGTCAAGAACAAGTGAAAATCAAGCTTGAATTTGAAATTATAATGCTCATTGTGAATAGTGTGATTTGAATGGAACCTTGTGGATTTCAGTGATTATTATAAGGTAAATTTAAAACGTTTTACAAAAATAATGAGGTAAGATGATCTTCACATTTTAATGAACGAACACTAAGAAGATAAAGAGGCCTAAAACCCTAGTTAAACCCTAGCTAGGAGCTGTTGGTACCCAGATTTAATCTCCTTCACAACTTGAGCTGCATCATGGATTTTACAAGACACTCAGAGGTAGATAAATGGTTTATATGTCAATTTGTAGCAAAGGAAGAAATTTATCTGACTTGTTAGCACTCATGATTTGAATAAGTGGGTAGCACCTTGGAAGGATTTGATCTAATCCTCACAACTTTTGGTTTTTCCTATCAACCAAGGTAAGATAACCTATATTGTAGCCTTTATTTTATGAAGGAGGTGAAAATATCTTTGTACTATGAAAATTGTATGGAGATGGCCTTCAGAAAACATGATCAATTTCCCATTATTCAAAATCAACAGAGCTGTCACTACTAAATGATGGAAATGCTTTCAAGACAAGGCTAAGGCTACTAAAGACATGGTATGATCCTAATGTGCTTTGTGAATTTTTGTAAATGGGTTGTATTCTTTTGTTGAAAAACCATACAATGTAGGGGTATTATAGGTAGGATGAGTTAATTTGAAATGAATTTTGGCATGGGAGATATTCAGATGAATACAAGACTAACCAGAATTTGCTGACTTCTTTGAGGACCTTTACAAAACTTGAAAGACTCGAACAATAGAAATGCTTTAAAGAGGTTAAGGTGTTCCTTCAACCAGGATATGTGCATCAAATGGAAGCCCAGATCTGCACTCTTCCACACAATCTCTAGTGATTTATCACAAAATCTTGAGTTAAATAAATCAGCAAAGTGTTATCCAAAATTGGGAAATTTTCCCAATTTAAAATTTAAAAGGAAAAAAGGTAAATATTGGCTCAAAAACGTGATTTTTGCCCTAATTTTATCTATTTTCACCCAAATCTTCAGAGGGGCATATCTTTCACACCAGAGCTCAGATTTTCATGATTTTTACATGATTGGAAGGCTATTAAAATTATCTAAATGGACTCATAAATTTTTATTTTTGGTCATGTTTTGTGGAAGAGAATTGAGAAAATGTCTCTAGCATGCAAAAAACGTAGAAATGGTTCCCAACCACCAAAATCAATGAAGTATGGGTTGTTTTTTAAATCTGCAGAGCAATGTACTTTGGCGTATGGGTTTGTCTATGAAGCCCATCACTTTGTGGGTGATATTGAAGGGATTTGATTAGCGGTTGAGCTCATAAATATCTGGCATGCATTTTTTGTTTTTTCCTCTATTCTGTGTTTTGATAAAATCCAAATTTGGCTCATTTTTTAAAAAGGTTGGACCCCCTTGCTTCTGCAAGCTCTCTTTTCTTCCTTAGTAGGTAGATTTGTAGAATTTCAGACCTCCCATGGAGATTGTAACTCATTTTTTTCCTCTTCGCCAATGGAATGTATTGTATCAAACTTGGAAATGATAATGTATGTTCTGTGATCAATTTTCAATCCTCTCATGCATTTATTATTTTCTTCTGATCTTTCATTGCATTCTGGTAATCTGTGCATGTTTTGGTGTTGAATCTCCATGATCTGTGTCAAATTTTCAAAGCAAGAAGTCTATCACTCCTTTGGTGTATCACCATTTTGTTTTTGCTTAGTTTTGTTTCCATTTCCATGTTTTCTCTCAACCCTATCTCCTTGGTAGTTTTAGAGTAGGAATTTTGAATTAGAACCTCTACAAAAATTACATGCATACACCTAAACAGAGGAGTAAGAACCAACTTCAATCTGGAGAGTTTTCCCTAATTGCAAAGGTCCCACACTTTGGGAAAACTCCATGTTGTGCATTCACACTGAATTGGCCATTTGTCTACAACAGATCTGAGGGTCGATTTGGGGGTGTTGTGAATCTGCACTAATAGTTTTGGCATGCCCGGTGGGACCAAGAGGTCTTCCACTTCATTTTTTTAGGTTGATGTGTTCTTGTTTAAAATTTCAGCCTTTGGAGGCACTTGCAAACACATCTGGCGACTCCATCTGATCAGAAACCCATCTCTAAAGTTGTAGACCTTCTTTCCATTCATTTTCTTTCATTTTTCATTCCATCTCTTCATTCTTCTTTCATCCCATGAAGTTGTGCAATCATGACTTCATTTTCCCCATGGAATTTGCATTTGTTACAACAAGCAACAATGTTTCCCACCTCCAACGCATTCTCCAAATCCTCCAGATCAGCATTTTGATCAAATTCAAAACCAGTATGCATATCCATATGAGAAATGCCAAAATCAGTTTGGCTATGAAGCATATCAAGCACAAGAATATGCATATGATGAGGGCAGTCAAGAAGAAAATGTGGATTTGTTGGAGAAAATCCAAAAGATGGAGGCAAACATGGTGCAATCAAGGGCTCAAGCACAGAGGAAAGCATTTGGAATCAGTTGTGGAGCACCCTATCCATGGGTGGGACCTTTTCCAAGGCATTATAGCCCACAAGAGAAACTTGACTTCATTGTTGTAACGCTTCCATTGCTTGCAAAGTGGACTAAAGGAATAGAGGTGTATGAGAGGAGTATTCAGCAACCTTGTCAATGGGTAAGCACACCATCTCATGCTTTTTCTTTTCCTCTTTCCCAATCTGTTTTATCTCAGCAGTGTCAAGTTTTAAACTCTCCATCTGCTGTCCCAAAAGCTAATTCCATTTCTTCACCTCCTAGTCTCCCATCCCACCTCAATTTCTCTGCTCTTTTCCATTCCAAACAGCCATTCCCTCCAAAGAAAAATGAATTTTTACCTCCTCCAAAACCACAAATAATTGAAAAAATAGTTGAACCACAACCCACCCCTCCTCTTGCATTCCCAAATCCATGTTGGGAAAGAAAAATCAGAATTCCAGTCAAGGAAAACAACAGCAAAAAGAAGAGCTAAACAAGGATGAAAAAATTCAAAGTTTGTTGAGTTTGGCTCTCAAATTCAGGATCACAAAAATCCCCTTGATGGTGAAGCCAAAAGAGGAAGTTGGAGTTGGGGAACAAGTGGTAAACAAGGCTGATTTTATAGCAAAAGTGAAGCAAGAAAAACAGCAGTTTTTTTGTGATGAGTTGGGTGTCCATGTTGGCACTTTGCCTAAAGAAAATGCTGATCCAATTTACACTACAAAATCAGTCATTATGGAGGAAGAAAAACCAGCTCAAAATCCCATTTTTGAGGAGCAAATGGATGAGATAAAGTCAATTTTTTCAACAGCAGAAGAAGGAAGCATTATTGATACATTTTTGCTTTCATTTGAAGGGGCTGATTTGATCGATGAAGCCATTATGGAGGTGAACAAAATAGGTCCAAATTGTGAGCAAAAGGCACAAGAAATTCCATGTTTCTCTCCCACTTCATCTCTCCAAAAATCTGATTTCTTGGATGAGTTCGAATTGGCAAGTTGCATGTTTGAAAATGAAGTTGCACATGGTGAAGAAAACATAGATTTGGAGGTCACCATGCAAGAGGGAAAAGATTTGTTGTAGTGGGACAATGAAGAGTTTGATTGTTTATCAGACTTAGAGGAATGTCTTGAGGAGGAGCCAGCTGAAATTGCAACATTTTCTTCTCTACCATTCGTTCTTCAACATCAAGAGCCTGCTGCCATGAGGGAAAACATTCCAAAACAGTAGCTTGCATTTTGTGACAGCTCATTGGAACCAAGATTGGAAGATTTTAATCTTTCGTGTGCTTCACGGAAAGAAGAAGGGAAAGAGTATGAGGTTTCTACCATTTCTTCCACGCCATTCATTCAGGAAGGTCTACGAGATGACTCCATTTGTGGAGTAGAAAATCAGAGTTATGGGCACATTCAACAGATCAGACCTTTCCCAATCAGGTATGTGGCTTCATTGGAGCCAAAGGAGGAGTTTCCAATAGTCATGCTTACTTCCAAGCATGAGTATGAGCGTCAAAGCACCAAGGATCAACTGCAATGCCTCTTCAATCCAAATGCAGAGCAACTAAAAGAGGTATCTAATTTTCTTTCAGCTGACACCTTGCTAATTTGGGTAGAAGACCAGCTTATTGTTGATTTTCCACTCATCCAACCAACCATGATCAGCTCCAAATCAATTGCATGGTTGCCCATTTTGAAGAAAGGAAGCTATTTTGCACAACCAGTTGCAGGTTTTATTTAGCTCACATTTGCTTCTGGTTAGAGTAGTGTAGGTAGGTTTGTTTTTTGCAAAAGAAGTGCTTGTGCACACTCTGCATATCCCACTTGGGGTATGTATGATTTTCATGTTTGTACATAGTTTTTGTGGTGTCGGTTTTGCTCTTGCATAGTGCATTGTTTTGGCTTTTGGTCACAACCGGTTTCAATTTTCAGTGGTTTTCAAGAGGCTTAAAAGGGAAATTTTCAAGTAGAGGATCAATTTGTAGGCTATCTATCATGACTCCATGCCCAATGGATGCTTCAAGGCAGCTGGTCTTTTCATCTAGCAGGTAGATGACCCCTCCGAGTCACCAAAAGTGTTATCCAAAATAATCCCATGCTTATTTTTGGCTAACCTCCTCCTTTTCCTTTGTTGGTACTTAAAATGAATTTTTTACATGCTTCAAGGACTCACAAATTTTTGGGTATGTTTTCATTAGATAGAGGATTTTATCACCTTTCCATAAAGGTAAAAAATTCATCCTAACTCCTTGTATTTTTTGAGTTATGGCTCGGCGGAGGTAACAGTTAAAATTTTTCCCTGGGTGGGTCCGTGGAGCTAAGTTGGAAAATTTTCCAAGGAAATTGGTGGGTCGGTGGAGACAGGGAGAAAATTTAGGCACTTAGCCCTTTTTGTGGAAAAAGGGCACAAAGGAAATATTTGGCCTGCGGGCCCGACAAAGGGAAGAAACGGACTCGCGGGGCCAGGGAGGAAATTGCAACACTTAGCCTTTTTTGGCTAAAAACTCAAAGTCAAAAATTCCTGCGAGCCCATGGAAGGAGAAGAGAAAATTTTGGGCCGCACCTCCATGCCAAATCAGAAGGCACCACGTGTCATCGGGAGAGCAGGGCACTGATTTTTTTGGGAAATTTTCCCAATTTGAAATCAGAGGGAAAAAAGGTAGGTCTTCGGCCCACGGATCATCCAGAGGGTGCCACGTGTCATCAGGAGAGTGGGGCATGGAGGTAAATTGGGAAATTTTCCCAATTTAAAATTTAAAAGGAAAAAAGGTAAATATCGGCCCGAAAACGTGATTTTTGCCCTAATTTTATCTATTTTCACCCAAATCTTCAGAGGGGCATATCTTTCACACCAAAGCTCAGATTTTCATGATTTTTGCATCACTGGAAGGCTGTTAAAATTATCTACAAGATGGACTCCTCAATTTTTATTTTTGTTCAAGTTTTGTGGGAGAAAATTGAGAAAATGTCTCTGGCATGCAAAAAATGCAGAAATGGTTCCCAACCACCAAAATCAATGAAGTATGGGTCATTTTTTGGATCTGCAGAGCAATGTACTTTGGCGTATGGGTTTTTCCATGAAGCCCATCACTTTGTAGGTGAGATTGAAGGGATTTGATTGGTGGTTGAGCTCATAAATCTCTGGCATGCATTTTTTTCTTTTTCCTTACTTCTGTGTTTTGATAAAAGCTAGATTTGGCTCATTTTAAAAAAGGTTGGACCCCCTTGCTTCTGCAAGCTCTCTTTTCTTCCTTAGCAAGTAGATTTGTATAATTTCAGACCTCCCATGGAGATTGTAACTCATTTTTTTCCTCTTCACCAATGGAACGTATTGTATCAAACTTGGAAATGATAATGTATGTTCTGTGATCAATTTTCAATCCTCTCATGCATTTATTATTGTCTTCTAATCTTTCATTGCATTCTGGTAATCTGTGCATGTTTTGGTGTTGAATCTCCATGATCTATGTCAAATTTGCAAAGCAAGAAGTCCAACACTCCTTTGGTGTATCACCATTCTACTTTTGCTTAGTTTTGTTTCCATTTCCATGTTTTCTCTCAACCCTGTCTCCTTGGTAGTTTTAGAGTAGGAATTTTGAATTAGAACCTCTGCAAAAATTGCATGCATACACCTAAATAGAGGAGTAAGAACCAGCTTCAATCTGGAGAGTTTTCCCCAATTGCAAAGGTCCCACACTTTGGGAAAACTCCATGTTGTGCATTCACACTGAATTGGCCATTTGTCTACAGCAGATCTGAGGGTCGATTTGGGGGTGCTGTGAATATGCACTAACAAAAAGCATTTAGAAATTTATATTCTATCAGACCTAAGGTAACCCCAAAGGTTTACAATCAAATCTATATCAAGGAAAGTGGAGTGAATTTAAATTTCTTTATCCCTTCATCAGATGAAATCTCTTCTAATTCTAGAATTGCAAATGCCACTAAGTTGTTACCAGAATTGGATCTGCGTGATCAAAAGGAAATTCCAAACACCAGATTGTAACAACAAGAGCAAGAAACAAATTTTACCAAATTGAAAACATTCCCTTCCCAATTTTTACTCTACAAGATTGGATCTAGTAATTCACATTTTTTACAAACCAGAGTAAAAATTTATTTTAAAAATGCCTTGGATTCACAAATTGAGCCTCGAATTCAATCAATTTGGACCCTGTAGGCCAAAACAACATGAATTGGAAAAAAATTTGATGAAAATTGATGCAAAAAACACATCTCCAAATTTCTTGGAGCTCAAATGGTAGCCAAATTGGTGAAATGCACAGCTAACATCGATCTGTTCTTATCTTTAACTCTGAGCCCTCCACATGGAAGATTCAGAAAAACGGACCTCACGGACACTTTTGACCTTTTTACAACTTTTTGAAAATTTACAAAATTTCTTGATTTCCTCTGCCACTCCACCTTTGTGATTTGGGTTTGACACATGGTGCAATATGGCTAGATATGGAGTCACAGCTCAATTTTACACATTTTGCATCTTTTTAGACAATGGAAATTTTTTCAATTTTCCTCCGTGGCTTCGCCCTCCTGCAACACACGTGTCCTCATATGATTGGCTGAGGGGAAATGACTTCTCATTTCATATTTTAATCATATTTTGTGAAGGAAATTTTTTTTAACATTTCCTCTACCAGCCCGCACCTCCATCGTTGACTCCTCAGATGAATTTTGACTTTTTACCTTTGGGCTCGTAGGTCCATTCTGATGATTTTCTCCCCCTTTTCCAAAATGGGTGAAAATTATAGCTTTCCTCCAAGGCTCCATCTTCCGTTCTGTGCCCTGATGCTGACATGTTTCTTCATCCTATTGGTTGTGAGTTTGTGGTCCAATTTTATACTTTAACTCTTTTTCACCAAATGCCGAAAAGTATCAAACTCCTCTACCTTTCCATCTCCCCGCCTACCATGTGTCCTCCTCGGATTGGATGTGGGACTTAGGGGATTTTCTTCATTTTCAAGCATTTTCCAAATTTCCCTAAGGATCAAAATGACCCGCCCGTCCACCTTCACTCTACCTGTGACACGTGTACCTCCTCTGAGGCCTGCAGAGCTATGGGGGCAACTTGCACATTTTTCTAAAAACACAAAAACGTTAAGTTTTTAGAAATGACCCATTGATCCTTGTCCAAGTACAAAAAACCATGTATGAAAAAGTATATGAGCTAGAATTTGACGGGAAAAGGATGCCCAGTATGACCATCAAAAATACAGAAATTACCAGCGACCCCCAAAATCAATTTTTTCTTTGTGGGTGAAGAATTTTTCGATCAAAAGAAAAATGGAAAGTGATTTTAGGAAATTTACGACCATGTCAAGGGATTTTTAAGGGAAAAATAAATAAATCAAATGATTTCAAGCTCTTAAGGCTAAGAAAAATGAAAAAAAAGTAGAGGCGTTTGAAACAGGAAAAATTAGGGAAAAACGCAAAGTAAACGTAGGGATTCCTTCATAATGGTACAAAATGGAGGAAATGTGAACAACAAATAGCACTCAAACACAAAAATGATTTTTTTTATCAAATTTGAAGTATATGAGAATCCCAAAACCATTCTTCCTTAGAAATAGGGAAAAAACACATTTCTCCTCTGCAAAATAGGGATGTTTCAATATTGGGCACCAACATTGGCTCCAGCTTAGGGATGGGCACTCCCAGCGAGTGCCACAAGAATTGAAGTAGACCATGTGCCAAAAAACCATTGGGAAAACAGATTCACAAGCCAAAACATCCAAAAAATAAACCAAAAAACCAATAAAAAGGGCTTCCACACACAAAGGCAAACCAAAAACTGACCAAAACAACAAAAAATAGAGCAGAAACAAAAAAAATGTACACTGTACAAGTGATATGCAAACTTCAGTTTTGGGGATCAATCCAAGAAATGCTTCAAACTTCTTCCATGAATAGGCAAATCAAGAAATTCCCCATCTAAGTCCTTGAGGAAAAAATTATTCTCACCAATTCTTATGTCAATTGAATATGGGCCCATCCACAAGCATCAAATTTACCATACTTACCCTTATCTTCATGCCTACTATCCCACAATAGCACAAGATCTCCAATACTAAAATATCTTGGGGTTACCTTCTTATCAAACAACTTCTTCATTCTCTCTCTGAATTTGACATGCCTCTGATGGGATGCTCTTCTTGCTTCATCAAGTTCAACAATCTGATTAATCCTTGCTTCATATGAATCAATTTCTTGATCTTCAAGTTGTTGAACAAACTGAAATGAAGACAACTATAGATGCAAGGGTAGTAGAGCTTGTGTTCCATATACCAATTCAAATGGGCTTTTACCATTAGCTCTTTTGGTAGTGATCCTATCATCCCAAACAACAAATTTTAGTTTCTCACCCCACTTCTTCTTGTTCAATTCCAAAGTCCTTTTAATGATTTTCAACAAGTTTTTATTGTTGGACTCAGCCTGTCCATTTCCTTATGGATTGTAGTTAGAAGCATATGTCAAATTTATTCCATATTATTTACACATTACCATGAAAGGTCCAGCTCTAAAAATCATGGCATTATCAGCAACAATCTTGACTGACACTCCAAATCTGCAGATGATATGATTCAATATGAAGTCCATTACAACTTAGTGCGCTTCCTTCCTAGTGGGGATTGCTTCCACCCATTTTGTGAAGAAATAAATAGCTACCAAAATCCATTTGTGTCCAGCACTTGATGAATTAGATATTTCACTAATGAAGTCCAGCCCCCATTGTTTAAAAGGAACTTTAATTGATACAGGATGCAAAGGAAGGGAGCTTAAAGCTTTCATTCTTCCATAGAGAAATGCTGACAACTCTCACATCTTCTAACCAATTGAGTTACATCTTTAAAAATATTTAGCCACCAATAACCAGCCCTCAAAATCTTGTGTGCAGTAACCCTCCCAGCAAAATTTCCTCCACAAAATCCCCCTTGGAAATCAACAATTATTTTGGGAGCTTCATCTTTAGTCACACATCTCAAGAGGATTCCCTCAGGGTTCTTCTAAGCCAACAAAAATTTTGTAATGATATATTTTTGAGAAGCCATCTTGAGATATCTTTTCTTATTTTTATTCAAATGTCCAGGGCAGCATAGGTGTCTAAGATAATAGATTACATCCTTGTACCACTCAGAGTTTAACAATTTTTTCAAGAACATCTACCCTCTCTTCTTCTACTTCATTTACTTCCGCATTCTACAAATTACTTTCAGCCATGAGCTTGGCAAGACCCAAACCTCTTACTAGATTTTTGGTCTAAATGTCCATATCATACTCCTACAATTTGTTAACCCACCTGCATATTTTTCTTTAAATATCCATCTCTGATAAGACATATTTTACCATTGTGTGAGGAACATAAGCAAAAACTTTGGAACTCAAAATATAAGGTCTGAAAACCTTAGTTGCTTTCACCAATGCAAAGGCTTGCTTCTCCATGATTGTGTATTTTAACTTAGCTACTTGCAATGCCTTACTAAAGAAGGCAACAGGTATTTCAGCTCCATCATCATCCTTTTGCAACAAAACAGATGCAATGGTGTGCTCAGAAGCAAAGGAGAAGATTTGGAAAGGTTTCTTGTAATTTGGGGTTGTTAGAACAGGAGCATACTTCAATGCTTCCTTGATTCCATCAAAAGCTTTAAGGGTAGCCTCTTCCCACCTGATATTATGATCCTTCTTCAACATGGAAGTGATGGGGAGAGTCAACTCAACAAAAATTGACACAAACCTCCTAATGAAATTGATTTGACCAAATAAGGATTGGATTCCTTTCTTGGTTTTTTGGAACTGGGATCTTACTGATGGCTTATATCCTTTATGGATCAATCATAACTCCCTCTTTAGACATAATGTGACCAAGTATTTTTTATCTTTGCACTCCAAAATGGCACTTCTTTATATTGAGTTAAATTCCATATTCTCTACATTCGATCAACATTCTTTCCAAATGTTGTAAGTGGTCACTTCTCTTGCTAGAAAAAACAATAATATCATCTTGATAAACAACAATAAAATCATTGATATAACCAGAAAAAGAAACATCCATGGCCCTTTGAAAAGTATCTCCAGCATTCATTAAACCAAAGGGCATCCTCACGAAAACATATGTTCCCCACAGAGTAGTAAAGGCAATTTTAATCCTCTCTGATTCTTTGAAAATAACTTGGTTATAACCAGAGAAACCATCCAAAGTATAAAGAATCTCAGAACTAGTCAATAATTGCAGCATGTTCTCCATGTTTGGTAAAGGATAGTTTTCCTTTATTGATTCTCTATTTAGATTTCTGAAATCCACACAAATTCTGATATCTCCATTCTTCTTTCTAACCAACACCAAGTTTGCAACCCAATAAGAATACCTTGTGGGTTGAATGATTCATCCATCCTTTAAATTTTTAAATTCCTCTTGCATTTTGATAGAAAGGACTGGTTTAGTTGGCATTTTATTCTTTATGAATGGTTTTTCATCTTTCTCAAGAGGGTTATCATGTTGGAATAAGTCTTCTTTATATGCTTTTAGCTCAGAATAAGACCAAGCTAAACAGTCTTGATATTTTTTCAACAATTGGAGGTAGGACTATTTTTCTTCCTTGTTTAAACCACTCCCTAACCAAATATTCCTTGGTTTTTCCTTTCTTCAAAATTAATTCACTTCAATATCTCTAGATTCAAACATTTTTCTATTTATTACACAATCAACATTGTTAAAATTTGACTCAAGAGAAACTAGCCCTCTAGGGATGGTATTAGTCTTAAATTGAATGATATCCTTGCCAAACATGGTTTATTTTCCATCAACATTACACACCAATGGTTCAAAATCAATATTTTGATCCATAAGCTCATCTTAGTTCTACAAAAACCTCTAAACTTGAGCATCATTATCAAACACTTGACAATGTCTTGATGTTATCCGGGATTGCAGGCCTGGTGAGTATCTCAACATCATATTCACAATATGGAGAAATGGTACAATTGTCAAATATAGACCCCAACACTACCATATTATCAGCAATCATATTTAAACTTCTGTCATGATGAAGAATGTTGAAGGAATCAAACATCTCAATTAGATCCCAAACTACGTGTTTGTATTGTTTCATCCATTGATTTTTTTTTGCATACAATTTTCTTACTTGTTTGACAACCAACTCAGAATTTCCCTTTACAAAAACATATTTTATGCCATACTTCCAAGAAATCCTCAGCCCTAACAGTAATTCCTCATACTCAATTATGTTATTGGTGCATTCAAAGTTAATTTTGAAGGAGAAAACAAATTCCTCATTTCTTGGAGAGATTAAAACAACACCGACACCATTTCCAAATTTTGAGCAAGCTCCATCAAATAGCAATGTCCATGGTGAGCTTACCTATTCAAGACACTCATACTGATCCATCTTGTGCTCCTTAACATCAATAAACCCAATAAAATTATCAACATCAACATCAGCAAATAATACTTCATAATAAGCATTGTTTGGTTCCTGAATTAGATGCAACATCTTCTTCTCTCCATATAATTTTACAAGGCTACTTTCAATGGGAATGGTGGAAAAAGAAATATCCATTTGGACACTCCTTTTAACACTTTCAGCCCACTTTCTTGATAATAACATACCCCATTTGGTAGGGTAATCAATAATTACAATATCGAGTTTCAAATTTTTACCCCGACAGCCTGCAAGTTACACCACTAAACCTTTGACACACCCAACAAATGGCACTTCCCTGGAATCCATGGCAGTACACTTGTCATAGGCTGTTATTACTTTGATATATAACTCATTCATGACTTCCAAAGGCATGACATTGAATGACACTTCGGAGTCAAACATACAATTGTGTAGCAACTGGTCCTTGATAATCAAATTTGTGAAGAAAGGGTCAACACTCAGCTGAGATTCAACCAAGGATGTTCCCAAATAGACCTCCAGTGGTTCACAAAATTCTTCTAATGCTGATGTCTTTCCTATTTCTACAATAGTAAGTGGAGCTTCAACAACATTCACATTTCTCTTCACGAATAGCCTTCTCCTCTTTCAATCCCAAATAATCGAGTTCTCTCTTCTTGTGCTTAGGAATTCTAAGAAGCTCAAAAATTGGTTCACTGACCTTGATTTGGCTCAGAACTTGAGCAATTTCATAGGGAATGTTTTTAGGAAAAACAATAGTAGAAGGAGGGCTGGAAATTTCATTAGATGGCATAAGGTTTTTAACATTTTGAGCATGGGATGAAGCATAACTTTTACTTGGGACAGCAGGGCTCTTAGTAGATGTTTCTTTCTTAGGGACTTATTTTGGGATATTAGAAAACAATGGGGTTTTATTCTTGGCCTGAAGCCCAAATCCCTTGACAACCTTACTTCTTGTGTTATACTTCTTCTCTTGGGAAACCAAAACATTCATAAGCAGCTGCCTATCTTCTTCTAAGGATATACCTCCATCATAATTCTTGATCATCAATGCCCTCAAGTACTCAAAATCATTATTGGGCAGCTCAAAGGCTCGTACATTATCAATTTTTAAAACATGAGGAGGAAGAAGATGTACCCATTGGATGTAATCCCAAAAGCTAGCAGCAGTCCGTACACTTATCACTTCATTAGATGTGTCTCCTTGACATGAGTTTGTAGGGCAGTCCATCATATAATCATCATCATCCATATTATAATCATCAACTTCCTCTTCAATTTTCTGATCTGTTTCACATAGTGGATGGGGTAAGAAACATCTGTCACACCATTCAATCTGATTTACATCAACAACAACAGCCACTCTAGCATTTAATAGATCAGGCACAACCTTACTTTCTTTGGCCTGAGATTGTCTATTTCCAAATCCCATAGCTCCTTTACCTTTGTCATCAAATCTCTGCTCATTCCTATGGTGATTTCCAAATCTATCTCATGCTTGTTGCCTAGGCTGACCTTGTGATGTTTGTCCAATTCTTTTCTCACCTCTTGCCAACTTGTAGGAAATCTCTTTGAAAGCCCCTGCCAAAGTTTTCACCACTTCTTCCAATTCTACACTCTTGTTTTCCCAAGGCTTGTCAAGGTTTACCAATTTAACTCCATCTCTCTTAGGAGGTTTCCCAAAAACCTTGATATTGTTATCAATTTGAAGTGCCATGGTGAAGGCTTGCCTTAAATTGCTAGGATTTTTGTCCCTCAAGTAATATGCATCCTTCTTGTCAAATGCATCAGAATATTTTATCAAACAAGATTCATCACATGGTCTTAAATTCACCGGAAATCTCCTCAAATTTTTATTGAACCTTATGTTGATGTCATGGACCGATTCATTTGGGTTCTTCTTGATATTCTCAAACTTTGATAAAAGGAACCTGGGATAAGTCTTGTCACCATATTGCAGCTTGAATGCATTTTGTATTTCATCCCATGAATCAATAAAATTATTTGGCAAGGCCTTGTACCAATCCCTAGCATCCTCCTCTAAAGTGTCGAAAAACAATTTAATGTACACTTCCTCAAATTCAATTTTAAAATCCTCCATCATATTAATAAAGAGTTTCAAATGTTAATCACTTATTATGGCATTGTTCCCTTAGAGCTTTGGCAATCTACTTCTGACATCCTGACGCACAGTATTAGGATAACTATCCATTCCCCTAAAATTTATTGGGCCAAATGTATTGACCACAAATGGAGGCCTAGGTGGAGGCTAAGCCATGTTGTCTAGTGGAGGTGATCTTGGGGGTGACACAAGCTGATGAGGAGTACGAGGTATTTGGGGCTTAAGAATGTGGTTCACAAGATTGGTATTCTCTAGGTCTTGATTTTCTTGGAAAGTTTTACTGGAATTGAAACAAACAGGTGCAGATTGAAGAAGGAACTCACCAGATACAGTAGAAGGACCTTCACTAGTTGAAGTAAAAAATTTTATGAGAAGATTGCTTGAATCAGAATCACTAGAAGAAGAGTGATAATCCTCTATTAAAGGATGATCTCTCTCACAAATGGATATACCTTTGCTTGATGTCTGTCCTTCAATAACCTTCCAAACTTTTCTCTCCTCTAAAACAATTTTTTCAAATTCTTGAAATAATTTTCTACTTGGGTCTCTCTTGAAGAGAGATCTTCTTCCTTCTAGGTTTGCAGATTTATATGACACACTTCACTTAATGTATGATAAGGTACTGGTATTTATCAAAATATAATAGCTAGGAATTGCCACCAAGGAATTTCACCCTAGTTTGTACAAATTCACTATGAATATCTATCAAATGACTGCAAATATTATCACTATGAAAAGTTTGAATAGATCTGATTTTCTTTCACTCAATTTATCAACTATTGTACAAAGTTTGAAACAACAAATTGGAGACACTTGAAAATATCAAACTTAGAATTTTACTCTCATTCCTCAGTATAAATATGATAAAAAACTGATGCTTAGAAATGTAGTTGCACATAAAATACATAAGGAGTATTACTAAGGATTTTGAAAAATTGAGATATTGAAAAATGTCCCCGGCAACGGTGTCATTTGGGTGTTGGTACCTAGATTTAATCTCCTTCACAACTTGAGTTGCATCATGGATTTTACAAGACACTAAGAGGAAGATAAATGGTTTATATGTCTTTTTGTAGCTAGGGACGCAATTTATCAGACTTGTTAGCACTCAGGCTTTGAATAAGTGGGTAACACCTTGGAAGGATTTGATCTAATCCTTATTATTTTAGGTTGTGCCTATCAATCAAGGTAAGAGAACCTATATTGTAGCCTCTATTTTTTGAAGGAGGTGAAAATATCCTTGTACTATGTAGATTTGTATGGAGATGGCCTTGAGAAAACATGATCAATTTCCCATTATTCAAACTCAATAGAGTTGTCACTACTAAATGATGGAAATACTTTCAAGACAAGGCTAAAGCTAATAAAGACATGGTATGATCCTGATTAGCTTTGTGCATTTTTGTAAATGGATTGTATTATTTTGTTGACACATAATACAATGTAGGGGTATTATAGGTAGGATGAGTTAATTTGAAATGAATTTTGGGGTGGGAGATATTCAGATGAGACTAACCAGAATTTTTTGACTTCTTTGAGGACCTTTGAAAAACTTGAAAGACTCAGACAACAAAAAATCTTCAAAGAGGTTAAGGTGTTCCTTCAACCAGGATATGTGTATTAAATGGAAGCCCAGATCTACACTCTTCCACACAATCTCTGGTGATTTATCACAAAATATTGAGTTACATGAATGATCAAAGCATTTAGAAATTTCTATTCTATCGGACCTAAGGTAACCCCAAAGGTTTACAATAAAATCTATATCAAGGAAATCATAGATTGAATTTAAATTTGTTTATCCCTTCATTAGATGAAAGCTCTTTTGATTCTAGAATTGCAAATGCCACTAAGTTGTTACCAAAATTAGATCTGCATTATCAAAAGGAAATTCCAAACACTAGCATGCAACAGGAACAAGAAACACAAATTGAAAACATTTTGAAACATAAGCAAATGCAAATTTTACGAAGAGACAACACAAAATAATCTAGAATGACCAAATTTATTAGCAGGGGAATGTTATAAGAAAAATCTCAGAGTTTGTTAGTGGTTATAAATCTGCAACCAACCTAACATGATACAAATTTGATACAAAAAGGAGTTAAAATGGTTCTTAGGTGGTTTCTCAGAGAATGGGCTTCTTCCCATATTTTCTCGTGAAAAATTCTATGTTTCTCTAACCATTTGCATGACAAATTCATGAAATATATAAATTTTACTCACTCACTCACTTTTCCCCTCAAATCTTCCCTCCAAAAGTGTAATATTCTAAGCACCATTGCTTTACAATATTTCTAGAAAATGACATTTAACAAACTCACAAAAAGTTGTCAGTTGTTCCTTTCAAAAGGTGAATCATTACAAAAATTTCATCATTCTTCAAAGTGGAAGCTCATTTTTCATTTCCCACGCATGTAGATCCCTTTTATTTCATCATTTCAAATTTTCCCTTCCCAAGTTTTACTCTGCAAGTTTGGATCTGGTAATTCACGTTTATTCACAAATTGAGCTCCCAATTCTATCAATTCAGACCCTACAGGCCAAAATGAAACAAATTGGCAAAAAATTCGATGAAAATTGATGCAAAAAATGAATCTCCAAACTTCTTGGAGCTCAACTGGCAGCCAAATTGGTGAAATGCACAGCTACTGTTGATATGTTCTTATCTTTAACTTTGAGCCCTACACATGGCAGATTCAGAAAAAATGGGCCTCAGGGAGCCTTTTGACCTAGTTACAACTTTTTGAAAATTTGCAAAATTTCTTGATTTTCTCCGCTGCTCCGTCTTTGCAATTTGGGTTTAACGCATGGCACAATATGACTAGATACAGAGTTACGACTCAATTTTAGACATTCTGCATCTTTTTAGACAAAGGAAAAAAATTCAATTTTCCTCCGTGGCTCCGCCCTCCCGCAAGACATGTGTCCTCATATGATTAGCTGAGGGGAAGTGCTTCTCATTTCATATTTTAATCATATTTCATGAAGGAATTTTTTTTTCAGGATTTCCTCCACCAGTCCGCACCTCCACCATTGAATCCTTAGATGGATTTTGACTATTTACCTTTTGGCTCGCAGGTCCATTCTAATGATTTTCTCCCCCTTTTCCAAAATGGTAAAAAATTCTAACTTTCCTCTAAGGCTTCATCTTCTGCTCTATGCTCTGATGCTAACATGTGTCTTCATCCCATTAGCTGTGAGTTTGCGGTCCAATTTTATGCTTTAACTCTTTTTCACCAAAGGCTGAAAAGTATATAGCTCCTCCACCTTTCCATCTCCCCCGTCTGCCATGTGTCCTCCTCTGATTGGATGTCGGCCTTAGGATATTTTCTTCATTTCCACACATTTTTCAAAGTTCCCTAAGGAAAAAAATGACCCACTTGTCCACCTTCACTCTGCCTGCGAAACGTGTACCTCCGCTGGGGCTTACAGAGCTACGGGGGCAACTTGCACATTTTTCTAAAAACACAAAAACATTAAGTTTTTAGAAATGACCCGCTGATCCTTGTCCAATTACAAATGCCCATGTATGTGAAATTATATGAGCTAGAATTTGATGGGAAAAGGATGCCCATATGACCGTCAAAAAATGTACAAATTGCCAGTGAACCCTAAAATTAATTTTTTCTTTGTGGGTGAAGAAGTTTTTGATCAAAAAACAAATGGAAAGTGATTTTAGGCAATTTATGACCATGGTAAGGGATTTTTGAGGGAAAATAAGTAAAAATAAAATTATTTCAAGCTCCAAAGGCCGGGAAAAATGAAAAAATGGCAGAGGCATTTGAAATGGGAAAAATTAGGGCAAAACGCAAAGTAAACCTGTGGATTCCTTCAGAATGGTGCAAAATGGAGGAAATGCAAACAACACATAGCACTCAAACAAAAAAATGAGTTTTTTTTTGTCAAATTCAAAGTGTATGAGAATCCCAAAACCGTTCTTCCTCATAAACATGGCAAAAACACATTTCTCCTCAGTAAAATAGGGATGTTTCAATATTGGGAACTAACATGAGAAATTGACAGAAACTGAAGAGTTGTGACCCAATTTTGATTGATTCATCAAAATTGGTGATTGGATGTTGTATAGGACTCCTCATAATTTCCATAAAAGTATGTTTTAGGGTATGGTGATATGTGGGCCTGACCTAAAAATAGTAGTTTCTGGATTTTTCATGTCTTAACTGTATGTATACATTATTTTATGAGCTAACCATTGGAAAGAGTGTTTTTGGCAGGTTGATATATTGAAGGAAAATGTTTTTGTGGTTTGAAGTTAAGGATGTTTCATGAATTATAACTTACTTATAAGTGTTATACAAGTTCTTAAATTTATTTTGAGTGGTCACATGGAATTTTTTGATTTATTACAAGTGCTTTGGTGATCAGAGGAAATTTACATGGTGTTGAAGGGTGTAGAAAACAGTTGTTTTGAGATTTGTAAAGGAAACTGAGCCCAGTAAATTAAATAATTTGATTGGTTGATATTAATTACGACCATGTATGAATTTTTAATGATATTTTATTCATATTTAATGGGTTTTTTGGTCATGTAAAATTATTATATTAATGTTAGGTAAATTTTAAGATTGTGTCCATGGGATTTTGAGTCATTTTTAGCACATGAAATTATGGTTTGAGCTAGGCCAATCTACTTGGGTCATATGTAACTATTGTAATTAAAATTTATAAATTTAATATAGATGTATGGGTCAAAATTATCATGAGGTACTGAACTATTTTGGTTTGGAAGGAAGAAAATCATATTTAAGTGTTTGTTTTGTTCATTTTTGAACTAGTACTCTTAGAGGGAAGAAGTGTGACCTAGAGGAATATATTTTGTAGGTATGAGAGCATGATTTGAAGGATGAGTTATAGTATGAAATTTTTAATAGTTGTTGAATACATGATAGCAAGAAGTTAGAGCAACGAAAAGTAAAGATTGAGTAAGATAGTGCAAGTTTGAAGACCTAGTGTGTGAATTAGGGTTTGTGAGCTAAAATTGTGATCTCCATCATTTGTGGCAGAATAAAAATTAGAGATCAAATTTATACATACGTTGGGCCCTAGATAATTAGCTAAGTACAAGAAAGCATGTGGGCACATGGGACCTATTTGAAGAAGGATGCACAGGTTGAAGGCGTGTAGGGAAGGGTTCTAGTAGGGTTTTGTAGAACACACAAAACGCACACGCAAGGTAAGACTAGTTTTGGACTTAGCGATATTTGGCATCCTAGGAAGCAAATGAGAAAAGTGTAACCATTCTATCATGTGGAGTAGAGGGGATAAGGATTAAAAATGGAATATTCCATGCATGTGATGGAAGGTTCCAGAAGACATCATTACACAGAGTGGAGAGCTCAGATCAAAGGAGGCATGCTCCATTAGAGGACCACTTGGACACTTGGAATCTGGTCTCTTACCTCATGAGGCATAGCAGTGAAGGGAGGAAACCTATATATTGAGGTGCATGGGTATCAAAAAGGAGATAGATAGAGATAATAGTGCATTGTAAGGAGGAAAAGCTCTATAGAGATCTTATGGAGGATTCTATAAGCTAGGAATAGGAAAAATATAGGAGTGATTTCACATTTAGAGGGATGGGTCTGTATTAATTTTTGTAATATGATAAACATAGTATAGTCCTCATGCATAATTTGGCTCTACATTTTTATATGAGGGTCTGTAATGGTTTTATGGAATGTAATATGGGTTATTAAACATGTTAATATGAATATAAGGCTTTGTTTTGAATCACATATGTGTTCATGATTACAACCCTTATGAATTTCCTTTATGTATGAATTATTTATATGTACTACTTGTTATTTATCTTTTCTGGATGCAATGAGATGACAACTTGTCCTAGGTCCTTAGAATGATGCATGGCTCTCTTATATTCACTTGCACTTGAATATCTTTCATAAGATTATGAATTCTCACAAGACTCACATAAAGGAGAGACTCGGTACCCATGCATGCCTTTTTTGAGTGCCCAATGCCCACTAGGTTATAGGCCGGTGTGCATGGGATTAGACTATTGATCTAAGGGTATAATAATTGACTACATCTTGGTTCTGTTGTCGGGACCTCTTTTTGAGGTTGTTGTGAGAAATGACATGCATATTTTTCCCTGTGATGCGGGATGACATAACATCTGACCTTGGAATGTGTTGAAGGATAGTTCAAGAGCATGGAGGACAATTTTTCTCAAAGATTCAACATTGGACCTAAGTTTGATGCGCGTAGATGGGTAGAAGAGAACCTGTACCATGGGTTGTATGAGAAATTATTTTTTTGTTTTCTAGTAGAGCTATATGAATGGCTTTCAACATATGCATCCATATCAAGATGGTATTAAAGAAAATGCATGTGGACCCAAGACGACTATCAAAGGCTGCAAGATGTAGATCTGACTTGGACACGCATTGTTGATCACTGGTGGAAAGGAGTGTTGACTAGTTATACTCTAGAATATGAAATTTCTACGTATTCTTTCCTAGAATTTTTTGAGTTTGAGTTTCTGAGGGAGCCCAAAGGATCATTTTTCCATGCTATTCCTTTGGCTATGAAGATCTTGGTAATTACCTTGAGTGTAGAGGCATTTTCCATGGCTGGATAAAATTTTTTGAGCATTGGGAGAGGAAGCTATGGTGGAGGAAGATGTAAAACATTACAGTTAAAAAGAAAAGGGAGTAGAGACGACTCAAGTATAGCAAAGCTTGTGAAAGGGAGATTACTAGACAATGCGAGGTTGCAAGAGTGAAGGATCTATGGAGGTATATGTTGCAGGAAGGATTTGAGGTTCATGCATAGGATGTAGAACTTGAGAAATCTATGTTACCCCATCTGAGAAATTATGGGAGATAATCCCCTTCATCTTCTGATGAGATTCCGTCAGATGGAGAGAGGAGAGTTATCGGTGTGCATTTAGAGAGGAGAGTCATTGGTGTGCATTTGAACCCACCTAGTGACCAACCCCTAGTGCTTGGTTTTCCAAATCAAGGGAGAATAATTTTTAAACCAATTGGCATCAGTAAGAGTAACTGATCTATGCCCAAGAGATATAATTTCTTGTTTGTAATATCCATGGTTACGCAATCCATTCTAGTATTTGGAAGAATTTTTGGACAAGGTGCAAGTACAAAAGGTTTGGGTATCATATTTGGGAGTGGTACAGAACACACAATTGATAGTGGGATGATATCACAAACCATCGGTGCATAGTTTAGTGGGACATTGGGAACACTATGCGTGACCACTTTAAGCCCTTTTCCAACTGCAGGAGGATTAAGACCTAATGGATCCATTGGATCTGGTGGAGAAGGAAACACCAAAGGAAACCAAGGCTCTGGATCAGGAGGACAAGGACATCAACCACCCCCAAAATTATTTTTTGAGATGTATTTTCACTTACCAAACTATATGGTTATTGAAGATGTTGCAGAGCATGTGCACAAGTGTGAATTACTATGTCGCATGAAAGGTATCATGTAACATTCCCATTTTAAGACTTTAGAAACAAGAGAAAAAAAATTAACAAAATGTTCTTTGTTATAAATAAAACATCATTTAAAACACACATTCCATGCCAATCAATCTCATAACAGATAACCATATGCAACTGTAATGACTTGTTATACTATTGATCTCTCATTCCATGACTCAGTTACCAATTGATCTCTCATGTTAACTTAAAGTATAGAATAATTTATGTATGCTACATATGTTTGGTTCTCCTACTCTATTCCAGGTACTGAGTGATCTGTTTAATGAACCTATCTGAATATTTGTTACCAACATTCATTTGAAATCACATTGCTTTAAACTAGGTGACATAGGACAATGCAACTAGTAGCTTGCGATAATTTGGCCAAAGATTTTCAACATACTGTTCATGTTACTATTCCTAGATGAGATACTGGTCATTTAAGAATACGTCCTTCACCTCACTCTTATGTTATTTAGAATGGTCTTTACTCACTACCATCAGTCCACTTTCCCAAGGTTTGACCCTAGCCCAGGTTAGCAACATAATTTATTATAGGAAGATGCTCACGATGAATTAGGGTATATGGGTATATTCAGTTGACCTAAGTCAACTAGATGTACTGAGGTACCCTGAGTCTAAACGTGCTACTAACTTGACCTAGAGAGAAACTAAGTTCAAGTGTAGATGTGTGTAGTTCTAGATGAACAAATACGAAATGGTTTCGCCACATGTCAATTGTAACACTATATCCTCGAGAAGTCTTAGGACTTCTTGAGGGTATAGTCCTACAGTTGGCATGTTCCAACATCCATTAGAACTAATTCATCAAGATGTACATACCCCCTTAGTGGTCATTATTCTTAATTAAACTAGATTAATATTAAGATTACCGCAACCATGCCTAACCCTAATTCAAACATTTATTAAGTTCTTTATCCATAAATAGCTTGATTAGATATGAAGAACTTCATTAATTCATGTTTGCATTGTTGTTCATTAACACGACATAACAAGTAGCTATCCCAAAAATAGGATAGAAAACATCAAACATTTAATTCTTAATGCAAGCTAGCTGTCCAAATCAAGTGTGTCATCCACCTAGATTCAACTAGTTTTTACTTTATAAATGAAGCTATAAAGATTAAATATCATAACCACTATTAATTTTATCTTTCATTCTTTGGGAGAGGAAGAGTCTTCCTCTACTTGGTTAGATGTTAGGTTTAACATAACATTTCTATCATTAATTACTTATATAGTTTAATAGTATGTCCCAATCATATTTCATTATTAAACTATAGTTGTGTAGTTAGAGAATGACATCTTTTGCAAATAAACAAGTTCATTATAATAAGGGAGATTATACTATCTCCTTAATCCAACTCATCATCTAATAACAACAATAGTATACAACAGATATAAAGAATACCACCAAGATACCACTATTATTTCCATCATACAAGTACAAAAGAATTCACATCACAAATTGGAGTCCAACACAAACCTTTCAATTCATGAAGATATATATACATTTACAAGATTATGCATTTCAGACATTCTACATATCAATCAAAATTAATATCTTAAAAGAACATAACTTTTCTTATCTAATACAACTCAAGAATGAATTGAAATTCTTTACATAAGATCCATAATTAGATAAGATAATACATTATAAAAAAAAATTCCTTCCTTTATCACTTACGATGTCCATCTACAAAAATTACTAGCACGGGTCGTTCAATGAACTGAGCATGATAAGCACTAAGCATTAAAGTGAAGTGCATTCCACTAATTGTTCCATTAAAACAACTCTGATTTAATGAAACTATAAATATATCATATAAATAATCATAAGTAATAACATCCAGAAAAGAAGTACAATTAAAGAGTCTGAATTCTCTTTTAAGAAGAGATCATAATATATTCCACAACACCTGCATTATATCATACGGTTTAATTGATCCTATCAATTACTTTAAAATAATCAACAGGTCCTGTCATTGAATGGTTTCATAATTCTAAAAGAATAGAAATAAAAATTTATATTTTCTAAGCAGAAAAAGAAATTAATTTCAGCCTAGCTCATATTAAGATGCTTCATCTTTCAATATTAGCAAAATAAGAAGAATCAATACATACTATTCCCCATGAAATAATCATCTGAAAGACAAAAGTAAGTTTAGAACACACAAAACTACCTTAGTTCAAAGATAACAATATAAGGATTCAACAGTAAAGAACCAACATCCAACAAGAATCCCAAATCAATCCAAGTAGGGGTTGAGATTCAAACAGTCCTCCTGCAAGTCTAAACTAACTTCCACATGTTAGAAGATATAATTCAAAGATATGAAACCAAATGTTCCATAACCAAAGCTAGACTCACACAAAATTAATCTCTTATCGTATCCATCTAAAAAGGGTTCATAATAAAATAGAGTGCACAAAGAGATAACCTTCCAATATCAATCCAAATGGAGTGTGACTCAATCAAGCAAAAAAGATGGTCTAAGCATGTTATTATTTTCTTTCCAACATACCAACTCATCTAATCTCTTTCCTCATCGTTACAACCAATGACTTATACATAGTAGACCAAACAATCCACAAGAAATTTCCATCTTAGAAGTGAATCAAATACAGAGAAGCTCAATCAAATGAACTTATTCAAACACTAGAAAAATGATCTTAAATATAAAAGGACCCAATCCATAATTCATTTCATTTATTCTATGAAATGAATTCCCATTTCTATTTCAAACTTATATCTTTCTTAACTAGTTCCCAAAAGAGAACACAGAACCGAACGCACATTTAAAAAAAGCACACTTCAAAATTTTCCATTACAAATCTTACAAACCGGTTTACCTATTTCCATTCTTCAAGCATAAGTTCAAATTCAATTCTCTGAATGAAGTAAATAGTACAATCCCTACAACAATATATTTTCCCCAAGAGAACATATTCATTTCTCTTATAAAACTTGGAGATTCGTTCAATGAATCCATCAAGGAGTAAAAATCCACAACCAGTAAAAGATATACAAGGTTAAATACAACTCACAAACTCAATAGATACTGAAATCCCATTATAAAGCTTCAACAACCTGATATAACAGAGAACAAGTAGTTCGTGAACTAGTTAAGAATAGTTATACAAAAAATCCAAACCAAAGATATTGTATCCTTCCATACAAATTTAGTACACTAAGGTATTCAATCCATATTTTTAATAAAACCCAGAAATCAATTAAGAAGATCTGAAGAGAGTAATAAATTCAAAAATGTTAAATTCAAGAGATGTCTCATTCTTACCTCTAATCCGAGTGAAACAGAATTACAACAAAGACTCTCAAGTTCCGTCAAAATAGATGGTGGCAAATAAGGTGTTCGTTTCAAACATCTATTACAAAAGGAGAAAGCAAATTGTATTTTTGGAACCCTCTAAAGCTATTATGACTGTTCCAAACAAACTATAAATCAAACAAACCCACAACAAGACATAGTTCCAGTCCATTAATCCTATGAACAAAATAGTCAAGCTTCAACAAGACGCGGGTTCACTCAGGGCAGAGAAGGAAAGTATATACTTTGTATTCACATGCCCTATCAAGTTCAAAGAAGGTGATACAATTTCAAAAAATAGAATTACCACAATCATTCCAACAAGAAGCTATAAGGATAAGATCTCAAAAGAGATTACCACGTCTACTTCAAACCAAAACAAATCTCTCAAGACCCTTTTGAACAAGCAATCCATAAATGAGTTTAAATATTTTTAAATACTTAATACAAAACAAAACTCCAGCTCAGAATACAAGTATAGAGTCAGACACATCAATTCCAACACAAGTTTAGAACACAAAAGAATGGAATACTAGTACAGTGTCAAACACGAGCTTTGAACAAAAGTTTAGAACTTCATAAGGCTCTAATACATGCTTACATCAAACACGAAGCTAAAATAAAAGCTCATAACATAACACGAAGTTCCCATACAAATTCCAATGAAACACAGGCTCTAAATAATAGTTCATGACCACACAAAGCAACTAATGTCAGTTCAGTACCACAACATCCTTTCATATAAGTTTCAGAATGAAATACAGAGCTTCTAATACAAGTTTTTCATGCATGTCACCATTAAACTAGCACAAAGAAATTTTCCCAAAAACTATCATTACTAGTAATGGATTTACATTCCAAAAACCATAGAGATTTCATAAAAACATGCAAGTAAATAACTAGAAAAATCATGTAAATATTTATCTCATGAGAGCAGAATTGTTTTAATTAATTACTTATAAGAAAGCAAGAAATCTTAATAAGTAGAGCCTATCATGCCTAATAGTGCATCTACCAAATCGAAGGAGACTTCTAGCTAAGCTTCCCACTCTTTTTCTTCTCCAAAAAAGATCAACAACCAAACAAATCTTCTTCCAATGCCTCATATACATTCCCTTGATCAAAAATAGACCAGAGAAACCAAAAATAGCCAAGAAGAAGAAGAAGTCAAACTGTTGGTTAAAAGAACCAGATAGCTCCATACAGAACAAAATTTGTGAGACATGCAAAACAAAACAACCTCTCACAAACCCACCTAATGTGTTTCCAATATGGTTTGCACACAAAACTCGAGGTCCATTAATGCCATTACTCCCAATTCTCCCACTTATCTCTCCTTTCCACAGCCTCCCAAAACTAGCGAATGCCATTTCCAAAATAATATGCAATTCCATATTTAGTGAAGCCTCCATGTAATCCTTGAATAAATTTAACTAGCCCTTGCCAAACTAGTAGTACCTCATGCATTAAACCCAATTAAATCAAATAAAATCCATGGGAACCATCGCCATAGTGCCATGCGACCCTTAGGTTCCTTTTAAATAGTTTAGGATAGATGTCCTCAAAACTTAGGTTAGTCTAACAATAAATCACCTTAGGTCTTAAAACATTGCCATAGGTAGTTTCCACCTTAGGTTAGATTAAATTCACAACCATTAGTATTAGACATTAGGTTAATATAGTATAACATTACTATAGTAATCTCCCCCTTGCCTTATTCATTTAGCACAAGAGCTTAGGTTAGAACACCACCCCAACAAAATAGATAAGAAGCTTAGGTTAGATTATAACCCCAATTAAGTAGACGTAGCTAGAAATTAGGTACTCATACTTAGTTTAGGATACTGCTAGGATAGTCCTTTAGTTTTAAGGTTATGATCCCCTTCATAGTATTAAGTAGACTATATTTTGTTTACGCCAAAAAAGTCCTATAGAGATCAATCCCCAAAGACCCAAGCAAAACATACAATCAAATGAAGACACGTTCACCCAAGCCAAAAGAATTTTTAGCATACAAAGTTCAGTCCTCTATGTCTCTCAACTAATGAATGTCAATTTACCATTCAGCTCATTAAGAAAATTTAAAACATTCCTTGGATCACTGAAATATATCCAAGGATGAGTCAGTAAAACAGATAAGTTTGCAACTCTAAAAGTTAGATTGTAGCTTATCAATAAGAAGTGAAAATGGATTCTTACTAGCCATATCATTTATGTATAATGAATCCAAGAGTAGAAATGATTTATCCATAACAAGCATGACTTTCAACAATCAAGGGAACACACCTTATTCAAGAAAATCACATGTAAACACTTGTAATGCAAAGGGAAATATAACAATTTGTCCAAGGTGTTACATACTTCCCTCCTAAAAAGAATCACCATCCCGATGATTATCTCATTTTAATCATTACATTAAGGATAATTAATTTATTCACTTTCCTAACATATGTTTGCAACAATAGCAGAATTTAAAGTTCCCGAATTAAGCATTCACATAGATGCTTATTTAAAAATAAATAGCTACCTGTCCATAACTAGTAGAATTATTGTCATATTGTTGGTTTGAAAATATGTCTCCTGGGTAGATCTATGGATAAATGAGCCAACAGTGTGCAAGGCATAGCCCCTCTTTGAGTCAGCAAAGCGAAACTGGTTTATTGCTATTCTACCAGGAGGAATCTGTGCAAGTCTCACAATATTCTGCCTTCGGGGGTTTGGGATCTCATCCCAGTAGGGGTGTTTCCAACTACAAAAAGAAAGGAATGAAAGAGAGGATGCAGAAAGATTAGGTCCGAAGGGAGAAAAGAAATGAATTCCAAAGTAGAAAGGTCATAGGGTTTATGTTTTGGGATTGGTAGTAAACAGAGCCAAACCTACTTGCATAAACAAATAAAGCAATACTGATGAATAAATGAAAAAAAAGTAGAGATATCTCCAACAGAATAAACGAATAGATTTGAAATAAGAAAGATCAGATGCCCATAACACACATATTCAGCACAAAGTCTTAATATATTTATTAATATTTCCTTCTGTTACAAAAAGTACAAAGCCTTTTCTTCTCACTTCTATTTTTCATCTAAAAGATATCCACACCTTGAATACAATAAGTATTCAAGTATATATAAAAGGAAAGAAGAAAAGAAAACAAAAGAAAACCAACCACCTAATTACAAAAATATGTTACAATAGATTACAAAGTCATGTGTTGACTTTTGACAACTTTGGTGGATGACATCATCTCATGGTGCAATATGGATGATGTCATCATTTGTGTCAACACACTTTAGATAATTTACAAAGAGAAAGTTGGGAAGAAAGAAACTATTCGTCGTCGTCCCATGGCTGGAAGGGGGTATCCTTCTTTTGATGTTGCTCGGGAGACGAGATGTGGAACTGGGCGCGGTACTCCATGAACTTGTTAATCATGGGTTGAAGTTGATCCTGGGAAGGATCCTTGTGTCGATCGCTAATAGCTTCGCAAGTCTCCCGCTCGTCTGTGAGCTTTTTTGGGAGTTTGGAATAATCATTTTCCACCTCTATCAGGTACCCAATGAAGTCACGACATGCCAACAGGTTGTTGATGGATTCGGCATCGAACGTGACCTCTGGCCCCAGCCCTTGTGAAATGATCTCCTTGAAGATATTAATAGTTTCCTCAACCTTTCTTAAGGTGAAAGAAGAAGTGAGCAAGCTTGGAGACATTCTTAGGACAATCTGTTCCATTTGATGCATTGCATCCAGGGCTTCCTCCTTTACTTTGTCGATCTTCTCCAGGACGAACTCCATTTGATCAACCCGATAATCTAGAGTAGAAAGGATTTTGTTGAGGGCTCTGGGGTGACCAAGGACACCAAACTTGACCAGATCTTCAACTTAACAGTCAAACATTTTTTGAAAGGTCTCATGCTGCATTTTGGCATGGTCCAGCTCTTCGGAGATGGGTCCTGTTATCGCCTAGAGTTCTCTGTTTTTCTGATTGATATTCTGATATAACCTGCTGAACTTAGCGATTACTCCCTTACTTTCCTTGAGGATTTGGCTCCTCTAGGAAGAAAATTCCATGCCCTACTCACCGATTTTGACATATTCATTGATTTTATCCTGACTCAGAGGCTCAGGAGTTTCGGCGGAAGTTGTAGGAGGCGCACTGCCCATTTTCTGCAAGGCATGGAGAAGATGTTTATTTTTCTCCTTTAGTAGAGTTTTCTCTTCCTTCACTTCCTGGAGCTTTTTGTAAATAGCATCAACTACAGATAGGGCCTCTCCTTGCAGGCTTTCTGAAGATGTCCCCATTGTGACTTGATTCACTGTGTAATTTGTTAAAGACATATCCTTTTTATCCTTTAAGGGATTGGGGTATGCAATCTCCATTACTCTCTCCCCTGATGCACTCTAAGAGAAGCGGGTTATAGGTTTTTTCTTCTTGGCCCCTTTTTATGGGATGATGGAGAAGTCCATTAGTGCGATGGGAACTTTCCTCTTTTGTTGACTCAGGTGCTGGGAGATCCAGGCTAGACTTATGGGAGAAGGACCAGAAATAGAAGAGGGAGTAGCTGCAGTAGTAGAAGGGAAAAACATGGAGACACTTGGAGGCGTCATTGAGAGAGAAGCCGAGGAAGTTCTCACGGGAGGAAGGGATACTGCAGGGGAGGAAGACATGGGAATGGAAGGGAGCTGAGAGATGAAGGAAGAAATGGTGGGGGATAGCTCCGTGAGAGAAGAGAATATGGATGATGAAGAAGGGGGAACAGTAGAAGATGGGGGAGAGGACACGACCAAAGGAATGGTCACTAAGGTCACTCGAGGAGGGGAAGAAGGAGAGGGAGAAGGGACAAAAGGCACCTCAATATTTACAGTTGTGGCAACATCCTGAGTGGATGTGCCTATCAGAACATCTTCCACTGCTTCTTCTTCTAAGCTTTCTGGGATTACAACCTATTCTTGTGAAGTGGAAGGAGGACTTTCAGGAGCTTCCTCTTGGGTGGAGCCTGACTCACCCTCTTTACCTTTTCCCTTTCCCTTTGGTACTTGTTTTTCCCGAGGAGGTACATTGCCCAACGGAGATGTAGTGAAATCAACTCCGAGGTAGATGACACCATTCATTCTACACCAATGCTCTATTCTTCACAGAGTTTCCTTGACGCTTTCCTCTATTGTCTGAGGAGCTTTGTTCCTATCAATCACATCGAAAGGCCAATCGTCCCCATTTGTGTCGAGATATACTTGATCAACTTCTTGATCAATAGTTTGATAACCTTTCAGGACGATGGCCACACCGTACTGGACGATTTCAGCTAAGGCCAACTGGGAATGATCCTTCCTTCTGAGCTCGACCTCATGATATAGGTCAATATAAATATCCTCGATCTGAGGGATGTGGATCAGATCGAGTTTGGCCCTGGGGAGAAAATTCCTTGGGTCCAAATTGGGCCTTGCTGGGAAGTTATGCTTTAGATTTAACAGCTCCAGTTCAGCAAACATATCCTTCACCTTGTGGTGAGAGAGACAAGTATACCTGCCCACTGTGAGGGGGAAAGGAGTTCCACCCTTCTTTCTCTTGAGGCACTTTTTGTGGCAGGTGATAAGCTGTCTTGACAGCTCTAACAGGATTAACTTGAGGCCGACATATCTCGGCAGTTTGGTTGGTTCCCCCAAGAAATTAACTACCCTTAGATAAATGAAGATGGGGAATTGAGTGAACAGGGGCCCCCATTTCTCCGTTGCTATAACAATGCTCTTCGTCATATGACTATGAGTCATGTTTGGCCTCAAAAGGTAGACGATGCCGTAGAAGAAGGCATCGTTAATCTTTGCAAACTAGAGAAATATTGTTTCCCATCTTTAGTTATGGATAGTATTCATATATTTTAACTTGGGGCCAAACCCCGCACCGCATCAAAGCTGGATAATCCCTTTCTGAGGCTACGGAATAAACTACATAGGAGTTCATATAGAACCTCCCCATTATGGTAATTTGTTAAAGCTACTCAGATATGGTGCTGCTTATGATCTCCGTCCACTCAAAGCATTGATCTGGCACATTTTTGTTCATCATCTCCAAGTATCTCAGCATCCACTTGTGAAAGTAGTGGGCATCAGGAAGCCCAAATACTCTGCTTAGGAATGTGATTGTATCACTGAGTTCCTCTGAAAATTCACTGCAATGAATGACTTGTGGCCATTGGGTCACCACCTTTTTGTTCTTCAGGTATACTTCATTCATCAACTGCATACACTGATCCTCATTGTCATCCCAAGCCTTGACACAATCTTCCTGGCTTATGGCCACAAAGTGCTGGTGGTGAGAAATGCCGAGTATTATTTCAAAGTGTCGTGTAGTGAGGTTGATTATGACCTCTCCCTTATCATTATGGACACATCTTGTGTCTTTGTTGTAACAACGGGCTACTACCATCATGAACTCATTATTTATGACACTAACTGGGATCCCTCCAGCAAAATGCAACCCACTGCCCATCAGTTTTGTCCATCCATGGGCTTCCTGTGACCTTCTGGGTTCTGGCCTAGAAATCCTCCATATCAATGTGACCAAGTTCTGAGTCTCTGATATCTAGGTCACACTCTACCTGGGATTCGGGCATCCTGACCCTCTGATATTTATACTTCATTTCTTCCTCTGTGAGCTTGGCTTTACCCTTAGATTTGGTAGGTCTCTTGCTTGATGTTGACATATGTAATTTTGAACTTAGTTGTTGATCTACAAGAAGAAGAAGTGAAACCCAATGCAAGAAATTCATATTAGATGTTTGATCTTCCATTAAAGTGTTAACAGAAGAAAGAGTTAGCAATTTTAAGGTCTCAGGGCGTAGGGCACATGAACGCTGCAGGCTGCAGGCCTAAATAGCATGGCGCATAGAAAAGAGGTGCTGCAAGGGACAAATCAACACCAAAGGGTGCAGGGCACATGAAAATTGTAGAATACATTTTGTTATTGCAAGCGGGAGTGCGCCTGCACCATATATATGCATTTAACAGGTGCTGATATTCTTCATGTTACATAGGAACAGGATGCACCAGTGGCGCATATAATTTTTATGTTACATTTAACTTTGGTGCACCAAAGGGCGCGTATATGGCTTGTGTGACATATGCATTATGTGCGCTAAAGGAAACTTGGCTCGGCACGGCGCAGAGAGGGATTGCATAACATTATGTTGTTGTAATAAGGGATGCACCTGCACTAATAACTTATACTTGGTGCATCTAAATTTGTTGTTACATAGATGCAGGGTGTGCCATGGCGTAAGGTTTTGCAATGTTACATATGAGATTGGTGTGCCAAGTACGTCGCAAGGAAGGCGGGTGCAACAAGCAAGGGAAGAGCGCCTTAAGGGTGCAGCTGTTCTTTATGCAAAAGGCATGGTGGATGCACCATTGGCGTGACTATATATCATGTTGTAGGGGTGGTGGATGTGCCAAAAGAGGAAACAATACAGTCTTATTTTTAAGCTTGGATTCTTTTCCTGAGGGGTTTACATGCATTTTAAGCTTCTTTTGCAAGGTATCTTTGGGTGATGAAGAAGCTAAAATAAAGAGTTTCAAGAAATCTCTTTACAAGACAGTCCTCTTTACCATTAGATCTGGAAAGAGGGGGAAGTGCATGGGGAAGGATATGATAACCCAACAGCAAGGAGAAGGGTTCCATGGTTTCACAGCTCTGTTTGATCTAATCCCCATTGAACATATTGACAAAAACCAAGAGTTAGCAATTTTAAGGTATCAGGGCGTAGGGTGCAATAGATACCTGCAGGTTGCCAGGGCTAAATAGTGTGAGCGCATAGTGAAAATGGTGTCCACAAGGTGATTCGATAACGATAGGTGCTCTAATAGGGTGCAGAGGTGCATGAGAATACTGCACATGAAATTTTTTTCTGATTGCAAATGATAGGAGTGCGCCGGTGCCTATTTATATGCAAGTTGGTAATACCGGTGCACATGTACTTTTTCATGTTGCATGGGGACATGATGCACCAAAGGGCGACATATGGAATTTTTATGTTACATGTGAACTTTTGTGCACCAAAACACCTGCCATATACGAAGTTATGTGTAACATAAACTTTATGTGCACTAAAGGGAACTTGGCACGGTGCATTGGAAGATTGCGTGTGCATTTTTGCTGTAACAGGGGATGCGCCTGTGCCGCTAACAGTATTGTATGACATTAAGTGTAAACATGGTTGCTGTTGCATGGATGCAGGAAAGTGTGTCAACATGGTGAAGCACACCATTTTGGTAATGTTGACACATGCATTACCCTGTGCCAAGAGGATTTACAGGGGGTGCATGTACAGTGTTATGTTGCATAGGACATTATGTGCGCCTTAAGGGCACAACTGTTTGTTAATGCAGCTAAGCATCGGCAGACTAGCACTGTCCTGGCGCAAGGGATTTTTTAACGTTGCGAAGGGCGGTGGAGTGCGCCTGACGAGGGACCAGAACACAGTTTTGGTCAAATTTTAATCCTCCTAAAATTTCTCCATGGGGTTTGGATAGGTGTTACAGCTGGCTCTTTCTGCAGGGAATATCTGTGGATAGAGAAACCTTAGGGTGCAACAAAAAAATCCAAGTATTTTTGACGTGCAAAAGCCCTGGGCTTTACTAAGTAGATCTAGAAAGAGGAGGGAGAGCAGGGGAGAGATAAACCAGGGCAGCAATAGACTTGACAAAAAAAGCACAACCTCCTGACACAAGCAGACACAACAACTGAACAAAATTGTACAGAGGAAAGAGACCAATCTCTACTTCCGGAATATATTCATATCGTTGCCCGCTATAGTGAAGACGGGAGTTCACGAACTCAACCATGAGGACGACAGGCGAGCAAACTATTCTCTCCATTGAGATGAATAAATCTTGAATCACGTGTTTTCTCCACTGGTGAATCAATGACTTTACGGTGAATGCGCCTATGGCTATAGGCAAAGGTCCCATAATAAGGATGCGGTCTCAACCTTGGACACTTCTCTGCTTAGCTGGTGCATCAAACACACCTATTGACCTGATTCAAAACTTTGGTGCCCTTGTGGCGCACCAAGACTGCGGGTTAACATGAAGTTATGCTGCGCCATTGGTGCATCCAAAAGTGTTGTCAAGGGAATTTTGAAAAGTACATGCACCCTTGATTGCGCATGCCAAAATGCGCCGCAATAGGGAGTATCAGCGGACATGGGAAGGCGCATGCGCCTTGGTGCCATGCAAGAAAGGCACTTGAACACGCTATGGTGACATACCAAAAGTCATGTCTTGAAACTTAGAAGCGGTGTGCCCACAAAGCGTCGTATAATGAAGGGGGCCACATTCGATACACATTATTGCATTGAAAAAAGGTGTGCCCATACCAAAAATGACCAAAAATGGTTGAGTTACTGGGATTCTGCCAGACCATTTCCCTGAGGGTAATAGGATCTTAGCAACATTTCGAACGCAGAGGGGTTCCGTATTCAGGGGAGACCAGAACCAATGATTTTGGTCATGGTTATCCGTAAAATTTTCCTTACCAATTTTACGAGATAACACAATCTAGTTTGGAAGTGTCACAATTTGACAATGATATGTCCTATCTCTACACCTGAATGATAAACTACGAACAACCTCAGAAGTAGGCATGTGTTGATCATGGTATGTCCTGCTACCCACTTGGTAAAGTAATCTATTGCTGTTAGGACCGATAATTGTGAATCTGGCACTCAATATGAGGTTTTAGTGCACTAATAAAATCAATGCCCCACTAAAAGCATAAAATGCTTCATCACCATGATGACCGGCAAGAGGGGAAAAATTATCTAACTTGAGGCTTGTCGACGAACTCAATTATAGGTAGAGATTCACACTGTGCCACCTGAGATTGAAAATTTATCCTTTGAGACAGCATTATGCTAATCGAAACTGGCAAAGGCTAGATCTTGGTTTCCGTCATGGAAGATTTGAGTAATCAGACCTCCATGAAGGATTGAATTATGAAAAGAATCGAAAAAGTAGGAGTTCACCTGTTGTAAAGCTTGTCAACCCATCATTGGAAGACACCTTTCTATACCTACGAATGTATAATTTTCCATCATCCTAGAAAATTGAACCTATTTCCCTCTTTTTGAGATTTTTTAACTTGCGGTCACTTTATGCATGCTCCCTAGTGCACACTAGGCATTTGACCGAAACTGATCACTATGAGATCTTACTAAAAATCAGTAAGTATCCCATGTAGGATGCTTACTATTTTTAGAAACTAGCTATATAGGACTTCACATTTCAGTTAAATTAGTTTTCTCTCAATAAGGGTGTTGTGTTTCATTGGTGTAATAGAGTCTAAAATTTCCTCCGGAAACTTCTGACCCCTGGTTTTCGGCCATGAAAGATATTACATTTAAGCCTTATAAGTGGTACTAGCAATTAGGTTGGTTTTATCATCTAGAAAAAATTCCCTTTTGTTCATGTGAAATCCAATCACCTCGCAAGTTTCCTACACCCTCTGAAAATTTGAAAGGAAGCAAAAAATATTACTGTCGATCTGTTCCATTTGAAATGGAGTGACTGTGAAGCCTAAGGGGTGAGGGGAATTTATTTTGTAACACCTGAAGTTATTGACTGCATTTGACAATGGCGAAGGCATGCTTTTCCAACAAAGACATATTCCTTAGACTCATGCTGCCATGTGGGGAGAGCTCAAGAAATTTGCTAAGTGGGGATTCAAACATGTACCTTAGGAAACAACTTAAAACATACATAGATGGTAGATACAGTATGCTCAGATGTATAGTTTCTGACACTTAATTATATAAAAGTAACTTGGAGAAATCAAGACTTTTTAGAAGGACTGGTGATGTGTGCGACATAAGCTTTTAATTTCTTTCTTGAACGACCTCTTCCCTTCTTCAAAAACATCGATTTTTTTAGGTGATCACTTTCATCATTGTTCTTAGATATATGAATGAGTCTTTTCTAGAAAAATTGGGAACAATGGGACCTAGGATGAATTTGATTTGACCACCATGTAGGTCCGAATGAAAGATTGGATTTCTATTTATATATTTTTGGATCACAACTCAGGATCTGGATAGCTCTTGTGATCTACCACTATAAACCTCAGTTACTTCTTTGCTAACGACATGTCCTAGAAACTTTCGTTCTATGTCTCCAAAAACCCACTTTTTTCAGGTTCAAGGATCTACTCCATGGGTTTTAAAATCTCTCCAAAATACTTGCAAAAATCATTGGTAACAATTATCCTTTCTATTAAATAGAGACCTCCTTGATTAATTTTTTTGGATAAACCACGATGATCTTCCATAGGTTGTACACTTTGTCTTAGAAAGGTCTAATGGCCCACTGAAACCTGGCGCTATGCTTTCTTCAGGCCAAAATCCATCCCGTTGTAGAGCATACGTACCCCAAGGAATTACTTGGATGATATTTTTCTGCATAAATAACCTATCGGGTGAAGGGTGAAAGATACTGATTGAAGCACTGAAAAACCCATCAAGCATAGGACAACATTATATGGGATTCAGTTAACGCTAGTAGCAAGTTGGTCCATTATAGGAAGTGGTTTAGTAATCAAAAAATTTAAGGACTAGGGTCCATTGATTCATGCTTCAAAAATCTGGGAATTTTCATGTGAAATTTCACCATGAAAATAGTTGGCTTTGCACTTAAGGCACAATGTTTGCTGATTGAAGTCACTAGTGATGGACATAGCATGAATGAATCTCAGAATCTCAGCATTTTCTGAATTTCAGCCTGAATCATTTCCTTAGATCCATTAGGGCTATTAATGGAGTCATTTCTTCTAAAGAAAGGGTTGTTAGTGTACAAATCAAAAAACCCCTAGAAGTGAAGCACACTCAAAAGGAAAATTGAAAATATCAAAGTGACTGCACAACATGGAAATTTTATAAAGGGGAGGGATTCTTATAGAGGCAGGAAATTGAATATACAGCATACTCCAATGATGAATTGCCGGATCCTATTACTCTATGTCATCATGGAACAATGGAACTGAAGATGTGATATTTAAAGCAAAAAAAACTAATCTAACTACCAAGGAGATAGGGAGAGAGAAATGCATAAAAAAAAACCTAAGCTAAGGGGGTGATGCACCGAGGAATGAAGAACATATGTTTTGCCAAATTAAACACAGACCATACAGATGTAACACAACACCATGCACAGGTAGCCAAAATGCAACAAGAGATCGAAAATGACAAAAATGAATACATGAGAGGATTTAAGTTCAATCACAGACACATATATTGCTCAAGGGTCGATACAGTACATCGCAAAGGCCAAGAGGCAAAAACGGCATTACAGTCCATGTGGGAGGCTTGAGCTCCACAACTCCACCTGCCAAAGAGAAGAAGGGAGGAGGCACAGAACAAAAATGTTCGACCCAAAAAGAAACCCCTCCTTACAATTTATATGAAGAATGGGAGAGAAAAGAGAGAGGAATTCGAAATCTGCCCCAACCACCTCTAGGTTGCATTTAATTCATCCATCATGGCAGAAGCGGTGGGTTCTGGAAAAGCGGCGGTTTGCCTAACAGAAGCGGTGGGTTGTCTGCTGCATTAAAGTGGTTGTTGAAGCATTACCTCTGCTTGCCATTTCGTGCCAGAGGCGTCTTCTGATTTTCTCCCTCCAGATTACACCAAAATGCAAGATTAACCCTGGAAACGTGTAGAGAATTTCAGCAGCTTTCCGTTGATATCAAGAACGTGCAAATCTGAGCTCTGGATCGAAAGATATGTCGATCTGAAGATTTAGGGCACGGAACAGGCGAAAACGGATTTTGAAATATTTTCCCACGCACCGCCACTTGGATGCCACATGGCATGCTCTAATTCACCGAATAATTCTCTCTCCTCTACTTTTTGGTGGGCTGTCTCTTGAATTTTGACTTTTGGTGTTCTTGGAATATTTTTCACATTTTTCCCACACCCCGCCACTAGGGATATGTGGCATGCATTGGTTGGTTTACGAACCTGTCGGGTCTTCCGCGTACTTCGCGTCCATTCGTCCTGGACGTCCCATTTTGATTTTGGACCTTTTGGGACAATTTCGGCCGGTTCGGCCGGTTCGGGTATTTCTGGCCCCCTTGTCCCACTTTGATTAGGACTGACTTGACTCTTTTCGGCTGGTTCGGGTCCCTTTGTCCTGCGCATCCCGAACTGCCCCGGCAGTTAGTCGATTTTCTCTCTCGGTCAAACCAGCATTTCACGCCCGCCATGTACTTTCGTCCCACTTGTCCCAAATGCTTAGTGGGCCGCTTGGACTCATTTCGGCCGGTTCGGGTGGTTCGCGTACCTTTGTCCCATTTGTCCCACCTTATGCTGGACTAGGACTTCGGCAAATTTTTCACAATTCTTTCTGGCCGAAACTACGGGCATTTCACGTCCCGCGCGTACCTATGGCTCCAGATGTCCCTTTGCTTCACGGCTTGCCGCCTGGAGGCTTCTTCGGCCGATCCGCGCCTAGAGTGTCCCAAATGTCCCGACTGCTCCTAGGACTAGGGACCCTAGACATTTTTCGTGATTTTGCTCTGTTTCAATCATACTTGCCTGGAACTTGCAAAACTCTAATGCATGTTATCGAAATTTACCCTGGGGGGGGTGAAATTTTGGACAACAGTTTTGACGACTCAGCGGGGTCACCTGCCTGCTAGGTAGAAGATCAGTGGCCAGTTGCCTGAAGCGATCCATTGGGCATGGAGTTATAAGCAATAACCTGTTAGAATCCAGCCTAACTACTGCAACTTCTTCGAGGAGCAACACTGGAAAGAGACTTGACTTTAGCAAAGACATGCATCATCTCCATGGAGCAGAAAAACCTGTGCCAAAGCACTTAGGGAAATAGAAACCTAATCTACCAGCAGGACAATGTGCATACGCACTTGGAGGAATTAAAAAAAATCTAAACTAATATTTACATAGGTAGCAAACCTTTTCTTTTTTAGTAGCAATGTTTAAGATAGATTCCATTAACCGGAAATCGGAAGTTCCTCTCCATCCAATGCAGACCAATTGGAAGGAATTACTATGTTCTTGCACTCCCATGACCATGTATGGGACCACTCCAGATGGCATCAAACTTTGAAATTCCTTCCTGGTTTTGCCCTGATCTGCATCCCATTTCAGATACTAGGTCCCCTTCCTGGAAGGATCCTATGCTCTTGGCCTCTCTTATCAAAGCCATTCTTTTTACTAAGGCCTGATCCTTTTCAATCGCTTGTGAACTGCCTGATTCTCTGATTTCTTGCTAATTCCATCAATTCTGCATACCTGACCTCCATTGGTTCAAACTCTAGATAACTCAAACTGCTTCATGAGCTCCAAGGCTGGCAATTCTAAGTGATATAGGCAATACTGCCTCTCTTCCCATAGACCAAGCTTGTAGGGAGAATTACCTGTAGACCTCTTTGGGAGTTATCCTGTCAGCCCATAATGCTGATTTTAGCCTTGGTATGCCATGTTCTTCTGATTTTCATCCAGAGTCCTTCTGATGATTTTTAGCAAATTCTTGTTTGTGGACTCTGCCTGTCCATTACCCTGCGGGTAATAATTTGAAGAGGTGCTTAAATAGATTCCATTCTTGACAGCCCATTCTGTAATTTTTGAACCTATGAATGCCAATGCATTATCTGATACTGATGGTGGCTGGCACACCGAACCTGGTTGCTATTTCTTCATAAAAGTCTAAGTATGTTAGACTCACTTCGCCTCTTTGAGCGCTACTGCTTCGGTCCATCTTGGTGAAATAGTCTGTCGCTGTAAAGAATCCACTTGTGGCCTTGACTCGAATTAGGATTGATGACTCCAATGAAGTCCAATCCCCATTGCATGAATGGATGATCTACTGAAGATTGGATGTAAGGGGCAGTGCTGCTAAGTCTCTCCTTTCCCTGTGAAGAATGCACATTTCTTGCATTTCTTAATCGCATGCAGTAGCAATCATTGAATACAGTTTAGGCCAATAGTAACCAGCTTTCATGATTTTGAGAGCTGTTACTCGTGGGGTGCAAAATGGCCTCCTACCTGGTCCGTCATGGAACTCGTGTAAGATCCTCTCAACCTGACCTATCCCAATGCATCTTAATAGAACATCCATTGATGTCTTTTTTAAACAAAACACCATCAAAAATGCACATATGGAACTAGCTTGTAATCTGAAGTACCTTCTTTTTTCTTTGCTCATTTCTTGAGGGCACATGCCCGTATGCAGGAAATGTATCATATTCTGAGTCCAATAGGGAGTGGACACATCATCATTTTCCTATTTTTGATCATCTTGCAATAACAGGACAGTGTCTTCTTCATCTTCTGGGTTGTCTGGTTGTTTAGAAGCGAGCTGCTCACACAAACCTTTGCCTCTTACCAGCTTGGTCATCTTGATCTCAATGTCATACTCCATGACACGGGTGATCCATCCTGCCCTTTTCTCATTCAAATCCTTGTTGAGGAGGAAGTCCTTAACCCCAGCATGTGAGACTAGCAACTGGACCTTGTTGTTTGAGACTAAATGCTTGAATTTCTTCAAGCTTCTGATTACTACAAGCACATGTTTTTCAATAAAAGAGTACTTCACTTTGTAGTCATCTAGGCTCTGGCTGAAGAAGGTAATTGGCTGTTCATCATTATCTTTGTTCTGTTGTACCAGAATGGCAGAAATAGTGTCATCACCTCCAAATGCATAGAGGATGAAATCCTTGGAAAAGTCTGGGTTGATGAGAGTGGGTGCTTGGGAGATGGCTTCTTTGATTGCTTCAAAAATCTCCTTGCCTTCTTCCGTCCACTTGAAAGCCATGCTTTTCCTTAACATTTTGGTGATGGGCTTGACAAGGGCTGCAAAATCTGGGACAAACCTCCGAACAAAGTTTATCCTTCCCAGGAAACTCTGAAGGGCCTTTCTTGTGGCTTGGCAATGGTAGTGCTCTTATAGCTTCAACCCTCTTTGGATCAATTGCTAATCCTTCCTTGGAGACAATATGGCCAAGGAGCTTCCCTTCATGTGCAGGAAAGATGCACTTCTTAGGATTCAAAGACACTCCGAACTTTCTACACCTCTGAAACACTTGCCTGAGGTGAAAGAAATGGTCTGCAGCATTCTTTGAGAAGACAGTAATATCATCTAGGTATATCAGCACTATCTTGTTGATCAAGCCTTTGAATGCCATATCCATAGCTCATTGGAATGTTGCTTTGGCATTCGACAGTCCAAATGGCATCTTCTTGTAAGCATATGTGCCTCCATTTGGTTATGAAGGCTGTCTTGAACTGGTCTTCCTCCTTCACCATAATATGATTAAAGCCTGAGTAACCATCAAGTAGTGAAAACCTTTCTGAACCAGCTACGACCTGCAATATTTGCTCCATGGAATGGAGTGGATAATGGTCCTTGAGAGAGGCTCTATTCAAATCTCTAAAGTCAACACACAGCCTAATCTCTCCACTTTTCTTCCTGACTGGAACTAAGTTGGCAACCCAACTAGAATGCTTGATTGGGAATATGATTGCTTGACTCAATCAGCTTGTCCAATTCTTTCCTCATGAGAGGATCCATGTGTGGATTGACTGGTCTCTGTTTCTGCCTGACAGGCTTAGTATTTGGATCCAATTCAATGGTATGCTGAGCTAAGTTGGGATTGAAACCTTTCAAGTCTTCATAGCTCCAAGCAAACATGTCAGGGAATTCTTGACATAGATGTATGAACTCACACCTTTCTTGCTCAATTGTCATCTTTCCAATTTGCAATGGCTTGTTTTCTTCTACCAATATGGATACCGAATCTTCTCTCTTAACCTGAATGTTTTCTTTCTCCTTTCTAAACTGATCATTGGGGTTAAAAATGGACTCCAAAGTGATAAGTCCCTTGGGCAGCTTGTCAGTTCTCAGCTGTATCACTTGGTCACCATATTGTTGTTCCAACTTTTCTTGATTCTTAGCTGAGAACTCAGATTCTTCTTGCAAGAAAGTGGATGATTTGCTGGTCATTCTCAAATACTTGCCAACTGACATCATTATCCGGCACCGAAGGCCTGACAATCACGTGGATGTTTGGCTGTACCTTGTCTTGTTGAATGTTTTCTACAATGTCAAAGGCTGCCCCTACTGCTGCAAGCCTGTCAGTAGCTTGATTCTCTTTCCTAGGAATGGCTTTAATGCCGAAACCCTCAAAATCTTCCATGAGGTCCCACACCCTGTTCTTGTAGCACCTGAGTAGATCATTTTTGGCCGCATGCTATCCCTTGACCTGATTTACAATCAATTCACTGTCCCCAAAGACTTGCAAGTTCTTTATTTTTTTCCTTGATTGCCCAATGCATCCCTTGCACCAAGGCTTCATATTCAGCAGTGTTATTGGAGCATGCAAATTGAAATCTAAAAGCTGAATAGTACTTTACTCCTTAAGGTGAAACAAGCACGGCTCCACCTCCTGCACCTTGTCTACTCCTTGATCCATCAAAAAATAGCTGCCATACCTCATTGTCATCCTTGTGGTTTGGCTTGGTGATGCTAGGAATAGGTTGAATTTCTTCGTGTATACAATAGACTCCTAGCTTAGATTCTTCTACTTCCTTGATAAGGATCAAAAGCATGCACCTTGTTTGCCCAATCATCAAGAGTCAAATATGGGATACTTCCAACCTTAGTGTCAGCTTCATCAGTGCTAGGGTGATCTTCTTGATCAAATGATGAGCAATTGACATTAATCTGACTTGGAGTGTAGGGCTCAATATGGAAGTTTGTAATAGGTTCAGATCTGATTGTGGCCTTAGTTCCATACCTTGTTCTGAACAGCATGTGTGACCAATCAGCGGACAAATATCCCCCAATCTTGGCAGTGAAAGTCCCTTGACAAACATAGGGCAAAGAGTGGTGGAAGGTCTATGACTGACACATCTTGTAAGACAACAACATTTGGACATGCTTGCAAGGTAAGACTCAAATTTCTAATCACTCCAACTGTTTCTATTGCTGTCCCATCCAGCTGCACTACTCCCTTAGATGTTATTTCATACTGAAGCCCTAGTTGATCAGTTATTTGTTTGGGCATGACAGAGCTACTTGCTCCAGAATCAATCATGCAATTATGCACTAGCTGATTTCCAATGATTAATGAAACATAGAAAGGAGGGAGGCTTTCAACATTCTTACCTTGTTGTCCTCCATGATTTCCCTCAAGATTGGGCAGCATTTGTAAGCACCTTCTCCTGCATTTGCATCTGCTGATTCGAAGCTGGCCAGTCCTTCATGGCAGCTTGCAGCAGATCTCTTTGGCCTGGGATGGATAGGGATTCCCACATAGATATATTGACGTTTGTCTTCTTCATCTGATAAATGATACTGAATGGTGATGAAGGATCTCTCTGTTGTCCCTTGAGTTTTCACATTTACTCCTTGTATGTGGGCAGCAATAGCTGGCATTTGAGTTGGCCTAGGGGCTGTTCTTGGCTGCCCTTGTGCATTTGAAACTGGGACTTTGCTTGCCAATCATTTGTGGAGCCATGGAAGGTTGTGGATTAGCTGGGGATAATGGATGTTCCTCACCCAAATTTCTCCTTTTTGACCTTTTGTTTGCTAGCAACACCTTGAGAAACTGCCTGGTTCATGCCACAAAAATCCTCTACTTGCCAATTTACCAATGTGGTGTCATTTGGGGCTGATTGTTGTTGGAATGTTTCTTGTTGTTGGCTATTTTCTTGACTGTTCTCACCCTCCACACTAGTAGTTGTTACCATTAAAGCTTGAGTCAAAGCACCATTGAAGCACATGGATTGATTATGAGGCTCATTACATGGAAAACACCAATCATACTCCTGGGACAATGTTGTTTTGTGCTGGTACTAATGCCTTAGAGGTAGATATGGCATTTGGATTATAGGGCTGGAATGGTCTATTGGCAGGAGGCCTTGCTTGATTCATGATTTGCAGCTACATTAGGTGGCCTTTGAGGCTGATATGGCTGCCTATTAGGTTGAGCTTGAGGCTGATACGAAGGTCTAAAACCTTGAGCTTGCTGTCTTTTGAGAGTGACCAGCTCATTGCCTAGATTTTGCAATTGCTTCATGACCTCTTGAAGCTCATTTGGGGCACTTGGAGATGAAGTGGAAGCTTCATTTGAACTTTGATTTCTAGGAGTGGGAATAGGAGCTAAGACAGGTGCTTGACTAGCACTTGGGCTCTCTAAACTTGGATATAATGGCATTGGAGGCCTAGGAGCCAATTTACCAGCTTGAATAAGACAGTTTTCGGCTCTAATGGCAATGCTATAAGCAACAGGTATAGGTTGTGCCTCCCATTGATTGAATTAACATAGAAATATCAGAATTCAAAGCTTTAAGATAGTATAGAAAAGCACCTTCTGCTGTTGGCCTGACTGCCACTGGAATCCTATCCCAAGATCTTTTGAAAGCTGAAGTTGAAGTCAGTTAGCTGCTCATTGGGAGCTCTCTTGATAGTTGTTAATTGTTCCAGTAGAGACAAATTGTCTCCCTTTACCCCAAACTACTCCTGGAGAACAATACACAGCTGATTCCAGTTTGTGATAGAGCCAGCTTCAAGGCTCCTAAACCATTGCAATGCTTTCCCCTTGAATGAATACGCTAGCAATTTGACAGCTACATCCATTTCATTTATCTCATGGATTGCACAAACGTTAGAAATGTCTTTTACATGGTCACCAGGAGTGGTATGATTTTCTCTAGTAAAAAATGGAATGTTCTTCAATGCTACAATTGGAACTGGATTCTGTGCATTGAGGGCGAGTGGGCTGCTGCCAGTGAAATTGACAAAGGGATTTAGTGGTTGCGCCATTCTGATTGGTCTTAAGGACTCTTGAATACTGAATGAAAGGCCGAGCAGGTGGAGGAGTTGAGAGAGTTTCTGTTTGGTGGAGATGGAGACCTTTGAATCCTTCTTCCTCTTTGCCTTCTTCTTGGAGATAATTGCAGGTATTCAAACAGCACTTCTTCTTCTCCAGCTCTTGACCTTGTGATTCTTCTCATAAGCTTTAAGGCCTGTACTGCCGAAACCAGTTGATTCTTCTTCTTGGAGTCGCCAGATATGTGAATAATAGCTCTTTTCAAGCAAAAAAAATTGCAGCAGATGCATATCAACTTTACTGCAATAAAAATGAGACCTCTAGGTCCCACCGGGCATGCCAAAACTGTTAGATGCAAAATCACAGCACCCCTAGGACTCTGCAGACTCAGGTTTCTAGGTTGATAACTTTGGCATCCAGTGTGATTGCATAACATTGAATTGTACTCTTTCAAACATGAACTAGACCTAGGTAGACATTACTTGGAATAGGTGCTCAAACCCACAAGTAGATTTAATAATTACTTACAACACTAATATAATACTTCATTGATACCTAGTACAAGGTTTTTAGACCTCCCATGTTGACAGATGCACTTGTAATTTAGACTAATTCTTACCTTAGGCCTAGATATCTTAGTAGCCCTTCAACCCTATAAATCACCCTATATCTTAAGATTTATTGAAACAACATTACTACTATATTGATGATTATGAGACCCTTTATTGGGTTCCTGTTGATGCAAAATCACAGCACCCCTGGATGCAGATCAGGTTTCTAGGTTGATAACTTTGGCATCCAGTGTGATTGCATAACATATGAATCCTTTCTCCAAGTGTGGGACTTGAAAAATGAGAAAGGACCAGAGAAGGCTGGTTCCTATTCCTCTGTTCAGATGCACACGAAATATGCAGAGGGTTTTCTCAAAACCTAATCTAATCTGCCAAGGAGAAAAGGTAAGAAGATGCATAAAATAAATCTAAGCTAATAGAGATACATGCACCGAGGAATGAAGAACACCTATTTTTCCAGTGAACACAGACCATTCAAATGTGATATAAGATCATGCACAGATAACAAAACTTGTAGTGAAAGACTAGGAGGATGCAAGATGAACACAGAGAGGGTTGAGAATCATCCACAGACATGTATTACTTGCTCCAAAGATTGATACAATACACTGCAGAATGCCAAGAGGCAGATTGGTATTACAGTTTCAAATGAGAGGTTTGAACTCCACAAATTCGCCTGCCATAGGACAAGAAGGGAGGAGGCACAGAACAGATAATGTTCGACTTCTGAAAAGAAGCTCCTCTTTACAATATATATGAAAGAATGAGAGAGGGAAAAGAGAGAGGAAAGCCAAATCTGCCCCAACCACCTCTAGGTTGCATTCCATTCATCTCATTATGGTAGAAGCGGCGGATCCTGGCAAAACGACGGGCTGTCTAACAGAAGTGGCGAACTGTCTGCTGCATTAAAGTTGTTTGTTGAAGCATTACTTCTTCTTGTTATTTCGTGCCAGAGACATCTTCTTGATTTTCTCTCTCCAAACTGACACCAAAATGCAAGATTGACCCCGGAATCCTGTAGAGAATTTTACCAGCTTTCCGTTGATATAAAGAACATGCAAATCTGAGCTCTGGATCGAAAGATTTATGGCGATTTGAAGATTTAGGGCATGGAACGGGCCAAAACATGATTTTGAAATCTTTCCCTGCGCTCTGCCACCTAGATGACACATGGCACGCTGCTAATTGGACGAGCAATTCTCTCTCCTCTACCTTTCGGTGGGATTTCCTTTTGAAATTTGACTTGTGGTGCCCCTTAAACTTGGACACGTGGCGCTATTTCATTAGTTCGGGTCAGTGCTCGAAACCTCGCCCTTTGCCACTTTTGGACTATCTCCCTTGTGACACGTGTCGTGATTTGATTGGTCTGCGGGTTTGCCAGATTTTCACGCGTACTTTGCGTCTTTATCATCCTGGATGTCCCAAACTATTTGGGACAAAAAACCTCCGATTTGCCCGAAATGGGCTTCCTCGTCCCTCATTTGTCGATGACACATGGTGCAATCTGATTGGCTCTCAAATTTTTCAGCTATCCGAGTCCCTCGTGTCCCTGCGGCCCAGATGTCCCAGTACTGATCTTGACTCTGTTTTGGCCGAACCGGCCGGTTCGCGTCCATTTGTCCTGCAAATGTCCCGAACTGCTTCGACGGTTAGCCAAATTTCTCTCTCGGTTCAAACCGGAATTTCGCAGCTGATTTGCGTACCTCTCATCCCAGATGTCCCTTTTGCCTAGTGGACTATTTGTTCTCATTTCGGCCGATCCGGCCGGTTTGCGTACCTTCGTCGTACTTGTGTCCCGTTTTGTCCTGGACTGAAAACTTGGCCGAAAATTTTTCACAATTCTTGCTGGCCGATTCGGGCTACTTTCATGTCCCGCGCGTACCTGTGGCTCCAGATGTCCCTTTGCTTCACGGCTTGCCGCCTGGAGGCTTCTTCAGCCGATCCGCGCCTAGATGTCCCAAGATGTCCCGACTGGACTCCTAGGACTAAGACTTAGCCATTTTTTCTCTGATTTTTCCTGTTTAAATCTACTTGCCTGGAACTTGCAAAACTGTGATGCATGTTATCAAAATTTACCCTGGGGGGGGTGAAATTTTGGACAACAAGGGTTTCACGTCCAACATACCAAAAGGATGTCATACCTGGATGTCCTTTGGCTGGAAATCATACCTTCTTTGATAGGTGATAATGACATATTTAGGCCTATTCTACCCCTGAGTCATAACATCAAGCACTTAAGAGTAAAATATCACGCTGTAACTTGATGGATCCTATTTAAGAATGTCTCTAAGATGAATCCTACCAAATTGCGGATGTTCTACCGAATCCTAAGTTATGACCAGTTCGGTTTCTGGACAGGAGCTTGTTTCATCTCTCTCTGTTGTCCACTGTGTTTCCTCCATTAAATGCACATGAATTTATGAGATCGATACCACTCCAACTGTGATTCTTCAATCACCATAAAAATTAGGGAGTTCCTCTAGATAGTATTAAGGAAAATATGCCATCGTTCAATTTATGGCTAATTTCATCTATTGACCGATAACTGAATCTACATGAGGCCCGTAGAAGTGGAGCCTTCGAAAGCACACATTAGAGGCTACATGACAAATTTTCTGCCTTTTCTAGAAAGGAAATGAGTTGATTGTTATCATTGAATACTTGCCAATGCTGAGAATTGTCCAACACGTTTGGGCGGAAAACCACCTCAATGGTGTATTTTTCTGTTTTCAAACCTGGGTGAGGGAGCATGAGGGATGCTGAAACAGCCAAGGAATCGGCCATGTCATTCTGAGCTCTTGGAATGGATTCTATTGAAAAAGCATCAAATGTATTCGATGTTGTCCCATACTACGCATTGTGGTAATGCATGAGCCTCTCATTCTTCACTTGATATATCCTTTTAACTTGATTCATAACTAGCTCTGCATCTCCTTGTACTTTTAGATTTTTGATCCCTATTTCCTTTGCAAAGCTTGCATGCCGAGTAGCACTAATTCATACTCAGCAGTATTATTTGTACCTGAAAAACTCACAACTTGAAAGAGAGAGGAATAACCTCCCCTTCATGGAGATATTAGCATGGCTCCGGCGCCACATCCACTTGTCACGCAGCTGCCATCAAACTACAAAGTCCAAATCTTGTTAAGATCTTCTTTTTGGATGAGGACACCCATTTTGTCAGACTCAGTAGACAAGAAATAGTTCCCCATTCCTTGATGATTCGAAAAGAATTTGGGCTTTGGGGTCCTCAGAGTTAGTAACCAAGTACTTCTTTTGTGATTCTGGATCCAATGTCTGCATTACACCTTTGACAGGGATTCTAGCCTTTTGACCAGTCCATATGAATCTCCCCACTAACTTCACTGTAAAAGCTCCTTCCCAACAGAATTTTGTAGGCTACTGGAATGTTAGCAACGAGGACGGTCATCTTTACTCTTTTCTCTGGGAATGCCGCGAATGTGAACTGTGTGTTTTTGATTTGACCAATCAATGAAACCTGCTTGGTTTCCAAGGAATAACATCTGCCAAAAGGCTTGGTAAGGGTGAGGCCTAAAGCATGGGTGAATTTGGCCGGTATGACATTATTAGAAGCTCCAGAATCAATTATACAGTTACTTAACTTGTGGCCATTGATTAGGAGGGAGAGGTAGAAAGGTTCTATCTTGCCTGATGCAGAAGTCGAAGCAACATTTATGTATGATGCAGGAGGAGTGGAAAGGATTCCTTTTAGGGGAATCTGGGGAGATATGACATCTTGGCTTTGAATATACTTGGTCAACCTTACAAGTTGTTTGGGGTTTGATTGAAGATACTCAGCTTCAGACATTTGGATCTTATCTTTTTAGCATGATCTATGATGTCAAACGTGGCCAAGGGTTGAGCTAGTGAAGGAATGAGTCCCTCACTTCGCAATGGTAAAGTAGGATTACTGGTCTTCATGGAAATAGAAGAAGGTTGATTTGGAGGAGAGATGGGGGGAAAATATTTCTTTGTAAAAGACTTAACAAGGGGTTGAGTAGGAAGAGGATCACCTCTTTTAGCAATGGTTGGAGGCGTGTTTGACATGGCCTTCTCTTTTTACACATGGGCAGTGACCTCTGCTTCTTTTACTTGTGAGCGGGTAAAAACAACATATGATTGTCCACTTGCATACCCCTGTGTACCCTCTTCTTCATCAGACTCTTCCTCATCAAATTCCATATACCCGATAGTAGAGTCGCCAGTCAGTTCACCGACATCTTGATCATCTTCGCCTTGAGACGAAGGTTCTTCGTAATTTTGTTCCTCTTCTTCGATTTCAACTAAAGCGTTGACCGAAGGAGCCTCAAGCGCCAACTGCAAAGAAATTACAGGCAAGTGCGGCCTTTGTGGAACATTGTTGGAAATGAAATTCCTCTGTGGGATATCTCGGTATGAGGAACTAGGGGAAGCTTGGGCTAACTGCTTCTTTAATGCGAGTAAGTCATTCGCCATCTTTTGAAATGCCGGATCAGACGAAGTAGCGGGAGAAGGGCCCAAAGATTTAGGCTTGGATGATTCCCTTTTTAATTCGCCAGATATTAGCAAGTTATCTTCAATTCGGATGGCAGTGGCCTAGGGTGAGAATCAAGGTAGCTACTTGTTCTTGTAGGAGTAAGAAACTTACTTTTCAAACTCATAGCGTTCATGAAAAAACACTTCTGATTTTCCAGTGTTGGAAGCATGGCAACAGACACACGGTTGATTAATGCATTGAACCTGGCAATAAAATTGCGCATGGTATCATTGGCCTCCTTCTTTAGGTGAGTAATATGTGATAACAATGCAAATGCATCTTCCGAAGGCTTGTACCTGTCTTCAAAAGCGTCCCACAAGGTGGCCCAACTGGTAATAGATCCGGCTGGCAAATGCTGAAACCATTCTGCTACGGGCCCTTGTAAAGTTTCCAGAAAAAGGTGAACCAACACATCTTCATGGGTCACATCTAGGATACTGCATGACATGATGAATATAGATATGTGTGAATCCATGCTTTGGTTTCCACTCCCGTCAAATTTGGGAAAATTCTTTCGGTTTCCATGTGGGAGTGCATGAACAGGATGCGGCAAGGCCAGGGGACCCATAGCATTTCCCCATGGTACCGCCATCTGGACGGGTGGAAAAAGAACACGGGCTGGAAATATAGTTCCGCTGAGTAGCAAGGCACTACAAAGGGATGTGGAGGCTCCTTGTGAAAACCGGTTCTTTCGTGGAGGTGAGGCGCTTCTGGCTGACCGATCAGCTGAACTTAGTGATGAAAAGCGCGCTGGTGTTATATTGAAGTTGTTCCTTTGAAGCAGATCGAAAGTAGGATCGACTTCTCCACGAGCTCTCCTGCTACAAGTAAATGGTTCACCTGCTAGTGTACCTTCCCGATCTGCAATATGGTGAGCAGATTTAAAAACTCTTTTTGGTTGTACTTGCTGATTTTCTGATTTTTCTGACAAAAATCAGCAGCATGTACTTTTCTGAATATTTAATTTTATCATCTTCTGAAAACCGATTGCGTTTAATGACAAAGAACACACGAGGATAAAATGATGGTGAAGCTTAGTAAGCTGATTTTCAGATCTAGAGTTGACTTTTCAAAGAGTTTGAAAATTTTGGTAAACTTGTCAAAAACTCAGATCTACGGAAAAATACAGATTTTTATAAAAAACTCAACGAACTAAAGATCTCCAACTAGGCCAGATCTATGGATTTCAGAAGAAAATTTTCAATTTGGATCACTTTTACAAAATTTTTAGATTTTGAACAAAAGTCAAAATTCGCAAACAGGTAGTGATTTTTCTGATTTTTACTGATTTTCTATCATACCACCATCATAGATCTGATAGATCTGTTCGATCCCCAGTAGAGTCGCCAAAAACTGTTGGTTTGAAAATCTGTCTCTTGGGCAGATCTATGGATAAATGAGCCAACAGTGTGCAGGGCATAGCCCCTCTTTGAGTCAGCAAAGTGAAACTGGTTTATTGCTATTCTACCAGCAGGAATCTGTGCAAGTCTCACAATATTCTGCCTTCGGGGGTTTGGGATCTCATCCCAGTAGGGGTGTTTCCAACTGCAAAAAGAAAGGAATGAAAGAGAGGATGAAGAAAGATCAGGTCTGAAGGGAGAAAAGAAATGAATTCCAAAGCAGAAAGGTCAGAGGGTTTATGTTTTGGGATTGGTAGTAAACAGAGCCAAACCTACTTGCATAAACAAATAAAGCAATACTGATGAATAAATGACAAAAAAGTAGAGATAGATCCAACAGAATAAACGCATAGATCTGACATAAGAAAGATCAGATGCCCATAACACACATATTCAGCACAAAGTCTTAATATTTGTATTAATATTTTCTTCTGTTACAAAAAGTACAAAGCCTTTTCTTCTCACTTCTATTTTTAATCTAAAAGATATCCACTCCTTGAATACAACAAGTATTCAAGTATATATACAAGGAGAGAAGAAAAGAAGACAAAAGCAAACCAACCACTTAATTACAAAAATATCTTACAATAGATTACAAAGTCATGTGTTGACTTTTGACAACTTTGGTGGATGACATCATCTCATGGTGCAACATGGATGATGTCATCATTTGTGTCAACACACTTTAGATAATTTACAAAGAGAAAGTTGGGAAGAAAGAAACTATTCGTCGTCGTCCTACAGCTGGAAGGGGGTATCCTACTTTTGTTGCTTCTCGGGAGACGAGATGTGGAACTGGGCGCGGTACTCCATGAACTTGCTAATCATGGGTTGAAGTTGATCCTGGGAAGGATCCTTGTGTCGATCGCTGATAGCTTCGCAAGTCTCCCGCTCGTCTATGAGATTTTCTGGGAGTTTGGAATAATCATTTTCTGCCTCTATCAGGTACCCAATGAAGTCATGACATGCCAACAGGTTATTGATGGATTCGGCGTCGAACGTGACCTCTGGTCCTAGCCCTTGTGAAACGATATCCTTGAAGATCTGAATAGTTTCCTCAACCTTTCTTAAGGTGAAAGAAGAAGTGAGCAAGCCTGGAGACATTCTTAGGACAATCTGTTCCATTTGATGCATTGCATCCAGGGCTTCCTCCTTTACTTTGTCGATCTTCTCCAGGACGAACTCCAGTTGATCAACCCAATAATCCAGAGTAGAAAGGATTTTGTTGAGGGCTCTGGGGTGTCCAAAGATGCCAAACTTGACCAGATCTTCAACTGAACAGTCGAGCATTTTTTGAAAGGTCTCGTGCTGCATCCTGGCATGATCCAGCTCTTCGGAGATGGGTCCTGCTATCGCCTGGAGTTCTCTGTTTGTCCGATTGATATTCTGATATAACCTGGTGAACTTAGCGATTACTCCCTCGCTTTCCTTGAGGATTTGGCTCCTCCAGGTGGAAACTGCCATGCCCTGCTCACCGATTTTGGCATATTCATTGATTTTATCCTGACTCAGAGGCTCAGGAGTTTCGGCGGTAGTTGTAGGAGGTGCACTGCCCATTTTCTGCAAGGCATGGAGAAGATGTTTATTTTGCTCCTTTAACAGCCTTTTCTCTTCCTTTGCTTCCTGGAGCTTTTTGCAAAGGGCATCAACTGCAGATAGGGCCTCTCCTTGCAGGCTTTCTGAAGATGTCCCCATTGTGACTTGAGTCACTGTGTAATCTGTCGAAGACAGATCCTTTTTATCCTTCAAAGGATTGGGGTATGCAATCTCCATTACTCTCTCCCCTGATGCACTCTGAGAGAAGCGGGTTATAGGTTTTTGCTTCTTGGCCCCTTTTGATGGGATGACGGAGAAGTCCATCGGTGCGATGGGAATTTTCCTCTTTTGTTGACTCAGGTGCTGGGAGATCCAGGCTGGACTTATGGGAGAAGGACCAGAAATAGAAAAGGGAGTAGCTGCAGTAGTAGAAGGGAAAAACGTGGAGACACTTGGAGGCGGCATTGAGAGGGAAGCCGAGGAAGTGCTCACGGGAGGAAGGGATACTGCAGGGGAGGAAGACATGGGAATGGAAGGGAGCTGAGAGATGAGGGAAGAAATGGTGGGGGACAGCTCTGCGAGAGAAGAGAAGATGGATGATGAAGAAGGGGGAACAGTAGAAGATGGGGGAGAGGACATGACCAAAGGAATGGTCGCTTGGGTCACTCGAGGAGGGGAAGGAGGAGAAGGAGAAGGGACAGAAGGGACCTCAATAGTTACAGTTGTGGCAACATCCTGAGTGGATGTGCCTATCGGAACATCTTCCGCTGCTTCTTCTTCTAAGCTTTCCGGGATTACAACCCATTCTTGTGAAGTGGAAGGAGGACTTTCAGGAGCTTCCTCTTGGGTGGAGCCTAACTCACCCTCTTTGCCTTTCCCCTTTCCCTTTGGTAGCTATTTTTCCCGAGGAGGTGCGTTTCCTAATGAAGATGTAGTGAAATCAACTCCGAGGTAGATGAGACCATTCATTTTACACCAATGCTCTATTCTTCGCAGAGTTTCCTTGACCCTTTCCTCTATTGTTTGAGGAGTTTTTTCCTGTCAATCACAGCGAAAGGCCAATCGTCCCCATTTGTGTCAGAGATATACCTGATCAACTTCTTGATCAGTAGTTTGATAACCTTTCGGGACGATGGCCACACCGTACTGGATGATTTCAGCTAAGGCCAAGTGGGAATGATCCTTCCTTCTGAGCTCGACCTCATGATATAGGTCGATATAAATATCCTCGATCTGAGGGATGTGGATTGGATCGAGTTTGGCCCTGGGGAGACAATTTCTTGGGTCAAAATTGGGCCTTGCTAGGAAGTTATGCTTTAGATTTAGTAGCTCTAGTTCTACAAACATATCCTTTGCCTTGTGGTGAGAGAGACAAGTATACCTGCCCACTGTGAGGGGGAAAGGAGTTCCACCCTTCTTTCTCTTGAGGCACTTTTCGTGGTAGGTGATAAGCTGTCTTGACAGCTCTAACAGGATCAACTTGGGGCTGGCATATCTCGGTAGTTTGGTTGGTTCCCCCAAGAAGTTAACTGCCCTTAGATAAGTGAAGGTGGGGAATTGAGTGAACAGGGCCCCCCATTTCTCTGTGGCTACGACGATGCTCTTGGTCATACGACCGTGAGTCATGTTTGGCCTCAAAAGGCAGATGATGCCATAGAAGAAGGCATCGTTGATCTTTGTAAACTGGGGGATACTATTTTCCAGCTTTAGTTCTAGATAGTATTCATATATTTTAACTTGGGGCCAAACCCCGCACCGCATCAAAGCTGGATAATCCCTTTCTGAGGCCGCGGCATAAACTACGTAGGAGTTCATATAGAACCTCCCCATTGTGGTAAGTTGTTGGAGCTGCTCAGATATGGTGCTGCTTATGATCTCCGCCCACTCAAAGCGTTGATCTGGCACATTTTTGTTCATCGTTTCCAAGTATCTCAGCATCCATTTGTGAAAGTAGTGGGCATCAGGAAGCCCAAATACTCTGCTCAGGAACGTGATTGTATCACTGAGTTCCTCTAAAAAGTCACTGCGATGAATGACCTGTGGCCATCGGGTCACCACCTTTTTGTTCTTCAGGTATACTTCATTCATCAACTGCATACACTGATCCTCATTGTCATCCCAAGCCTTGACGCAATCTTCCTGGCTTACGGCCACAAAGTGCTGGTGGTGAGGAATGCCGAGCATTATTTCAAAGTGTCAGGCAGTGAGGTTGATTATGACCTCGCCCTTCTCATTATGGACACATCTTGTGTCTTTGTTGTAGCAGCGGGCTACTACCATCATGAACTCATTGTTCACGGCACTAACTGGGATCCCTCTAGCAAAATGCAACCCACTGCCCATCAGTTTGTCCATCCACGGGCTTCCTGTGACCTTCCAGGTTCTGGCCCAGAAATCCTCCATATCAATGTGACCAAGTTCTGAGTCTCTGATATCTAGGTCACACTCTACCTGGGATTCGGGCATCCTGACCCTCTGATATTTATACTTCATTTCTTCCTTCTGTGAGCTTGGCTTTGCCCTTAGATTTGGTAGGTCTCTTGCTTGATGTTGACATATGTAATTTGAACTCAGTTGCTGATCTGCAAGAAGAAGAAGTGAAACCCAACGCAAGTAATTCATATTAGCTTTTTGATCTTCCATTAAAGCATTGACAGAAGAAAGAGTTAGCAATTTTAAGGTCTCAGGGCGCAGGGCACATGAATACTGCAGGCTAAAGGGCTAAATAGCATGGCACACGGAAAATAGGTGCTGCAAGGGACAAATCAGCGCCAAAGGGCGCAGGGCGCATGAAAACTGCAGATGACATTTTGTTGTTGCAAGCGGAAGTGCGCCTGCGCCATATATATGCATTTAACAAGCATTGATATTCTTCATGTTACATAGGAATAGGATGCGCCAGTGGTGCATACAATTTTTATGTTACATGTAACTTTGGTGTGCTAAAGGGCATGTATGTGGATTTTGTGACATATGCATTATGTGTGCTAAAGGAAACTCGGCTCGGCGCGGCGTAGAGAGGGATTGCATAACATTATGTTGCTATAATAAGGGATGCGCCAGCACTAACAGTTTATACTTGGCACATCTAAATTTGATGTTGCATAGATGCAGGGTGTGCCATGGCACAAGGTTTTGCAATGTTACATATGAGATTGGTGCGCCAAGTAGGGCACAAGGAAGGTGGGTGCAACAAGCAAGGGAAGTGCGCCTTAAGGGCGCAGCTGTTCTTTATGCAACAGGCATGGTGGATGCGCCATTGGCGCGACTGTATATCATGTTGCAGGGGTGGTGGATGCGCCAAAAGAGGAAACAATACAGTCTTATTTTAAGCTTTGATTCCTTCTCTGAGGGGTTTACATGCATTTTAAGCTTCTTTTGCAGGGTATCTTTGGGTGATGAAGAAGCTAAAATAAAGAGTTTCAAGAAATCTCTTTACAAGACAGTCCTCTTTACCAGCAGATCTGGAAAGAGGGGGAAGTGCATGGGGAAGGATAGATAAAACAGCAAGGGGGAGGGTTCCATGGTTTCACAGCTCTTTTTAATCTAATCCCCACAAACAAACAGCCAAAAACCAAAACACAAATCACAAGAGCAATAGGGACCTCTTACCAGGAATATATAATGTGAGAGGTGTGAAACTGGGTCCACGACGTGATTCGATAACGACAGGCACGCTGACAGGTACAGAGGGAAGAGAATAATCACGTGATTTTTGTCTGATGAAAATGACAGGGCAGATGCGCCTATATATAGGCAAGGTGGTAATAAATGCGCCAACCACTTTTTCAAGTGGTGCGCCAAAACACCTGTCGACAATGGAAAGGATGCGCCTTTTGGCGCATCAAATCTCCTGCCAACACGAAGTTATGTGTGCTTTTGGCGCACCAAAAGCATTGTCAACATGGAAATACGTGCACCCTTGGTGCACCAAAATGCGGCGTGAACAAAAGTATTGTTGACATGAAGGCGCATGCGCCTTGGTGCATGCAAGAAAGGTGCAACATAGTGAGGCACACCAAAAGGTGTGTCGACACGTCAAACCGTGCGCCAAAGGATTTAAAGGGGGCGCATGAACACTTTATGTTGCATAGACATTATGTGCGCCCGACCAAAAAAGACCAAAAATGGCTAAGTTCGGAAAACTAGATTTCCCAGGAAGGGATTTTGCAACGTTCCGAACGCAAGGAGTCCCTGACGAGGGACCGGAACAAAATTTTGGTAGGGTTATCTGTAAAATTTCCCTTTCCAATTTAATGGGATAACACATATAAAGATAAAATCACAAATTCTATCAGTCGTCATAGTCAATTATGATCAAATAAATATGGAAAATAAGTTTTTATATCTTCTATGTTTTCCCAGGTTGCACTTTCTTCATTAAGCTAGTCCCACTGGACCTTACATTGACTTATTTCATGATTTCTTAAATGTAACTGGTGATTTTCCAGCACTCGTATGGGTTTAACCATGATTATTCCTGGGTCTTGGACATGCAAGGAATTCTAATTTAACACATGTGATAAATCTAAAACGTATTTCTTAAGAAATTAAATATGGAAAACATCATGCATTCGTGACAAAGAAAGAGGTAATGCTAAATGGTAAGTTATAGGGTTGATTACTTCAATTATTTTAAAGGGTCCCACATAATGAGGTGATAACTTGGTAGCCTTTACAAAAGTTATGGAGATATTTTTCAGTTTAACCTGAAGAAATACCTTCTCACCAAGTTCAAATTTCCTGTCAACCCACTTTAAATTAGCATAACTCTTTTTCCTATCTGCTACTTCTTTCAAGTGCTCACAAATCATTTTAACTACTTGTTCCATTTCCATAAGGATTTCAGGTCCAATTACCTCTCTATCCTCAATGTTACCCCTCTGTCCATCCATTTTCAGATGATATCTAGAACTGAAATTCAGCTTATTTCCTAGAGTTACATTAAGTGTTTGCCAAAACCTTGACGTAATTATAGGATCTCTATCCTATATGATTAATTATTTAGCCAATACAAGATAATCATCCTTCATATTAACAAAAATAAAATGTGTTACCTTTGTTAGTTTATCAACAACTACTAAAATAACATCATGTTTATTTCTTAACATAGGTAACCGTTGTACAAATTCCATGTTTATCACTTACCACTTGTACTGCGGTATGCTATGAGGATACAATAAACTAGTTGGGTGCATATGTTGCCTCTTTAACACATTGACATTCAAGGCAATGTGTCACAAAATCAATAAAATCCCTTTTCATTCCTTTCCAGAAATATTGTTGTTTTATATCAACAAGCATCTTTGTAATACCATGGTGTTCAAAAAAAGGTGAATTTTGAAATTCTATTAACAATTTCTTTCTTAAATCATTTAGCGAAGGTATGTAAACTCTATTTTCAAATCTTAATATTCCATCATTATCAAAGTGAAAACATTTATACCTCAAATCATTCAAATCTACAGCAAGTGTTTTCTTTACTTGCTTAAAGTAAGAATCATATTCTATAACACTTTTTACTTCATCCTTAAACCGAGTTCTCAATGTTATAAGAGCACAAATGTGCTTCCTACGACTTAGAGCGTTAGCTACTCTGTTTTCCTTACCCTTTATGTAATTGATGTCAAAATCATATTGAGACAAAAATTCTAACCATCTTAATTTTCTTGCATTAAGATTTGGCTGAGTGACTTCAGCCCAAGATGATCAGTTTTCAATTCAAAAGGTTTACCAAGCAGGTAATTCCTCCAAACCTGTAGTGTATGAACAATGGCAGTAATCTTTAAGTCATGTGGAGCATAATTCAACTCATGTAACTCTCTGGCTTTCTACTTTCATAAGCTATGACATGATCATTTTGTAACAAAATACCTCATAGACCTTCACCAGATGCATCAGTTACTACCATAAAGTCTCCATTAGGATCTGGTACCGCTAGAATAGGTGTTGAAGCTAACTATTCTTTCAAAGTTCTGAATGCAGATTCACATTTTTCACTCCAAACAAACTTCTTATCCTTCTTTTGTAAAGAATTTATTGGTGAAGCCACCTTAGAAAAATATTTTAAGAATTTTCTATAGTAGCCAGCAAGCCCCATGAAGCTTCTAACTTCATGTACATTCTTTGGTAGAGGCCACTCTATTATAGCTACAATTTTATAAGGATCTACAGTAATTCCATTCTTACTTAGTACATGTCCCAAATAGTGCACTTCTGTGTCATAGAAAGAACATTTAGATAGCTTACCATATAACCGTCTCTTTCTCAAGATTTTTAAAACTATCTTCAAATTCTCATGGTGTTCCTCAATACTTTTAGAATATATGAGAATGTCATCCAAGAATACGAGAAAAAATTTGTCCAAGTATTCTTGAAATATATTATTCATTAAATTCATAAATGTTGTAGGTGCATTTGTTAATCCAAAAGGTAAAACTGTGAACTCGTAATGTCCATGCCTTGTTCTGAAAGTTGTCTTATGAATTTCCTCATCCTTAATCCGTAGTTGATGATATCCATATCAAAGATCTATCTTAGAATATATCGATGCTCCACGCATCTGATCAAATAGATCATCAATCCTAGGGAGTGGGTATCTATTCTTGATTGTTGCTTTGTTTAACATTTTGTAATCAATGCACAATCTAAGTGTTCCATATTTATTTTTCACAAAAATTACAGGTACTCCCCAAGGTGAAACACTTGGTCTAATCAAACCTTTAGACAAAATTTCTTACAACTTAGCCTTAAGCTCTACTAATTCTATAGTAGTCATTTGGTACAATGCCTTAGAAATAGGCTTGGTTCCAAGCTTGATCTCAATTGTGAAGTCAAACTCCCTTTTTGGGTGGAAGACCTGGTAATTCTTCTGAAAACACATCACTGAAGTTTCATAATAATAGATATTGTTCCAAGACATTGTTGTTTTCTTCATTTATTTCTACAATATTTACTGCATATAAGGTAAAACCTTTATTTTTGGCCTTTCTAAGTTGCATAACTCACAGTTTTCTAACAAAAATCCCACGATTCACACCATGAATATCTGTTGTTTTATACTGGTTATCTAAACAACTAATGTGTTTTTCAAAATAGTCCACTTTAGCCTTATGTTCTGCAAACCAATTAACACCTATGATTACATCATAATACCCCAAAGGTGCAACATAAAGATCAACTTCAGTGGAAAATCTAGGTAAGTCGAGGACTGCTCCAAAAAGACACATACTAACTGTATGAACAACATTATTTCCATAATGTACAGTCCATGTTTTATCCATGTTTCCATCTTTTCTTTTTATTTTTGATGTTAATTTACTAAAAATAAAACATTCAGTAGCTCTGGTGTCAAAAACAATAGTTATAGGTAAACCAAATAACTTACCCAGAACCTCTATAGGTGTGGCATGTTTCTTAGCCTGCTTGTCAGCTACTATAACGTGTATCTTGTGTTATTGATTATGATCATCCTTCTTCAAAGGGAATTGATTTGTGTAATGATCTTTGCCACAATTATAACAGCCTCCTACATGTCCCTTTCTAGGCTCGGATTTATTTCCATCCTTAGAGTTATCATTGTGACCTCCATAGGACTTCTGTCCATTATTATTGTTCTTGGAAAAGTTCTTTCGTGCATTACTAGCAGACTTGTTTATTGCTGCTTTATTATTAGTATCAGATAAAAACTTACTTTTCATTCTGAATGTCTTCCATGGTCCTTTCTTACGTGTAAGAGATGATGAAGAGGATTTGGTAGTTTTCTTCCTTACTTCATCCTTATGAGTAGAAATTTCCTTCAATTGTTGTTACTACCTTATGGCCTTTTCAACAACCCCTTCCATCATGGTTGGGTTTTGAATGTCCACCTCTCCTCCTATAACAGGATTCAATCCCATAATGAATTTTCGTATCCTAAACTTCTCGTCAGTTTGGTATTGAGGTACATAATTAAGGAGTTTAGTAAACCACTCCCAATACTCAATTACCGTTAGCTTTCCTTGAACTAGGTTCTGGAATTCTGTCATTTTCTTATCATATTAAATTTGCATCAGCCAACGTTGCCTAAAGTAACCTTTAAATTGATCCCATTTGATATTAGTTTCATCAATTTTCAACTCATCCTTACGAATGTCCCACCATGAAGATGCCTCATGGGAAAGTTGATATGCTCCCCATATCGCCTTTGTTTCCTCCAAGAAATTCCTTATTACAAAGTATTTATCCATTTTGTTGAGCCAATTCTCAGCCCCATCTCGTAATGTGGTGCCATTGCACTTGGGTGGACTAATCCTTTTTATGTCATTAGTGAGCTCAGTTGCCATCCTAGCCTTTTTGTTCTCAAGCTAATCAAATATGTTCACATTGTTATTATCAACACCTAAATTAGCATTGTCCTCAAGAGGTGGCTAACTATTGTTACTAGCATCTTCTTCCTCCTCATTCCCCATTACTTGTTGTTCAACTACATCCAAATGATCTCTTGTGTCCAATAGGGCAGCAAGGATCTCATCAATTTTTTGGACATTTGTTGCTTCTTCCTCAGGTGGAAGATTATTTTCTCCATTTTAAGACTTTAGAAAACAGGGGAATTTTTTTTTGAAACATAATGTTCTCTGTTATAAATAAATAAAAATTTAGAACACACATTCCATGTTAATCAATCTCATAAGAGATAACCATATGCAGTTGTAATAACTCAATATACTACCAATCTCTCATTCCATAACTTAGTTACCAACCGATCTCTCATGTTAACTTAAAGTATAGAATACTTTATGTATACTACGTATACTTGGTTCTCCTACACTATTCCGGGTACTGAGTGCTTTATTTAAAGAACCTATCTGAATATTTGTTACCAACATTCATCTAACATCATGTTTCTTTAAACTAGGTGACATAGGACAACGCAACCAACATCTTGCGATACTTTGGCCAAATATTTTCAACATACTCTTCATGTTACTATTCCTAGATGGTATACTCGTCATTTCGGAATACGTCCTTCACCTCACTCTTCTGTTATCTAGAATAGTCTTTACTGACTACCGTCACTCCACTTGCCCAAGGTTTGACCCTAGCCCAGGTTAGCAGCATAATTTATTATAGGAAGACACTCATGGTGACTTAGCGTATATGGGCATACTCGGTTGACCTAATTCAACCAGATGTGCCGAGGTACCCTGAGTCATTGAAAGCTACTACCTATCCTAAACATGACACTAACTTGCCCTAGAGAGAAACTATGTTCAAGTCCAGATGTGTGTAGATCTAGATAAAAAAATACATAAGGGTGTTGCCACATGTAAACTACAACATTATATCCTCAAGAAGTCCCAGGACCTTCTCGAGGGTATAGTCCTATAGTTGGCATGTGCTAACATACGTTAGAACTGATTCATCAAGATGTACATACCCCCTTAGTGTTTATGTTATGTTTGTGGAGCCTATTTTCAAGTTAGAATGTGGTACACCTTCTATGTGTTACACTTGGCTATTTTTATGGCGGTTTTTGGGCCCATGGTTTTTTCAGTTTTTGCCCATTGTTTTGATACCCATGGTTTTTTCCCTTGGTTTTGATACCCACGGTTTTGTATCAAACTGCTTAAGAAATTGTCTATTTATATGGTCTTATGCATATGATAGAGTGACAAGAAAATGTATTGCAGATGTGTTTTGAATTCGGGTGTGAATTCTATAGAGTTTTTTGAGCATAGCTCCAGACGGATCTGGGTATTGTATTGAGAGAATGGAGGCTTGTAATAAAATCTGAGCAAGTGATTCTTGGTGGAAGTAGCCCAAATTGGGTGAACCACATTAAATCTTGTCTCTCTGTGTTGTGTTATTTATTCTACACTTTTATTTGAGATCTGTAATATTTTCTACATAGTAGTTTCTACTGTTTCGATTCTATAAGGGATTATTCCGCATATTTTATCTCTTATTTCCTAACAGTTTATTATATATAATTAAACTGGATTAAGATTTAGATTACTGTAACCATGCCTAACCCTAATTCCAACCTTTATTAAGTTCTTTATCCATAAATAGCTTGATTAGATATGGATAACTTCATTAATTCATGTTTTCATTGTTTTAATTTAACGTGGCATAGCAAGTAGTTATCCCAAAAATAGGAAATCAAACATCAAATGTTTAATTCCTAATGTAGCCTAGTTGTCCAAATCAAGTGTGTCATCCACCTAGATTCAGCTAGTGTTTACTTTATAAATGAAACTATAAAGATTAAAGATCTTAACCACTATTAATTTTATCTTTCATTCTTCGGGAGAGGAAGAGTCTTCCTCTACATGGTTAAATTTTCAGTTTAACATAACATTTTTTATCATTCGTTACTTATATAGTTTAATAGTATGTCCCAAGCATATTTCATTATCAAACTATAGTTTTGTAGTTAGAGAACGTCATCTTTTACAAATCAACAAGTTCATTATAATAAGGGAGATTATACTATCTCCTTAGTCCAATTCATCATCTTATAACAGCAATAGTATAAAATAGATATAAAGAAGACCGCCAAGATATCACTATTATTTCCTTCATACAAGTACAAAAGAATTCACATCACAAATTTGAATCCAACACAAACCTTTCAATTCATGAAGATAAATATACATTTACAAGATTATGCATTTCAAACATTCTACATGTCAATCAGAATTAAGATCTTAAAAGAACGTCACTTTTCTTGTCCAATACAACTCAAGAATGAATTGAAATTATTTACATAAGATCCATAATTATATAAGACAATACATCATAAAAAAACATTTCCTTCTTTTATCACTTACGATGTCCATCTACAAAAATTGCTAGCACGGGTCAGTTCAATTAACTAAGCATGATAAGCACTAAGCATTAAAGGTGAAGTGCATTCGAATAATTGTTCCATTAAAACAACTCTGCTTTAATGAAACAATAAATATATCATACAAATAATCATAAGTAATAACATCCAGAAAATAAGTACAATTAAAGAGTCTGAATTCTCTTTTAAGAAAATTCCCCATGCACTAATCATCTAAAAGATAGAAGCAGGTTTAGAACACACAAAATACCTCAATTCAAAGATAACAATATAAGGATTCAACAGTAAAGGAAAAACATCCAACAAGAATCTCAAATCAATCCAAGTACGGGTTGAGAGTCAAATAGTCCTCCTGCAAGTCTAAACTAACTTTCACTTGTTAGAAGATATAATTAAAATATTTGAAACCAAAAGCTCCACAACCAAAGCTAGACTCACACAGAATTAATCTCTTATCCAGTCCATCTAAAAAGGGTTCATAATAAAACAAAGTGCAAAAGGAGACAACCTTCCAATATCAATAAAAATCAAGTGTGAATCAATCAAGCAAAATAGACAATTTAAGCATGTTATTATTTTCTTTCCAACATACCGACTCAACTAATCTCTTTCTTCATCATTACAACCAATGACTTATACAAAGTAGACCAAACAATCCACAAGAAATTTCCATCTCAAAAGAGAATTGAATACAGAGAAGCTCAGTCAAATGAACTTATCCAAACAATAGAAAAAGGATATTAAATAGAAAAGTACCCAATCCATAATTCATTTCATTTATACTATGAAATGAATTCCCATTTCTATTTCAAACTTAGAAATTTCTTAACTAGTTCCCAAAAGAGAACACAGAGCCAAACGGACAGTTAAAGAAAGAACACTTCAAAAAATTTCATTACAAATCTTACAAACCGATTTACCTATTTCCATTCTTCAAGCACAAGTTCAAATTAAATTCGCATAACGAAGTAAACAGTACAGTCCCTAAAATAGTATATTGTCCCCAAGAGAACATATTCATTTTATCTTATAAAACTTGGAGATTTGTTCAATGAATCCATCAAGGAGTAGAAATCCACAACCAGTAAAATATATAAAAGGTTCAATACAAATAACAAACTAAATAGATATTGAAATCCCATTACAAATCTTCAACATCCTAATACAACAGAGAACAAGTAGTTCGTGAACTAATTAAGAATAGTTATACAAAAAATATGAACCAGAGATATTGTATTATTCCATACAATTTCAGTACACTAAGGTATTGAATCCATCTTTTTAATAAAACCTAGAAATCAATTAAGAATATATAAAGAGAGTAGGAAAGTCAAAAATGTTTAATTCAAGAGATGTCCCATTCTTACCTCCAATGTGACTGAAATAGAATCACAACAAAGACTCTCAAGTTCCATCAAAAGAGATGGTGGCAGAGAAGGTGTTCATTTCAAACATATATTACAAAAGGAGAAAGCATACTATATTTCTGGAACCCTCTAAAACTATTATGACTGTTCTAAACAAACTATAAATCAACCAAACCCACAATAAGACATAGTTCTAGTCCATTAATCCTATGAACAAAATAGTGAAGATTCAACAAGACGTAGCTTCACTCATGGCATAGAAGGAAAGGATATACTTCATATTCACACGCCTTATCAAATTCAAAGAAGGCGGTACAATTTCTAAAAATAGAAGTACCACAATCATTCCAACAAGAAGCTACAAGGAGAAGATCTCAAAAGACATTACCAGGTCTACTTCAAACCAAAACAAATCTCTCAAGACCCTTTCGAGCAAACATTCCATAAAGGAGTTTAAAGCTATTTAAATACTTAATACCAGTAAAAATCTAGCTCAGAATACAAGTATAGAATCAAACACATCGATTCCAACACAAGTTTAGAACACACAAGAATGGAATACTAGTACAGTGGTAAACACGAGCTTTGAACAAAATTTTAAAACTTCATAAGGCTCTTATTAGGCTTAGATCAAACACAAAGCTCAAATACAAGCTCATAACATAACACAGAGCTCCCATACAAGTTCCGATGAAACACAGGCTCCAAATAATAATTCATGACCACACAAAGCAACTAATGCTAGTTTAGAACCATAACAACCTTTCATATAAGTTTAAGAATTAAATACAGAGCTTCCAATACAAGTTTCGAATGAATGTCACCATTAAAATAGCATAGAGAAACTTTCCCAAAAATTATCATTACTAGTAATGTGTTTACATTCCAAAAACCATAGAGATTTCATAAATACATGCAAGTAAATAATGAGACAAATCATGTAAGTATTTATCTCATGAGAGCAGAATTGTTTTAATGAATCACTTAGAAGAAAGCAAGAAATCTTAATAGGTAGAGCCTATCATGCCTAATAGTGCCTCTACCAATTCGAAGGAGACTTTTAGCCGAGATTCTTGTTATCCAAAATGTGCCCCTGCTCATTTTTTGTGGCTAACTCCTTTCATCCTTCCCTCTCTTATGGCTCAGTCATAATTTTTTTGCTTTTCAAGCACTCAAAACTTTCTAAAAATGACACCATTGGATAGATCTCTTTCTCAGCTTTCCAGAAAGGTTAAGTTTTCCTCCTAACTCCATGTATTTTTGAAGTTAGGGCTCGGCGGAGTTTTTGTGGGAAAATTTTCCCCTTGAAAGGCCCACAGCCAATGAGATGCCGCCACGTGTCTATGGAAGTGGCAGGGGCTCAGGAGGAGAGACTTGGAATTTTGACCAAGTGTTTTGGAAAAAATTTCAAGATGGAGGATTTTTTCCTGTAGGCCCGCTGGCGAATCAGGTGATGCCACGTGTCCAAAGGGGAGTTATTTGAAAAATTTGGCTAAGTGTTGGCGCATGGAAAATTTGAGAGGAAGGAGCCCACAGCCCAATCAGAAACGTGCCACGTGTCCTATGGAGCTCGGAGCTGCAGGACTGTGGGAGGAGAAGTTGGATTTTTGCCTAAGTGTTTCACCAAACTTCAATGAAGAAAGTTTAGCCCCATTGCCCGCATCGGCCAATTATATCTTGCCACATGTCACCGGAGCCCAGAAAAGTGGAGCGCGGTAGGTGACTGGGATTTTTTCCCAAAAGAATTTCAAAATGTGAAAATGTTCCCCAAGGGCCCACAACTAATGGGACCACGCCATGTGTCCTAGAGTGGTGGAGCAAGGGGAGAATTTGGGAAATTTTCCCAAGGAGAAAATAAAGGAAAATTTAGAGAAGAAAGCCCGCCCCACTTTATGCGAGCCAATGGAATCTTGCCACATGTCTAGGTGGCGCCGAAACTTAAGGAAAGCCCGCATGAAAAATTAGAAGGGGAAAACCCACACCCAATGGGGTTTTGACACGTGTCTAGGTCAAAAATCATCAAATGGCCCGTGGAAAATTTAGAAGAAAGACAGGCTTGCACGTCCAATCAGCGACTTGCCACGTGTCCTCAAACTCGCCGGCCTGGTGGGGAATTTTTTAAAAAAAATTTCCAAAGGTGAAAAGCAAAGGAAAATGAAGCAGGATGGGCCCGCGCCCAATAGAAATGTGCCACATGGCACCTAGAAAGGCAGAGTGCAGGGAAATTTTGGAAAATTTTCCAAATGACCAAAAAGGTAAAAAATTCAAATTTTTACCCACCAACCCAATTTGGCCCTATTTTGCCCTAAAATTTCAAATGGCCATATCTTTCGATCCAGAGCTCAGTTTTTCATGTTCTTTATATGAATGGAAAGATGGTGAAATTATCTACAATATTCCAAGATCATTTTTGCATTTTGTTGGAGTTTTGAGAGAGAAAATTGAAAAACGCCTCTAGCACGTGGTCATGGATAGAAATGACTTTTCAACCACCATTTTTAATGAAGAATGGCTTGCATTCTCCCCTAGCATGGCTAAAAATGTAAGGGAATGGGTCTATAAGGACACCCATGCTATGTTTTGATGGAATTTTAGGCAATGGTTGAACCCCTTCCACATTTTCCTGCATTTCTCTCTCCTGGGCTCGTCCCTTGCACTGTAAAAGCCAATTTTGGCTCATTTTCAAAGTGTTGAACATTTTTTGTGTATTGCAGGTCCCCTTTCTCAACTTGGAAGTGAATTTGGTGGAATAACAGACCTTTCCTAAGATACCTGCAACTTTATTTTTTCCTCCCAAGTGTTATAATGCAAGTGATTTTGATGTTAAAATAACAATACAGGCCCTGTGATTAATTTTTTTTTTCGTCCTCTACTTGATGTTGTTTGACTAAATTCTGATTTCTTCAATATAGTTATCAGTTTGTGCATGTTGTTTTTGTTGCATTTTATGAATTGTGTCAATCTACAGAAAGTGAGAAATGCTCACCACTCCTTTGGTGCATCACCTATTAGCATTAGTTTTAGCTTTTTTGCATTCATCTATCTCTGTCTCCTTTGGAATTCAGGGTAGGGTTAGGAATATAGACCTCTACAAATTGTAAGTGATAAATCTAACCAGAGGAATTGAGGAACCATCCTCTAAACTAGAGATTCCTCTTCTCATTTTACAAGTCCCACACTTGGGGAAAGGATTCAATGTTGTGCAATCACACTGGATGCTTAGGATGATCAAACTATAAATCTGATCAACATCCAGGGGGTGCTGCTGATTTGCAACAACAATTTTGGCACACCTGGTGGGACCTTAGAGGTCTTCATCTTCATTGCAGAAAAATTGATGTGCATTTGTTGCAATTTTCTTTCTTAAAAGAGCTATAAATTGCACATTTGGTGACTCCAAGGAAGAAGAATCATCTAGTTTTAGCAGTGTAGACCTGAAAACTCATGAGAAGAATCACTACAAGGTCAAGAGATGGAGAGGAAGAGGTGTTGTTTGAATATCTGTAGTTATCTCCAAGAAGAAGGCAAAGTGGGAGGAGAATCCAAAGGTCTCCATCTCCACCAAACAGAACTCTCTCAACTCCTCCACCTGGTAGGCCTTTCATTCAATCAACAAGAGTTCTAAGGCCAATTCAGGGACATGGCACAAAACAACCCCTATGTCAATTTCACTGGCAGCAACCCACTTGCTCTCAATGCACAAAATCCAATTCCAGTTGTAGCATTGAAGAGCATTCCATACTTCACTGGAGAAAATCAGACCTCACCTGGTGATCATGTCAAGGATATTGCTAACATTTGTGTAATCCATGAGATCAATGAGATGCAAGTTGTTGTCAAATTGCTGGCATCTTCATTCAAAGGGAAAGCTTTGCAATGGTTCAGGAGCCTTGCCTCAGGTTCTATTCAAAATTGGAATCAGCTATGCATAGCCCTCCATGAGTAGTTTGGGGAAAAGGGAGACAACTTGTCCCTTTTGGAGAAGCTGACAACCATCAAGAGAGCTCCCAATGAGCAACTGACTAATTTTAATTTCAGATTTCAAAGGACTTGGGAGAGAATTCCAGTGGCAGTCAGGCCAAAAGCAGAAGGTGCTTTTCTTTATTACCTTAAAGCTTTAAATTTTGATATTTCTATGTTAATTCAATCCATGGGAGGCACAACTATTCCCATTGCTTATAGAATTGCCATTAGAGCTGAAAATTGTTTGATCCAAGCTGGCAAGTTGGCTCCTAGACCTCCAATGCCATTGTTCCCAAGTTTAGAGAGCCCAAATACTAATCAGACACCTAATTTAGCTCTTATTGCTACTCCTAGAAATCATAATTCGAAGTGAAGCTTCCACTTCATCTTCTAGTGCCTCAAATGAACTTCAAGAAGTCATGAAGCAATTGCAAAATCTAGGTAATGAGCTGGTTACACTCAAAAGGTAGCAAGCTCAAGGTTTTAGACCTTCTTTCCAGCCCCAAGCTTAGCCTAATAGGCAGCCATATCAACGCTTAAATACCACCCAATCCATCTACAAATCTAAATCAAGTAAGGCCTCCTACCAATAGACCATTTCAGCCCTATAATCCCAATGCTACATTTGCATCTAAAGCATTAGTGCCAGTAAAAAACAATATGGCTCAAGAGTATGATTGGTGTTTCCCATGTAATGAACCTCATAACCAGTCCATGTGCTTCAATGGTGCCTTGAATCAAGCATTAATGGTGACAACAATTGGTGTGGAGGGTGAAGGTAGTCAAAGAAATGACCAGCAACAAGAAACATTCCAGCAACAATCAGCTCCAAATGATATCACACTTGTAAATTGGTAGGCAAAATATTTTTTTGGCATGAATTAGACAGTTTCCCAAAGTTTTGCAGCCAACATAAGGTCAAAGAGGAGAAATTTGGTTGAAGAAAAACCATTGGCCCCAAGCAATCCACAACCTCTCTGTCACTCCACAAACTATTGACAAGCAAAATGTAATCCCAAGCACACAAGGATTGCCTAAAACAGTTCCTAGACCAGCCCAAATGCCAGATGCTGCTGCCCATGCACAAGGAATGAATGTGCAGGCCAAGGGACAGACAAAGGGAGACTTCATCTCCATTCAATATCATTGATCAGATGAAGAAGACAAATGTAAACATATCAATGTGGGAATCACTATCTATCCTAGGCCAAAGAGATTTTCTACAAGCTACCATGAAGGACTGGTCAACTTGAAATCAACAAGTCCAAATGCAAGAGAAGGTGCTCAAAAATGCTGCCCAGCCTAAGGGGAATCATGGAGGATAGCAAGGTAAGATGTTGAAGCCCCCTCCATTCTATGTTTCATTGATCACTAGGAACCAATTAGTACACAATTGCATGATTGATTACTGGGACAAGTAGTTCAGTAATGCCCAAGATCAAATAGCTGATCAGTTGGGAATTCAGTATGAAACCATATCCAAAGGGGTGGTACAATTGGATTGGACAGTAGTAACAACAGTTAGAGTGATTAAAAACTTGAGTCTTACTTTGCATGCCTGTCCCAACGTGGTTGTTTTGCAAGATTTCTCAGTAATAGACCTTCCACCACTCTTTGACCTATGTTTGTCAAGGGATTTCACAGCTAAGATTGGAGGATAATTATCTACTGATTGGTCACACATGTTTTTCAGAACTAGATATGGAACCAAAGCCACAATTAGGTCTAAATGTATTGCAAACTTTCACATTGAGCCTTACACCCCAAGTCAGATAAATGTCAATTGTTTAGCGTTTGACCAAGAAGATCACCCAAGCACTGATGAAGCTGACACCAAGGTTGGAAGTATCCTAGATCTAACTCTTGATGAATGGGAAAACAAGGTGCATGCTTTTGATCCTTATCAAGAAATAGACGAATCTAAGTTAGGAGTCTATTGCATACATGAAGAAAATCAACCTATCCGTAGCATCACCAAGCTAGACAACAAGGATGACAATGAGGTATGGCATTTGTTTTTTGATGGATCAAGAAGTGGACAAGGTGTAGGAGGAGGAGCTATGTTGATTTCATCTCAAGGAGTTAAGTATTATTCAGATTTTAGATTTTAGTTTGCATGCTCTAATAACACTGCTAAATATGAAGCTTTGGTGCAAGGACTCACATTAGTCAATCAAAGAGAGGAATAAAGAACTTGCAAGTATTTGGTGACAGTGAGTTGATTGTCAACCAAGTTAATGGGCAACATACTTTCAAGAATGATCTACTCAAGTGCTACAAGAATAGGGTGTGGGACCTCATTGAAGATTTTGAGGGCTTTAGCATAAGATCCATTCCTAGAAAAGAGAACCAAGCTAGCTGACAGGCTTGCAGCAGTTGGGGCAGCCTTTGACGTTGTTGAAAGCATTCAAAAAGACAAGGTATAGCTAAACATCCATGTGATTGTGAGGCCTTCAGTGCCAGAACAACAATGTAAGTTGGAAAGTGATGTGAAAATGATTAGAAAATCATCCATTTCTTGCAAGAAGAGGCTGAGTTCTCAGCCAAAAATCAGGAAAAGTTGGAGCAGCAGTATGGTGACCAAGTGGTGCAGTTGAGAACCAACAAACTACCAAGGGTACTTATTACTTTGGAGTCCATTTTCAATCCTAATGATCAGTTTAGGAAGGAGAAGGCAAACATCTAAGTTAAGAGAGAAGATTTAGTATTCATCTCAGTGGAAGAAGGCAAATCACTCCAAATTGGTAAGATGACAATTGAATAAGAAAGGTATGAATTCATACAACTCTGTCAAGAATTCCTTGATGTGTTTCCTTAAAGCTATGAAGATTTGAAAGGTTTCAATCCCGAGTTAGCTCAACACACCATTGAATTGGACCTAATTACTAAGCCCATTAGGCAAAAACAAAGGCTACTCAATCCACACATGGAGCCTCTCATGAGAAAGGAATTGAATAAGTTGATAGAATCAAGGATCATATTCCCTATCAAGCATTCTAGTTGGGTTGCCAACTTGGTTCCAGTTTGAAAGAAGAGTGGGGAAATCAGATTGTGTGTTGACTTCAGAGATTTGAATAGAGCATCTCTCAAGGATCATTATCCACTTCCTTCCATGGAGCAGATTTTACAAGTTGTTGCTGGCTCTGAGAGGTTTTCACTACTTGATGGCTATTCAGGGTCTAATCAGATTATGGTGAAGGAAGAAGATCAGTTCAAGACAAGCCTTTACAACCAAATGGGGAACTTATGCATACAGGAAAATGCCATTTGGGTTGTCCAATGCTAGAGCTACCTTCCAAAGGGAAATGGACATGGAATTCAAGGGTTTGATTAACAACATAGTGCTAATATATCTTGACGATATCACTATTTTTTCAAAAAATGCAGCAGACCATATCTTTCATTTGAGACAAGTGTTCACATGGTGCAGAAGGTTTGGAGTATCCTTGAATCCTAAAAAGTGTGTTTTTCTAGCCCATGAAGGAAAACTCCTTCACCACATTGTCTCCAAAGAAGGATTAGTAATTGATCCAGAAAGAGTGTGAAGCCATAAGAACACTGCCATTGCCAAGCCACAAGAAGGCCCTTCAAAGTTTCTTGGGGAGAATAAATTTTCTTCGGATGTTTGTCCCAGATTTTACATCCCTTGTCAAACTTATCACCAAGATGTTAAAGAAAAGCATGGCTTTCAAATGGACAGTACAGAAGGAAAAGAAAGTTTTAAAGCAATCAAAGAAGCCATCTCTCAAGCACCAACTCTCATCAACCCGGATTTCTCTAAGGATTTCACCCTCTATGCATTTGGGGGTGATGACACTATTTCTGCAATTTTGGTACAAGCAGAACAAGGACAATGATGAGTAGCCAATTTCTTTCTTTAGCCAAATCCTGGAGGACTATGAGGTGAGATATTCTTTCATTGAGAAGCATGCTCTTGCAGTAATCAGAAGCTTGAAGAAATTCAAGCATTTAGTCTCAAACAACAAGGTTCAATTGTTGGTTTCTCATGTGGGGGTTAAAGACTTCCTCCTCAATAAAGACTTGAATGAAAAGAGAGTAGGTTGGATTGCTTGTGTCATGGAATATGACATAGAGATCAAGGTCACCAAGTTGGTTAGAGGAAAAGGATTGTGTGAGAAGCTGATTTTAAGACAAACAAGAGGAAGCATGCAATGAGAAAGAGATTGTTTTGGCATTGCAAGATAGCCATGAGCAAGAAAGCACTCAAGAGGAAAATAATGGTGTCCCCACTCCTTGCTGGACTCAAAGTATAATGCACTTCCTAAGCACAGGCATATGCCCTCCAGATATGAACAAGACCCAAAGAATACACTTTAGATTGCAGGTTGTCCCATATGCCCTTGTTGATGGTGTTTTGTTCAAAAGGGATGTGAATGGAGTACTGCTGAGATGCATTGGTACAAATCAGATTCACATGATGTTGGAAGAGTTCCATGGTGGACCAGCTAGTGGTCATTTTGCACCAAGAGTGATAGCTCTAAAGATCATTAGGGCTGGTTATTATTGGCCCAAGATTTTCAGTGATTGTTATGCATGGATCAAGAGGTGCAAGAATTGTGCACTCTTCACAGGTAAAGAGAGGCTAGCTGCCCTTCCATTGCATCCAATTTCAGTTGACCAGCCATTCATCCAATGGGTTTTAGACTTCATTGTAGTCATTAATCCCATTTCAAGCCAAGGACACAAGTAGATTTTAATAGCCACAAATTACTTCACTAAGTGGACTGAAGCAGTAGCACTCAAGGAAGCAAATGAAGCTAGTATCCTAGACTTCTATGAGGGAATAGTAACCAGGTTTAGCATACCAGCTACAATAATATTAGATAATGTATTAGCATTCATCAGGATCCACGGTGATTGAATGGGCTGTCAAGAACGGGATCTACCTAAGTATTTCATCAAACTATTACCCCCCAGGGTAATGGCCAGGTTGAATCTACAAACAAGAAATTGTTGAGGATCATTAAGAGGACTCTTGATGAAAATCAGAGGTCTTGGCATACTAAATTGAAATCAGCCTTGTGGGCTAATAGGATAACTCCTAAGAGATCTACAGGTAACTCTCCATTCAAGCTTGTTTATGGGAGAGAGGAAATTTTACTCATATCACTTGAGTTGCCAACATTGGAACTCATGAAACAGTTGGAGTTGTTGGAGTTTGAACCCATAAAAGTCATATATGTAGAATTGATGGAGCTCCAAGAAATAAGAAATCAGGCATCCCAAGCAATGGAGAAGGATCAGGCTTTGATAAAGAAGACCTTTGATAGAAAGGCCAAGAATAGATCCTTCCAAGTTGGAGATATAGTGCTGAAATGGGATGCAGATAGAGAAAAACCAGGGACACATTCAAAATTTGATGCCATTTGGAGTGGCCCATACATGGTCACAAAGTGTAAGGACAACAATGCCTTCCTATTGTCTTCATTGGATGGTGAAGAACTGCAGATTCCAATCAATGGAATCCATCTAAAGCATTGTTACTAAAGGGAAATTCTCCACCTTGTAAATATTAGCTTAGGTTTTCATTCCTCCAAGTGCTTGTGCACATTGTTCTGTTATAGGTTAGTTTTCTTTCCCTAAGTGATTTGGCACAAGCTTGCTATTCTTGGGATGTGTTTGCAGGCCTTGCTCCATCAGGTGATATTCCATCTTCCTCCTTGTAGTGTTCTAGTCAGATGGGGTACCAAACAGAGAATTTAATGACTCCATGCCCAATGGATTGTTTCAGGAAATTGGTAATTTCATCCAACAGGTAGATGAACCCTCTGAGTCACCAAAATTGTTATCCAAAATGTGCCCCTGCTCATTTTTTGTGGCTAACTCCTTTCATCCTTCCCTCTCTTGTGCCTCAGTCATAATTTTTTGATCTTTAAGCACTCAAAACTTTTTGGAAATGACACTATTGGATAGAGCTCTCTCTCAGCTTTCCAGAAAGGTAAAGTTTTCCTCCTAACTCCCTGTATTTTTGAATTTATGGCTCAGCGGAGTTTTTGTGGGAAATTTTCCCCTTTAAGGCCCGCAGCCAATGAGATGCCGCCACGTGTCCAGGGAAGCAGCGGGGGTCAAAGGAGAACTTTGTTTTTTACCAAGTGTTTTGGAAAAGTTTTCAAGAGGAAATATTTTCCCGCAGGCCCGCCGACAAATCAGGTAACGCCACGTGTCCAAAGGGGAGTTATTTGCAAAATTTTCTAAGTGTTGGCGCATGGAAATTTTGAGAGGATGGACCCATGCCCAATCAAAATGTGACACGTGTCTTATCGAGCCAGAGCGGTAGAGGGAAAAGGAGAAGTTGGAATTTTTCCTAAGTTTTTCACCAAACTTCAATGAAGAAAGTTTAGCCCCGCTGCCCGTGCTGGCAAATTATATCTCGCCACATGTCACCGGAGCCCGGAATAGCGGAGCGCAGCAAACGATTGGGATTTTTTCCCAAAAGAATTTCAAAAGGTGAAAATGTTCCCCAAGGGCGCACAAATAATGGGACCACGCCACGTGTCCTAGAGTTGCAGAGCAAGGGGAGAATTTGGGAAATTTTCCCAAGGAGAAAATAAAGGAAAATTTAGAGAAGAAAGCCCACCCCCCTTTATGCGAGCCAATGGAATCTCGCCACGTGTCCAGGTGGCACCGAAACTTAAGGAAAGCCTGCATGAAAAATTAGAAGGGGAAAACCCACACCTAATGGGGTTTTGACATGTGTCTAGGTCAAAAATCATCAAACGGCCCATGGAAAATTTAGGAAGGATAGGCCTGCGTCCAATTAGCACATGCCACGTGTCCTTAGCTCACTAGCCCGGTGGGGAATTTTGGGAAATTTTTCCATAGGTGAAAACAAAGGAAAATGAAGCAGGATCGACCCGCGGCTAATAAAAACATGCCACATGGCACCTTGAAAGGTGGAGCATGGGGAAATTTTGGAAAATTTTCCAAATGACCATAAAGGTAAAAAATTCAATTTTTTTGCCCGCCGACCCGATTTGGCCCTGTTTTTCCCTAAAATTTTCAAATGGCCATATCTTTCGATCCAAAGCTCAGTTTTTCATGTTCTTGATATCAATGGAAAGATGGTGAAATTATCTACAAGATTCTAGAGTCATTTTTGCATTTTTATGAAGTTTGGAGAGAGAAAATTGAAAAACACCTCTGGCACGTGGTCATGGATAGAAATGACTTTTCAACCACCGTTTTTAATGAAGAATGGCTCGCATTCTCTCCCAACATGGCTAAAAATGTCAAGGAATGGGTCTGTAAGGATGTCCATGTTGTTTTGATGGAATTTTGGTTAATGGTTGAATCCCTTCCACGTTTTCCCGTGTTTCTCTTTCCTGGGCTCGTCCCTTGCACTGTAAAAGCCAGTTTTGGCTCATTTTCAAAGTGTTGAACATTTTTTGTGTATTGCAGGTCCCCTTTCTCACCTTGGAAGTGAATTTGGTGGAATAACAGACCTTTCCTAAGATTTGAAACTTTATTTTACCTCTCAGGTGTTGTAATGCAAGTGATTTTGATGTTAAAATAACAATACAGGCCTTGTGATTAGTTTTTTTTTCATCCTCTACTTGTGTTGTTTGGCTAATTTCTGATTCTTCATTACAATTATTAGTTTGTGCATGTTGTTTTTGTTGCATTTTATGAATTATGTCAATATGCAGAAGTGAGAAATGCTCACCACTCCTTTGGTGCATCACCTATTAGCATTATTTTTAGATTTTTTACATCTTCTATCTTTGTCTCCTTTGGAATTTAGGGTAGGATTAGGAATATAAACCTCTACAACTTGTAAGTGATAAATCTTACCAGAGGAGTTGAGGAACCAACCTCTAATTTGGAGACTCCTCTTCCATTTTACAAGTCCCACACTTAGGGAGAGGATTCAATGTTGTGCAATCACACCGGATGCTTAGTATGATCAAACTGGAAATCTGATCAACATCCAAGGGGTGCTGCTGATTTGCAACAACAATTCCCACTCTTTTTCTTCTCCACGAAAGATCGACAACCAAAAAATTCTTCTTCTAATGCCTCATATACATTCCCTTGATTGAAAATAAACTAGAGAAACCAAAAATAGCCAAGAAGATGAAGAAGTTGAACTGTTGGTTCAAAGAACCAGATAGCTCCATGCATAGAAAAGCTCATGAGACATGTAAACCCAAACAATCTCTCACAAACCCACCTCCCGTATTTCCAAGATAGTTTACACACAAAAACCAAGGTCCATTAATGTCATTACTCCCAATTCTCTCACTTATCTCTCCTTGACACTACCTCTTAAAATTGGTGAATGCCATTTCCAAAATAACATGAAATTCCATATTTAGTGAAGCCTCCACGTAAGCCTTGACTAAAGTTAACTAGCCCTTGCAAAACTGGAAGTACCTCATGCATTAAACCCAATCAAATCCAATAAAAGCTATGGGAACCATTGCCATAGTGTCATGCGACCCTTAGGTTCATTTTAAATAGTTTAGGATAGATGTCCTGAAAACTTAGGTTAGTCTAACAATAAATCACCTTAGGTCTTAAAACATTGCCATAGGTAGTTTCCACCTTAGGTTAGATTAAATTCAAAACCATTAGTACTAGGAATTACATTAATATAGTCTAGCATTACTATAGTAATCTCCCCCCCTTTTATTCATTTAGCACAAGAGCTTAGGTTAGGACACCACCCCAAAAAAATAGAATAAGAAGGTTAGGTTAGATTATAACCCCAATTAAGTAGATGTAGCTAGGAAGTAGGTGCTCATACCTAGTTTAGGATACCATTAGGACAGTCCTTTAGTTTTTGGGTTCTTATCCCCTTCATAGTCTTGAGTAGACTATATTTTTTTTATGGACAAAATTCTTGTAGAGATCAATCCCCAAATACCTAAGCACAACATACAATCGAATGAAGACACGTTCACACAAGCCTAAAGAATTTGTAACATAAAAAGTTAAATCTTCTATGTCTCTCAACTAATGAATGTCAATTTACCATTCAATCCATTAATAATATTTTAGACATGCCTTGGATCACTGAAATTGATCTAAGGATGAGTCAGTAAAGGAGATAAATTTACAACTCTAAAAATTAGATTGTAGCTTATCAATAAGAAGTGAAAATGGATTCTTACTAGCCATATCATTTCTGTATAATGAATCCAAGAGTAGAAATGATTTATCCATAATAAGCATGAATTTAAAAAATCAAGGGAACACACCTTATTCAAGAAAATCACATGCCAACTCTTGTAATGCAAAGGGAAATATAACAATTTGTCCAAGGTGTTACATATCACTACTCTAGAGCGGAAGGCAAGTCAGTTTGCAACAACGTTACATGGACACATGCATTGTTGGTATATGAAGTATGAATCCCATCAGACAGTGTTATAATACACTACATTAAATAACACCATCCTAGTATAGTTCCATATCCATGAGTTTGAGAAGAATAGCATCAGTGCTCTAAAGGAGATCCAATTGGGAATGGTAGAGAGAGTGTGGGAGTATGATGTGTGTTTTAATACTTTCTTGTCAAAACTATTCTATGACATTCATCCTTCTCAAGATGCTCAATGGTTTGTTGGAGGGTTGATAACACCATTTATAAGGGATATAGTGCACAAGACTTTCACAGACTTGCGTGAGGCATTGGAAGCTTCCTTGCATGCCAAAGCTATTAGGAGCATTGATATTGGTGTTAGTCCTTTTTCTGGAGGCTCAAATTTCTGTAATGGCCAAGTAGTTGGAGAATATTTCTGTAAACTCAGGGCATGAGGTTCTTAGTGGGATTTGGTATACAAACTGTGAAGTGGAGGTATATGTAAAGGATAGTTTCCCTTGAAATTCAGTACACGCCGTAGTGGTAGACTGTGAAATTTTTTATAGGGATCATAATGCAAGTAGATATCCTCCACTACAACACACGATCCGTAAGAATTTTTCTTGTTATTGTAATATTTGTACCTCTACAACCCATAATACCAAGGATTTTAGACTGATTGATTAGATCCATGATGTTATTGATCTGGGTGTGTGCCAGAATAGTCTTGAAAGTAGCTCCAATGATGATGATCGTCGTTATGAAGGGCATACAGATGGAGAAATGCATGGAAGATATATTTGTGAATGATTTCATGGTTTTAGTAATCATGGAAGAGGATGAAATGAGTTCTCATGAGGAACCTTCTATAACTCATGGTGCGGAAATAAACATAAGTATGAAGAGTGTCTGTAACTTTATGAGCATATGAACCAGCAACACCAGAAGGAAAAAGGTGTTGGGATGGTGAGCATCAAGAATGAAAATTCACAGTGGATGCTAAGAGTGACACATCATTTAGGGTTAAAACCTATACTGGTGATGACACGAGTAGATTTCGCGTGCATCAGGGAGATGCCAAGATAGAGGGCACTAGTTTCAAGAGAGGAAGTGATACATGGAAAGTATCTGGACCCTGCTCATCAGAAAGAGGTTTATCAAGAGACTATGGACGTGATTCAGAGTTTGTAAGGGGATATCCAATATCTAAAGGAGAAATCAAAGCAGATAGAGCAAAGGAAGAATGCCAAGGCTCCAAAGGATGACCTGGATGAGGTCAGGGAATTATGTATAATGTTAATGCAAGATAATATTATTCCCTTTCTAGGAAAATGGCTGAGAGAGAAGGTACCACAAGCTAGAGCATAGTGTAAAAGGTAGGTTTTTCATGCAAACCTTCCTCCTCATAGCCTTGACTATGATAAGCAGATTACTTTGAATGTGGTTGTTGATGGATGGCTTCTAAGTAATATCCTCATTAACACAGCAGCAAAGGTCAATGTTATTACATTATATGTCTGACGTCAAATGAGAAGGCCTGCATTACAGCCATCTTTGAATGTGTTGTATATGGAAAACAAGACTAAGGTAATTCCCATTGGATTCCTAAAGGATGCAATTATCACCATTCAAGAGGCCAAGTTCATTACAGACTTTGAATTCTTGGCGCTCATTGAGCCAAACAACTTTCCATCATTACTTGAGCGCCCATGGTGTTACAAGATCAATGTTGACCTGCAGTTTAACAAGGAGTATATCAGCTTTGAGAACAAGGAAGAAAGGGTGATTATCCCTTTAATAGATGGGAATTAAACACCCTATATTGAGCCCTTAGGAGAAGTAGTCCTTGATAGAATCTATATGTGCTCCATAAGAGATCCTGAGATAATTCATCCCAAAGAGGGAGTCATCCAGTTTGAAGATGCTCAATCCTTGAGTGATACCACTAGTATGGCATGTGAAAATTGGGTGCATGGGACTTATGAGTTGATTGGGTGACATTTGAGATAATCTATAACAAGGGTAAACAAGGTGCACTCATTCAAGCACCTAAGAGGGAAAAAGTTTTGAAGTTACTCTGGGGGAGCATACCCTGAAATTTTCTTGTAGGAAATGGAGGCTCAATGGAAGAATGAGGATGAGAGAAGGGGAATTCTCAATTATAGCCTACTTGGAACCAAAACACTGTAGTCATTTTTACACCCACCAAAGAACAAGGGAATCCCATACGTGACGTCCTATCACACAATGTGCACTAGGCACTCACCCAAGGCACGCGCAGCTGCTGAGTCTCTCTTTTATGTGATTTGAGTGGGAAAACATCATCTATGATCCAAAATTTAAAGGGAGTGAGTGGGAATGAAACATGCAGATGTCATAGAGCTCAGAACAGCTCTAGATCATTGTAGTCATTACAGACAGAGATACTTTAACAGAATTTAAAGAACTGAATCAAAACAAAAAGGGAGATGCATAGGAATTCATATTCATCTCATAAATATACATGAAAAGGAACTATGAAGAATCATGTATGAATCTGAAACAAGAAGGATCACATTCAATTAACTTGGTAACTTCATTACATTCATTAGAATTACTACAAATCACCACATTATGGCAGACCAAGTCATGCATCATAAACGGATCCATATCATTTAGCTCTCAAAAATAAATTTAAACCCCAAGCCCTTGATACATCCTTCTCTTAAATTTCATCTACCCAGCCCAATATGACTCCTTGTGGAATTTCTGTAGAGCTCTGCTCTCTATTAATCTCTCTATATCATATATCTAATTTGATCTATCTATCTGTCTATCTGCGATCATCCCTCTTTTTTGTCGCTCTATCTATTTCTTCTACGGAAGCTTGTATATATAGGCATCCCAAAGTGCCAACTCATCCTTCTGCAGCCTCATATCTCTCACCAAGTGTCTGAATGTGGTCCTCCATGGGAGCATACTCCTCCAAGCCTGAGCTCTCCACCTTTTTCCATGATGTCTTCTAGAAACCTCTATCACATGGCATATTCTTTCCTAGGGCAACCTATCACCAGGCTGGCACCTTATCCACTCCGCATGTGTAATCAGTTCATGCTTTTCTCATGTCCTTCCTGATACACTAAATATGGCTAAGTACTGAGACCTTGTCTTCTGACATGCAACACAACCCTTAAAAACCCTCCTAAAACCCTTCCTTGCGCATCTTCTCCTTGCACACCCATTCTTTAACCTAGGGTTTGCTTGCCCATGCGCCTTGGTGTACTTTGTCAATATTTTAGGGGCCCAACATCACCCCACAGTACACCTATTCTTGGCTCTTTGGAACACTTCTTTAATGAATAAAGAATCACAAATAGACTTGCATCTTGGGAAAAGAATAAGGGGATGAAGAATTTGGGAAAGAAGGAAGAATGATGGCATTATTGGAACAAGATAGTAAAATTATTTTGTAAGTTGGCCTCCATCTTGTTCCAGGCATTGACTTCATTTTGCACTCTTTGGTAGAGGTCACTAACTAGGGCACTTACCTCCCCAAAACACAATCCATCTCCTTGAGCATTCAAAGTGTCAACAATTTTCTCCAACTCCTTTCCCATGTCTTCAAGCATGTCCATCCTTCTAGTAATATGTGGGTATAGCTCCTTTATCCGGTTCTTAATTTTACCCCTTAGGGCCTCAATAACTTCTTACTTCCTTTCAACCTCGGCTAGGATTTTATCCCTCTTTGCTCTATTCCCTTTGTTCTTTTGTTGGAACTCTTTAAGCTCTGCTTCATAGTTAGTGACCAGAATCCTCACCACTTTATCTATGTCTGCACAGTTATCATATGTGGCCTCAGTGGTATGGGAAGAAATTTGTACATCAGTAAGAACTTTGTTGTATTTAGCCATGATTGCTACTACCTTTAATTTTTTGTCCTTCTCCAAGTGCATTGTTACTTCTTCTATGAATTCTAAAGCCAGAGGTTTCCTTTTCATGGTGAGGATGCGTAGTAAGTTTTCAAGGAACTCAAGGGAAGATCCATACTTTTGCATGGGCGAATTTAGGTTTAGATGCTTCAAAAAAATGGCATCTGTAATGGATTCAACCTTCTTATGTACTTCTTGCACCCTTTCCTTTTCTTCCCTGAGTTCATGCTTTAGCTGAGCACTAATTAACTCCTCCTTTAGATCCTTGGCCTTCTTTTCTATCTCTTCCTCCTTTTCTAGTTTTTCTTCTAGAAATATTATCCTGTCATTCCACCCAAAGAACCTAGCTTCAACCTCAACTAATACTTTGTTGAGTGCCTTACATAACTACTCATCTTAAATCTGTTGAGCATTTACCAAGGGTTTGTCTCCTTTTGACTCAAGCATTTTCATTAGTGCCCCTAGCTTACCTTGAACTTTGGCTCATCGATGTGTGACTCAATTTCCCAAGAGAGTATCTTCCTCATCTAAGGGTATGCACCTTCTTCATCAAATGATTTTATTACCAATAGTTTCTCTATTTGAACTATGATTTGGAAGTGCACATATAACACCTTGTTGGGATCATTGATGTAGCTCATTCCTTGCCTCTGGATCTCCATCCATTTTCCCCCTATGCGTGTGCCCTTAGGAATATTTACCGATAGACTAGGGCCTCCCACAATGCCATGATATTTTCTTATTCTTTCTTCCTTATCCTCTTCCATCACTACGTCAATGTTGCACTCCAATTCTTTTTCTACCAATGCTTCGATGATTTTTGTTCCTTTTTTTTCTACCACCTTATTTACTTGCTCCTTCATAAGGCTTAGAGTTTTTTGATCCTACGTGATAACCTCCTCACTTATTCCCATGTCTTGGGCTACCCTTGTATCACACAAAAAGGAAATCATGTTCTTCTTCTCCACTCTCTTCTTCTGAATTGTGCACACTAGAGACAAGTTGCTCTTGATCTCCTTCAGAATCATCTTCATCATCATCATCCCTCTCACCTATGTATCTCCCCAATTTCTCTGTCTCCTCTGAGTCAACTTCCTTCATCACCTTCTGTTTATTCGTAACTAGGGATTCTAGTACAGGAGATTCTTCTTTCTCTCCCTCCTCCAGTGATTTCTCCTCTGCGATAATCTTTTCCTGTTCTTGTGCCTCCTTTTTTACTAGGGACCTCTTCCTATGCATGTAAGTACTCGTTCTAGCACTTTTTCTTAGGGTGCCTACCGCTTGAGTATCTTGGACACTTGGTGCTATTTTCCTTATCTCCTCTGTTTCCTTCTTCTTGGGCATGGTCTTCTTCCTACCTATTAGTTCCTCAGGTATAACTACCTCATTTTCAAGATAAGTACACTTCTCAAACATGGGCCTTATCAGAAGGTATACATGTGCCATAGACATCCCTACAATAGTCAGATTCAGGGTTTTTACCATTTATACTTCATGTCACACGTAATTTTCCATGTATGTGTGCTTATTGGGGTAGATAAACATCCTGCGCATCTCCCAGTGGTCCCGGTCTAGACTTCCAAGGTCAAACTTTAACTTCTTGGACTCCTTGAATCTATTAACTCTTGCTTGGAAGTATTGAGTTGTGAAGGTGAATGGAAGCTTACACCATGGGCTCATCTTTTCATCAGTCGACTTGAATCTGCCAATGTAGAAGTGTTGGTATACTACAAACTCAGCTTCTCCTTCGGTATTCACTAGTAGTTGTTCCAATATTATGCATTCTACCCTGAACGCATTCCTTAAGCATGTATACCATTTTTTAAGACACACCTTTTGAACTGGAGTCATGCTATCACAAGTTTATTTCTCAAATCTTTTTACAGGAAATGGGTCTTCCTCTAGATACTCCCCAAAAAATTTATCTCCTGCATCTGGTACTCCAATCTCTGAGAACATAATGGTTAAGAGGACATTACTAAAAAGAATCTTGTCTCCTTCTTGTGTGCTAGTGATAATTTCATCTCCAATGTATGTGGACAGATGTATGTGGATAGATTGTAGATGGTGCCCTCTGATATTTTTCTACAAACATTCAACCAGGACTTATTTACCTGCATCCATCTTTCTTATGCGTTGAGTTTTGTTACTAGGTGCACGTCCATTCTCATCACTAGGTCTTTGATATCCCTGATATCAAAATAATTTTACCCCTTCTTGTATGCATACATGGCCACTATTTCCTTTATTTCTTCCTCATCGCACTGGTCATCCTCTATACTATCTCCTTCACAGATAAGGTCTAGGAATCTTTAAATTAGCTGAGGGGTTAGGTGCATCTTGTGACCCATGAAGTGAAAGTGGTCTTCATGTATGCATGACATTAGCCACTGATAGAGGCACTCTGGCTTTCCGAAGTAGGGAAACTCATAGAGTTATAATAACCCTACCTTCTCTAACTTCACCTTGACTTCTCACTATAAATTGGTAACCCCTCAAGTGTTCTTTGGTAGGTCGGGCACACTAACTCCAACTCCATTTCCTTTTCAATCACGTTCATGAAATGATTGTAGTCACTTACTATCATTTTTCTCAAGCGGGATTCCCATTTCATCTTGAGTGAAACACCAACTGGGTACTACATTTCTACATACCATTCCTCATTGGTATCTTTGGTGGTCTCTTATTTTTTGCACTTTCCCTTGCGCTTGCACTTTTTAGGTGTTACTGTTGCTTTCTTAGGTGCCATTGTGTAGGTTTTCACTTCAACTTCTCTTACTAGCTCTGCTCTTCTATATTTTCCAAGTTCAAATCTCTAACATGCGAAGAATACTCTTTTCCAACCTGTGCCCTAGCTACCAAACCCTGACTGGAATATCTTTTCACAAGATGATGCTTCTCCACAACTCTTCCCATGCCCATGAATTACTTCCCTCCCGGTTTGCAGATCCAAACTAGTCACTTGCAGTTAAAATCTTCCAATTTTTCTTCACACAAACCAACTCTGGAAACCCTAGTTCCCAAAATCCCTTCCTTCTTTGTATTTACAAAGTAAATAATGAATTGCTCAACCTTCTATTTATAGTTTTTCCCACTTTTTAACATTAAATGCTACTTTACCTACCACCGTACTTTAACACTTAATGTCACTTTTTCACCAAAGTCTGACTTTAGCACTTTAACTCATGCGCCCAACCTTGTGTGGACAATTCTCTAACATTCTGACGTGCAAACAATCCATCTTGATAGGAGCCTCTTACACGTGTGTAACCAACATCAAAGGAACTTATTTTGTCATGATTTTTTCTCTCACCTACCTCTCGTTGTGTTTGTACTTCTTCAACTCTTGTACGTGGATCCCCAATGTATCCTTACCCTAACACCAACCACCCTTTTTAACCTTTCCTTACATCTACTTCCTTCACAGGGCCATTTAACCAGGATTTCCAATGTAACCCTTCCTAGTGATAGGAAATAAGAGATAAAATATGCGGAATAATCCCTTATAGAATCGCAACAGTAGAAACTAATATGTAGAAAATATTACAGATCTCAAATAAAAGTGTAGAATAAATAACACAACACAGAAAGACAATATTTAACATGGTTCGCCCAATTTGGGCTACATCCACCAAGAATCACTTGCTCATATTTTATTATAAGCCTCCACTCTCTCAATACAATACCCAGATCCATTTGTTGCTATTCTCAACTAACTCTACAAAATTCACACCCGAATTCAAAGAACATCTTTAATGCATTTTCTTGTATATGTATCATATGCATATGACCATATAAATAGACAATTTTCTTAAGCAGTTTGATACAAAACCGTGGGTATCAAAACCATGGCCAAAAACCGTGGGTATCAAAACCATGGGAAAAAAATTGTGGGTATCAAAACAATGGGTACTGAAAAACAATAGGCCCAAAAATAGCCCATAATGGTTACCCATTACCTATGGGTTAATAAACCACCCATGAAAATTAACTTCGGGGGCTTTGCCCCTGAACCCCCTTGACCCACTCACTAGTGAGCAGGACCACTATAAAAATACCCGAGTGTAACACATAGAAGGTGTACCACACTCTAACATGAAACTAGGCTCCACAAACATAACAATCTCCCACTTGGAGACTAATTTCCACTGAGCAAGCTTCTCAACCCTTCACTATCATCTAAGAAGGCCAACCAAAGCTGAACATAGCTTTAGTTTATCCCTTGTGACCACCTTGGTCATCATGTCTGCAAGATTTTGATTGGTATGAATCTTCTTCAACTTCAACTTATCTTCCTCCAAAGTTGTCATGATGAAGTGATATCTCAACTACATATGCTTCATCCTGGAGTGGAAAGTAGAGTTCTTAGCTAGGTGTATAGCACTCTGACTATCACTATGTAACTTACATTCCTCCTGCTTGTGCCCCAACTCCTTAAGCAATTTTTGTAACCAAATCATTTCTTTATTTGCCTCTATGGCAGCAACATACTCATCCTCCATGGTTGACAAAGCCACTAGCTTCTTTAGTCGTGAAATCCAGCTTACTGATGTCCCACCTACAGTGTAAATATAACCTTTCATGCTCCTCCTACTGTCTACATCTCCAGCCATGTCTAAATCTACATAACCACGTAAAGTGGTGTCTAATCCACTTTAGCATAAAACTGTCCCTATGGTCCCTCTCAAATACCAAAGGATCCACTTTACTACTTGTCAATGCTCTTTACCTGGATCACTCATAAATCTACTCACAACTCCTACTACATGGGCAATATCAGGCCTAGTGCATACCATAGCATACATCAAACTACCAACCGTTGATGAGTAAGGTACCTTGGACATATGGTTTCTTTCCTGCTCTGTCTTGGGACACTATTCCTTTGATAAATTAAAATGGCATGCTAAAGGAGTCCTAACCGGTTTAGCATCATGCATGTTAAACCTATTCAATACCTTCTTAATGTACTCTTCTTGAGATAAATTTAGCTTTCGTTCCTTCCTATCCTAAGTTATCCTCATACCAAGGATTTTTCTAGTAGCCCCCAAATCCTTCATATCAAAGGATTCACTTAGCTATTTCTTGAGTACTTTTATTTCCTACATGTTTTTACTTGCAACCAGCATGTCATCAACATACAAACACATGATAATATAACTTCCATCCTCAAATTTCTTTGTATACACGTAATGGTTAGAATGACATCTGATATAACCTTGCTCCATCATGAAGCTATCAAACTTCTTATACCATTGATGTGGAGCTTGTTTCAGGCCATACAAGCTCTTCTTCAGTTTGCACACCATCTCCTCTTTACCTTTGACTTCATATCCTTTTGGCTGCTGCATATATAGCTCCTCCTCCAAATCACCATGGATAAATGCAGTCTTTACATCTAACTGTTCTAAGTGCATGTCTTAAGTTACCATTATTCCAAGAACAATTCTAATAGAAGTCATTTTTACTCCAGGAGAAAATATCTCATCAAAATCTATACCTTGTTTCTGTGCAAACCCCTTGACCACAAACCAGGCCTTATATCTTTTCTTTCCTCCTTCTTCATCTTTAAATCGGTACACCCACTTGTTCTGCAATGCTCTTTTTCCTTCTGGTAGCTTCACCAAATCCCAAGTCTGGTTCTCCATGAGAGACTTATGCTCCTCATCCATGGCTTACTCCCACTTCTTACTGGAATCTACCTACATTGCTTCATCAAAGCTCTCTAGCTCTCCACTATCAGTGAGTAACAAATAATAAAGAGGAGAAAAATGTTTAGGTTCTTTCCTTACCCTAGAATACCTCCTCACTGAAGGAGTTTGGGGTTCTTATTGAGTAGGTTCCTGAACTGATTCATGGGTCATTGTTACATCTGGAAGATCCTCTACCACTGCATATTCTTTCTTGGATTCTTCTCTGTTTTCCTACAACTGTTGCTTATACATTACTTTCTCATTAAATACCACATCCCTAGACTGAATGATTTTCTTGTCCTTAATACTCCAACATTTAAATCTAAAGTCATCACCACCATAACCAATAAAAGTGCATTTTTCTAATTTAGCCTCTAGCTTGGTCCTATCATCCTTGTTAATATGAACAAACACCTCACATCCATAGAATCTAAGAAATGAGTAATCAACTTTCTTACCGTACCAAGCCTCCTCAGGTATGCCTCCATCCAAGGCACTTGAGGGTCCTCTGTTTATTAAGTACATAGTTGTGCTCACCACTTCTACCCAAAAATAAAGAGGCAGTCCTGCATGTATCCTCATGCTCCTAGCACGTTCCATTATTGTTGTGTTCATCCTTTCTGACACCCCATTTTGCTGCGGGGTTCCTGGAACCGTATTTTACTTGCGGATTCCATTCTTAGAACAATAATCATCAAATTCATTGCTGCAATACTCCCCTCCATTATTTGACCTGAGACATTTTAACTTAAGACCTGTTTCATTCTCTACCAAGGCTTTCCATTTAACAAAAGTATCAAATACATCAGATCTTTTTCTAATACAATAAACACAAACTTTCCTTGTTGCATCATCAATAAAAGTAACATAATAACTTGAACCCCCAAGAGATGATACCTGAGCTGGCCCCCACACATCAGAATGTACTTGCTCTAACTTACTCTCTTTCTTCATAGGTCAAACCTTGAGAAACCTTACTTACTTCTATTTCCCATATATGCAGTTCTCACAGAAATCCAAACCTGTTTCTTTATATCCAGGAAAATTATTATTTATGATGTCCATGCCCTTATGGCTCATATGACCAAGCCTATAGTGCCATAATGTTGTATCTGCATCTGAAGCCACAAGATTACAATCATTAGTACTATCAGTGGATAAATACAAGGTTCTAACCTTCTTACCTCTTGCCACCATAAGAGCACCCTTGGTAACCTTCCAAGAGTCAGCTGTAAATATCACAGTACAACCATCACTTCCCAATTTCCCTGCCGATATCAAATTTCTCCTTAATGTAGGCACATGTCTGACATCCTTCAATATCCATGTATTCACATTCTACATCTTAACCTGAACAAAAACTATTCCAACTATACGGAAAGGCTCATCATCACCAAGAAAAACATGCCCAAAATCCCCTTGAACATAATCAACAAGATAATGCCTATGTGGAGTAGCATGAAAATAAGCCCCTAAATCTAAAACCCAAGATTCAGTAATATTATGCAAATAAATAATCAAAGCATCCTGACATACATTAATCGATGCCACATTTGCCTCCTTGTTTTCTTCCTATTTTTTCTTCTTGTCTCAAAGCTCCCAACAGTCCTTCTTTGTATGCCCAAAATTTCCACAGTTCCAACATACAATCTTGCTCTTGGATTTTGACCTTGCCTAATCTTTCGATTTTCCATGATTTCCTCTACTCTACTGTCTCCCTCTAGTTTCCATTGTCAAAGCAATCCCTGAAGTAGAAGATTCCCCAGAGCTTTTTCTTCACATTTCCTCGCTTAGAATCACCCCTACAACATCCTCAAACTTTAACTTCGAGTTAGCTGGAACCGAGTTGCTTACCACCATTACCAGGCTATTCCAACTTTCAAGTAAAGAGCATAGAATTAATAAAGCCCTAACTTCTTCATCAAATTCTATTATAACTAAAGCTAGCATATTTACAGCCATATTGAAATCATTTAAATGATCTGCTACTGAACTATTCTCAGACATCTTCATATTAAACAACTTTTTCATTAAAAATATCTTGTTAGAGGTAGAGGGTTTTTCATACAACTTCCCTAATGCATCCATTAGATCTTTTTTAGTCTTTTCCTTTAAAACATTAAATAATACCAAAGATACAAGACACCACTAGATCATTCCAAGTGCCTTCCGATCCAACAAATCCCATTTCACATCTTTCATACTCGAGCGTTTGTTCACCTTCTCAGACAGCGGAGTTTAAAGATCCTTCTAATAAAGGTAATCTTCCATCTGCATCTTCTAAAGAATGAAATTTTTTCAATTGAATTTATCAACCCTAGATCTTCCATCATCTACCATAGCTCCCACTCAAGATAAAACTATCCCTGTGATTCAACACTTCAGTAAACCAAAACCAGACTTTGATACCAATTGATAGGAAATAAGAGATAAAATATGTAGAATAATCCCTTACAGAATCACAACAGTAGAAACTAATATGCAAAAAATATTACAGATCTCAAATAAAAATGTAGAATAAATAACACAACACATAAAGATAGTATTTAACATGGTTCACCCAATTTGGGCTACATCCACTAAGAATCACTTGCTCAGATTCTATTACAAGCCTCTACTCTCTCAATACAATACCCAGATCCATTTGGAGCTACGCTCAACAAACTCTACAGAATTCACACCTGAATTCAAAGCACATATGTAATGTTTTTTCTTGTCTATCTATCATATGCATAAGACCATATAAATAGACAATTGCTTAAGCAGTTTGATACAAAACCATAGGTATCAAAACCACGGGCAAAAAGCATGGGTATCAAAACAACGGGTACCGAAAAACGATGGGCCCAAAAACAGCCCATAACGGTTACCCATTACCCATGGTTTAATAAACTACACATGAAAAATTACTTCAGGGGCTTTGTCCCCAAGCCCCCTTGACCCACTCACCGGCGAGCAGGACCACCATAAAAATACCCGAGTGTAACACATAGAAGGTATACCACACTCTAACATGAAAATAGGCTCCACAAACATAACACCTACTGCTTCACACTTCAATTTCTTCCACCTTACTCTACCCCACACTAAAATGATGCATGGTCCTCTCTGTAGTTACAACCTTCAAAAGGTAATGATATTACTATTACCCAAGGCACAACACAAAAATGCAATGAGACAGGGAAACACAAGAAAAGAAAAATGCATTAAGGGAAATCCTAAAACAACTAGAAATACAACCTTATTTATAAACACTAAGAAGACTTATTTATAATAGGGCTTCAGCTTACTTCCATTGAAGTGTCCTATCAATCTCATCCCATCTAGCTCTTGTAACAGGCATGCACCCAAATCAAGGATGTATGAGATGATGTAGGGACTGTTGATGGTGAATCGCAGCACCCCTGAATGTCTGCAACACGATGGGTTGAGACTCTCAGTACGATTGCATAACATGGAGCTTTTCCCAAGTGTGGGACCTTGCAAAATCGGAAAAGCTCTCCGGATGAAGGTCGGTTCCTATTCCTCTATTTAGATGCACACGTAGAAAATGCAGAGGCTTTACTAAAACCTAATCTAACTTTCCAAGGAGACAAGGTAATAAGATGCATAAAATAAAACCTAAACTACAAAGGTGATGCACCGAGGAATGAAGAACACCTGTCTTGCCAATGAACACAAACTAAAAAAAACGCAATGTACGATCATGCACAAATAACCATATTTGCAGTGAAAGATTAGGAGGATGCAAATGAACACAGAGAGGGTTGAGAATCATCCACAGACATGCATTAATTTTCTCCAAAGATGATACAACACACTGCAAAATTCCAAGAGGTAAGGTTACATTACAGTTTAAAATAGGAGGTTTGAACTCCACAGATTCACCTGCCAAAGAGAAGAAGGGAGGGGCAAAACAAGAATGTCCAACCTTTAGAAAGAAGCCCCTCCTTATAATTTATAGGAAGAATGAGAGAGGGAAGAGAGAGGAAATCCAAATCTACCCCAACCACCTCCAGGTTTCATTAATTCATCTCATTATGATGGTAGGTGAGAACCCTAGCAAACCCAAAAAGTGGCGAACTGTATTTTTGCATTTTTAAGAACTTTTATGAGTCCAACCTTGCATGAATCCGAGCTCCCTATCAAAAGTTATAGCCATCTGAATATCTGCGCCAGGGTCTTCTTCCTGTCAGCACTTAAAATGTTGCGCCTCCTGAAGGTGCGCCATGGCTGATCCATCTTTATGTCGACACCTCTTACTGTGCGCCATGGGTGTAACCACTTTCATGTCGACATCCATTTTCATACGCCCTCAGACCTGCGCCTTGGCACATCCATTTTCATGTCGACATCCATTTTCATGCACCCTCAGACCTGCGCCTTGGCACATCCATTTACATGTCGACACCCATTTTCATGCGCCCTCAGACCTCCGCCTTAGCGCATCCATTTCCATGTCGACATTCATTTTCATGCACCCTCAGACCTGCACCTTGGCGCATGCGCCTTGGTGCATCCATCTTCATGTCGACACCCATTTTCATGTGCCCTCAGACCTGCACCTTGGTGTAACTTTTTGAATGTCGACACCCATTTTCATGCACCCTCAGACCTACTCCTTAGCGCATCCATTTCCATGTCGACATCCATTTTCATGCGCCCTCAGACCTGCGCCTTGGCGCATGTGCCTATTGCACCTTGGCGCATCCATCTTCATGTCGAAACCCATTTTCATGTGCCCTCAGACCTGCGCCTTGGTGCATCCATTTTCATGTCGACATCCATTTTAATGCGCCCTCAGACCTGCGCCTTGGTGTAACTTTTTGCATGTTGGCATCTTCTTTCATGCGGGTGACTCAATAAATGTCGAGGTCTGAGTTTCTTTGATTTCAAAATTCTTTTGCTTGTCTATATCTACCCGAGGGGAAGATATATACAACAGGTACCCAACCAATGCACCTTCAACTTCCCAGGATGGCACAGAAAATTTGAATCATATAGTAAGACCATCTACCCAACCTCAAATTTCTTGTTCTTAATGTGATGATCATGCCATGTCTTTTTTTTTTTTTTTTCCATCTTCTAGCTCTACCTAGCGAGTGATTGTCTTTCGTCTAATTACATTAACTTGTCAATTCTTTCTTCCAGCACTAGTTCATCTACCAATCCTCCTACGCACCATAGATAAGGTCAAATAATCAGTGATAGCCTCCATGTGAAATTGTGTGGCCTTATTCAACCTCTTATATGTTGTCCTATATGCCCAAATAATGGTTGATACTCTGTCATCCCAATCCTATCTACCAACATCACAAATTTTAGTCAATGTGTGGCTAAGTATTTTTTTAAACACCTCAGCAGTTCCATTTGCTTGAGGGTGATAGGGGTTAATTTTATGATGAGAAACCATGAATTATGACAATAGAATCCAGATTGTTTCATTGAGGAAGTGCATACAACTATAACTTGTCAAACTCAATGGGCATTCATACATGTTGATTATGTTTTCCAATAAAAAACTATCAGGGATAGCTACTGTACAATCCTTTTTAGGTGTTGCCTCTACCCACCTTGTCAAATAATCAGTGCAAGTGAGGATATACCACGAACCAGTCCTTCTTGATTTAGATTAACAGGTTTTCTCAAGGTTTCGTGCTGGAAATTGGTCACAAGGGCATTTCATTAGGTTTTCCAAGGTTTTCCAAGTTTTCCAGGTTTTACAAAACTCAATTTAATCTTGATAAATGGTCTCCCACCAAAGCCCTACAAGTAGAATCTTCCACATGGTTCCACTTCCCACATAGTGTCCTCCTACAATACCACCATGCACTTCTTCAATAATTACAATGTGCTCATGTTCTAGTACACAACGGTGTAGAACCTCATCACGACCCATTTTATATAGATCTCCACTAATTAGCATGTAGGATGTGGCACATAAGGCCAACTTCTTCTTTTCTAAGGCCTTCATTCCATCTGGTGCCATACCTATTTTTAGAAATAGTGCGATATCCTTCAAATCCAAGGGTGTGTGCTACAACCTAAACAATTACGCATCTTACATAGTCTCTTCAATACTTTACATGTCCTCCCCTTTATCAATATTAGATAAATGGTCAGGTCCAGAATTAGTTTTTCCTGGTTTGACAACCATCGTGAACTTGAATTCTTAGAACAATAGTACCCACCGAAATATGTGCCCTTGTACAATGGGCTTGTTCACCAAGTATTTCAATGCCATATGATCAGTGTAAAATATAAAAGGGGTTGCCAACAAATACTGTCTAAATTTATGAAGCACATAGATCATTGACAATGCCTCACACTCAATCGTAGTGTAATTCTACTCTTTTGGTGTCAATTTCCCACTTGCAAAGAATAAGGGATGATAAACAATCCCTTCACCAGGCTGTGCAAGTACTACTCCAATGGTAGTCCCTAAGACATCCACAAGAACATGGAAAGTCTTATCCCAAGAATGAAAACATAGGATAGGCACGATGATAAGCCTATCCTTCAAAGTGTCAAATTCCTTCTGTTGTGCCTCTCCCCAAAGAAAGGCACTCTTATGTCTAAGAAACTCTTCTAAAGGCAAGGCAATCTTGCAATATCCCTTGATGAACTTTCTATAGTACCCCATATGTCCAAGAAATTTGTGCATTGCACTTTGGCTAGTAAACTTCCTTAATCCCACAATTATTGCAACTTTTGTGGGGTCTACTAGTAGGCCCTCCTTACATATGATGTAACCTAATAATGTTCCAAATGGGGTAAAAGAGACACATTTATTAATGTTGACGGATATCCTTAACTACAAACACCTTTCAAACATCATCCTTAAGTTGGCACAATGGTCCTTCACTAACCAATATATTGTCCAATCATCCAGGTAGACTTGAAGGAATTTATGGATAAATTCCTAGAAAACTTGTACCACAATGCGCGAGAACACAACAAGCACATTCTTTAACCCAAATGACATGACTGTATAGGAAAAACTTCCCCACTCAGTGGAAAAATTCATCTTCCTTTGGTCCTCCTTTGTGATCCTTACCTGGTGATAACCCGTGAATCCATCTGTGAAATAATAGACCTCGCACCTTGCCACTCCTAATATTTCTTCAGTAAATTGTGTTGGGAAAGGAGCAATGATACATACTACATTTAGTTCCCTGTAATCAACATAGATCCTTATCCTTCCATTCTTCTTGATGCTAATTACCATTGGACTTATCCATTCTAACTCTTCAACAACTTCAATAATGCCCGACACTATCATCTTATCTATTTCCTCCTTAACCTTCACGTGTAAGTTAGGATTCATCTAGTGTAACACCCTCGACAACAGATATATTCCTCTTTTTCATTCAAGTGTTTACATGTGATTTTCTAGATAAAGATGTGTTCTTTTGACTGTTGAAGATCATGCTTGATAAGGATAAATCTTTTTTGTTCTTAAAATCATTAGAATGAAATTATATGGTTGTTAAGAATTCATCTTCACTTTGGAAAGATGAGTTGTAATCTAGTTTAAAGAGTTGCAGACTTATTTCTTCTTCTAACTCATCCTTGGATCAATTTTAGTGATCTAAGGAATGTTTCAAGTCTTCTTCATAGACTGAATGGTAAAATTGACATTCAGTAGTTTAAGGAACATAGAAGATTGAATTTTGTGTGATACTAATTCTTGGTCTTGTTGCAACATGTTTTCATTCAGTTGTATGCTGTGCCTGGGTCTTTGGTGATTGATCTTGGAAGGACATTAAGGACTTAAGAAAAATTCAATTCCTAATGGTAACCTTAGTTAGGTAAGAATAGCTATGTTCTAGCTATGTTTATTTATTGGAATTCTGTCCTAACCTAAGCCTCTTATTCTTATTGTGGGGTTGGCATCCTAACCTAAGCGTTATGCTCAGAAAATAAGGAAAGAGTTACTAAGGGCATACTAAGATATTTTAGCTACTACCTAATGTTAAAGGGTTGTGATTTGGAACCTAACCTAAGGTGTGAATTCTAATGGCTAATGTTCTAAGGCCTATGTTGGTAATTTTTAAATTAACCTAAGTTCTATTTGAATCTAACCTAAACTAAAGGGAACCTAAAGGGGGTCGCATGACATAGGGGCAATGGTTCCAATGGAATTTAAATGATTTGAAAGGGGGTTTAAATGAAGAAGTACTGCCAGATTTGGCATAGGGCCAGTGGACTTGGTGGAGGCCTACATGGAAACTCCACTAATGGATGGAATTGTATTTTTGTGTTTATTTGGCATTCGCTAGATTTAGGAGGTGGTGGTAAGGAAATATAAGTGGGAATTTTGGATTGAATGGCATTTATGGAATTTATGAGCCTCAGTCTTCACGTGTAAATCATCTTGGAAACATAGGAGGCAGGTTTGTAGGAGGTCATTTGGTTTTTCTTGCATGGAAGATTTTGCTCTGCATGGATCTAACTGGTTCTTCGAACTGGCAGTTCAAATTTCATATCAAATGTATTTTTGGTTTCTTCAACCTAATTTTGATCGAAGGAAAGTATTTGAGGAAAAGAAAGAAGAGATGTTTGATTTTTGATCTATCTTGAAGGAGAAACAGAGTTAGAAGCTCAGCTAGAAGTCTCATTCGATTTGGTGAAAGCACTATCAGGAATGATAGGCTCTAACTATTAAAATTATTTGTGTTCTTCTAAATGAATCATTAGAACAACTCTAATCTCATGAGATTCTTTTTTTCTTTCTTGTCTGGTTATTTTGCTTGGTTTTATGGATCCTTTTGTGTTTGATTTGAATCCATGGTAAAATGGTATTTTTTCACAATTGGCTTTCTGTGCTAAGTTTTACGACCTGAATGCAAGTAAAAATGGTATTAAAACTTTTTTTGTATCTCTGTTTTACTCTATAGATCTTGTATTCGATAGTTTTGTGCATTCACCTGACTTTCGTGACAATAAAAGCATATGAGCTTAGGGAAACTTGGGTTCTATTTTTATTGCTTCTGGGTTGTGATCTTTGGATGTAGACTCAAGTTGAAACTTTGTGTTTTGTTTAAGGTTGTGATAGAGCTTCATTTTTCTTTGAACCAGTGCTTAGAAAAATCATTCTTGTTGAACTATTGCTTGGAGTTAATTTTTAGCACTGTACACGCATTATCTTGTTAGTATAGTTTTGAATGTTTGTGTTCAAAGCTCAGGTTCACCTCTATACTTATTTTTGACACTTGAGTGTTATGCACTCGTATTTGGGTTGATTTATTTGAACTAGTCCTAGTATTTCATATTGGGTTATTCTTTAGTAATGAATGAGTTATAGCTCTTTACTGAAGTGAATACTCACCAGGGAACTATGTGGGAACTTGTTTGAGTTGTTTAAATCTCTCTTTTGAGATTTGGAACTGGAAATGTATTAAGGAGTGTTGAAATTCTATTATTTTTTTGACTGTTTTGACTTCTTGAGATAGTATGAGCATGGGAATTCGAATAAGTTCTATATCCCCACTATTTGGAAGAAAACCACATCTGGGTTGATTGTATTAGTTTGTACTATGGCACCACTATCGTAATTTCCTGGTTGTGAAGTTCTATCTTAATGTTCCATTCTTATTTCTTTTGAATTTAAGATTGAGATAGCTTTTGTATTGGGTGTGTTGGATTTTGGCTCTCCCTCTCTTCTGTCTCTTTGACTAAATCGGGTCTTAGTAGTATATTTGGGTTATTACCTTAGACATTGATATGATTAGAAAGGATTTCTTCTTTGTTCAGTTGCATTGAGTTTGATTCCTTTAAATCATGAAGGGTTTACTTTTTGTATTATTTGGTGATGCATTTGTGAGACTTCAATCTTGGGTTCGTGGCAAACTCTGAAAGTTATCGTTATTGTTTTGAGATTCTATTATTGACTGAGACGGTGAATAGACATTGGCTTCTCTTTGAGTAAGAATATATATATATATATATCTATCTATATATATATATATATCTATCTGTGTGTGTATTATTTTGTTAATGGTATATTGATTTAATTCTGTAGTGTGTTTTCATCTTGAATTAGTTTGAAACTTGAACTTCTTGTTCAGTTAAAATGATATGATTTATCATTGGTTCTCTTTAATTTGAGTTACTATCCTTCTTTCCCTAGATATGCTCATAGTTTGAACTTTCTGTACTCAAATATATTTAAAGATGGATATTTATTTTGATTTTTTGGTCTACCTTGTCAAACCATTGATGAAATAATGTTGATAATTAGTAGTCAAGAGGGTTCTGTTGTTAAGTAAACTTATACTTATGGGTTTTACTGTTGTTTTCTAGTCTTGCCTAGTTTTTGTGAAAATTATTAGGTTTGTCTCTTATACTCTTTATATTTTTTGAGGATCATGAGTAGAGATTAAGTCCTCTTCAGGGCTGCTAGGTTTGTGAACATTGTTGTTTGTTATTTGATTAATAACTTCTAACATGAAGAGTTGGAATTGGAATTGTAGATGGACTGTTCTGGTTTTCCTTACCTTCTTGTTTGGTTATGGAATTTTTTTTATGTATATTCTAATGACTGAATGTGTAATATTGTTATCTCGGAAAGGAACATGTAACTCATGTTATTATCTGGTCAGTTTTCTCTAATGTTATAGGTTTGGGCTGAGTTTATAATGGTTCTTATTTAGGATATAGATGAATCATCCCTGAAGGAAACATGTTGTATGTTGGTTATCAAATAAGGACTTTATTAAAAGAAATAGTTAGGGGATAGAAATTCCCTCCTCTTTAATGGGAGAGGTTCCCTTATTTAAAGACAAAAACTTATTTACAAATGTACAACGTTTAGCTTTAAAAAGGAACTCTGATATCATGAAAGTGTTTGATATAATAGATCATCAATACAAAAGGATAGAAGAATTAAGGAATGGGATGATGCAGAAAAGCACTCTCAAGAAATATAGATAACAAAATAATTCCTTACACACGCCAGAATGGAATCATATAAAACATAATCATTTGCATTAAAACCCATAATATGTTATTTCACAGACCCAAAGTTCCTGAGATGACATCCACAAGAATACAAAGCTTATTAAAGTAAAACAGACTAATAATTCAATAACTTTAAATAGATAGAAATGAAATAACAAGAGCAGATGGAAATAGTAAGAGAGATCTTCTTGTATTGATAGCCTTTTTACTCCTTTAAACTTTCAAAATAAACAGAGTTCCAACCCCCTAAAAATGATGTAGAGAGCTCATTATATAGCTTACAAATTGGTTACACTTAGTAACCATTTCTTTTAACTAAAATGTTAATCAAGGAATTAATCAACACAAGATCCTTAATTAGTTTATAATGAGCTTGATTTCTGAAAAAGGAGTGGAGAAGATAGAAGAGAAAGCAACCACTTATTGTTGAGAAGGGCCCACCAACTTGAGAATCCATTTCCTCAATCTTTTCAATGCTTCAGCTATCTCCCTACCTTGTGGGACTGATGTGTTGGCAGTGGCTTGAGACCAAGTGCCTAGACATTTCACCATGTCCTTATTAAACTCGGTATGTTCAAGGTATTCTTTATCAGCCTCTTCACTAGCAAATTGAAGTGAGAAAATCTCCTTTATCTTATCTTTTGTAATTAATTCCTCCTTAAACAAGTTCTCTTTAACAAATGCACTAAACTAAGTTTTAATCTCTTAAAGAGAGAAAGGAACACCTGAAGTTTCATTATGAAGATGACAGTGACTATCCTTGAAGGCAGATACAAAAAAAGTCTTGAAAGATTCTCCCTTCTGCCAATTGTTTCTCAATTCTCCCAAGCCTTCTTCAAGAACTTTTATTTTCCATTCAACGCTGAAGACCCATGACCCTTAAAAGTTGTCCTTGACATCATCAAAAAATTTATTGGCCATTAATATCTTTTCATCAGCATGTTCCATTAGGCAAAGATCTATGATGCAACTACTCCAAAGTTTCATTTCTTTGTCAATAGTTCTAATATAGGAGGAGAGTTTTTGTTGCAGGCTAACCACCTTCTCATTGAGTTTGAAGGCCTCTATAGTAAAATTCAAGCCTACAATGATTATGTAATCTACCATGGCTTCCATAGCCCTTTCATAAGTGGAATATTTGTTTATATCTTTGATACTCTAAATTTCATCCTGACTAAGAATCATAGGGAGTGTAAGGGCAGCCAACGGAGCAAGATCCAAAACCTTATCCTTAGTCAACAATGACTTGATGAAGCTAGAAAGAACTTGATTTTGTTCTTCCAACTATTCTATAGTTTGTTTACCCTTCTTCACTCTCTTAATAACCTGGTTATGTTTTCCTGGAGGTTATGCACCTCACTCTCAGGAGTATATTCTCCCATGGGAATCCTAGAAAGATCTAGGTCAAAGGCTAATAAATCATGCTTTGCCTTATCAACTCTAGGCTTTGTAACTTCTAAAAATTGTTGGCCTTGAGCATCTGTCACTATTCTTGAAGTTGTTTTATCTCTCTTTGTTGTAGGATGAGGAGTAGTGCCTAACAAGGCTGCCATAGCATCAAAATTTGGTCCTTCCAAATGGGAAGAAGGTTTCCTCTTCCTGCTATCAACTAGGGGTTGCACCCATGCAAAAGTAGAGGAATAAGAAGAAGGAACAAGAGGTCGAAGAGAAAGTGAGCTCATGGCACTTAAAGTATTCACCATTGTTTCTTCTAGTAGAGATGTGAGTGAGGCATCTAGAGCTTCTTGAGCAAAGGAATCAATGGTACTTGGAGGTTCAGTGCTAGGCACTTCCTTCTCTTTTTCTATGTTAACTTCTGAAGTTCCTGCAGGGTCTGGTACTTCACCATCATCACTTTCACTGAGAACAATAATGTTCTTTGGCCCTGAAGGTAGTTATGAATGCCTTGAAAGGGTTTCTTCCTTAATTGGCTTTTGTTTAACCTCCTTTATCTTCTTTGTGTATACTTGAGTAGAAGAAGAGGGGGTAGATGATTCGGGTTATTTATTTGAGGAAGGAGGAGGGGTTTGTGTAGGTACCTTCGTGCTGTGTGTATGTGACTCCTTCCTAGGTGTTGAAGTATCTCTGGAAGAAGATCCACTTTGATTCTTCCTAATCTCTCAAACCCTTCTATCAAACCAAACCATGGTTCTTACAAGGATGAGGGCCAAAATCTCAACCAAGTCATTCTTCTCCTTCTTGTACCAATCCAGATCTTCCAAAGGAGTATGCTTGATTAATGTCTCATATTCATAAGATAACAAGTATTCATTATCATCTCGGAACCCTTAAGGAATTTGGTAAAGGTTGAGCTCCTTTATAAACTGTAGAGAAAATATGACATAGTGCCTCCGCCTTACTTTAAACTCAGCTAGACAATTAGCCTAGTAGTCTTCAACATCTGACCTATGATGATAATTTATTCTGAGGTTTTTCTCAATGAACTTCTTCAAATCAAAACAGGTCCTAGGCCTAAAAAAGTGGATAGTTATGGGAGCAAGGGCCCTTTCTATATTTTGAGCATCCAAGGATGTTTTTCATGTATAGTTACCCAAGGAAATAGGAAAATGCAAACCAGAGATTTTCTTGTCCCTGCAGGTTCTATGTAATTTATCCAATTCCTACACACTTCAATTAAAGCCATCTTGTCACTATAAAACATGGGGAGCTTGAGAGGTGTGTTTTCATAACCAGCCAACCTGATATATGAAAACCTCCTGAACTAAATGAAAAAAGCTCCATACTTAGCTATCAGGTCCATGGCCTCATCAGAAAATCTCTTGGAAGTATCACCTTCTAAGATCCTCACAATATACATGGTGAAGGCATCATTAACCCTCCTGAAATTTTGGTTGCTAGTTTCAAGGGTGAATTGAGGGCACTATGCATAAATGGGTTCATCCTTCTGGCCCTCTATGTATGTGAATCCAAACCACTACTGGGATGCTGCTAAGGAATACATGAGATAAGAATTCATATAAAACTTCTTAGTCTATTGTACATTAGACAATTGCTCGGTCAAATTTATAAAAATGATTTCTGCCCAATTCATTCTCTTACTACCTTCGCATATGATGTTGATGAGAGGGCACATCCAAAAGTGAAATTCATTGGTAGACGGAAATCCCATGACACGAGCTAGCAAAATGATGAAATCAAATATCTCTTTAGTTAAATCAACCCTAAATAATGCCTTAGAAAGTTAGAATGCTCCCTTCTTAGGCTTCTTCAACCATGATTTTGCTATCCTTACCTTATATTTATCATTGTCCTAATTGAATAGAGTCTGAGCTTGAGCCTGAGTGATAACAATGGAGTCTTCAACTTTTGGAATCCATAGAGCAGCAAAAATGGCAGTAGCATCTAGTTTGGCAATCAGCTCCCCATGCACATTAGACAATTTTTTAGTGCTTGAGTTAAAATGATCCCCACAGGAGAGCACATTGTTGGCACATTGCACAGAGATAGATAATCCCACCGCATACGCAAGTCCATTTTCATTCATCATTTGTGCCATGGGGGAAGGATTAGGGCTATTCAATTTGTTCCAAAAATCCCCAAAATCTAGGTGTTGAACCTCACTATCCTCAATATCGGGAATAGAGGATTTGAGAGGTGAAACCTATTCTTGACCTTGGAATTTAATCTTCATGTTTGTATTTTATAGAGAAACGGCCTTCGAGGATCGAATTTGTAAGGAAAAATGGTAAAGGAATGGGAGCACGAGAAAATGATCTTAATTGCAGGGATTTGAGCAAATGATGGCAAGTGAGCAGTGTGTCAAATGCATAGAGAATAGCCCATTTAATAGTCGTTTAGGAGAGATAAGGTCATTAAATGTGCATTAAATTCATATTACACTGACTCAAAAAGATAAGAATCAGGAAGAGTGGAAAAAACTAGCCTGGATGGTCTTTGGTACATTTGGGACATGAGGGACATGAAGACACGATCCGACTGACATGGGTGATGCGGGTGAAGCGGGCCAAATGAGCACAGGTGGTCTAAAAACCTGGAAATGCGAGGGACATAAAAATTTGATTTGGATGATGCATGTAATGTGGGGAAATTGGGGATAGAAGGCATAGATGCTTTTGGGACAGATGGGACAAAATTACGCAAAGGATTTGATCCAGCCGACACAGGTGATTGGGGAACAAAAATCCTAGATGAACTTGGGACATGCTGACCAAAAAGTTTCGACATAACTGAAAGTTAAAATATTTTCGGGGAATGTGGCCAATTAGGGAATAGAAGGCCCAACAGAACTTGGGACATGCAGGACAAAAATTTCTGACAGACCCGCAAATCATCAAAATGACTCCAAAAAATGTGAATTTTAGTATCTCCTCAACTTTTCACTTCACTAGAACATCACTAAAGGGTGTCAACCCAAAATTTTCATTTTTTTACTTTCAAAAGAGGGGAAATTTTGGGAGGACAACAGTTGGCTCTTTCTGGGGATGACTTGGCTAGATCAGAAGAATGAGACAAGGAAAGAACTCTAGAAAACCAAGGGGAAGAAGACCAGTGCCCTATCCATTAGGACACAGAGTCCAAAATCAAACCAATATAGAAGACAACACACAAAAATAGGAAAAGAAACACACCAAGGCAAGGGAAAATCCAACACACCCTATACATAATATACAAAGAGACTTCCTATTCACCTAGGAATTGAACAATTTTAGGTACTAACCACTATAAGGAATTGGGAGAGAGGAACCATCCATGTAATCAAGATAGAAAGAGTTCTCACTAGCAAAGTGAATGATTTTGAAAGGACCAAGCCAAATAGAATCAAACTTACCATGGCTTCCTCGAGGCTCATGTATTTTATCCCACAGTAAAACAATGTCTCCAACTTTGAAATATCTAGATATGGCCTTCTTGTCAAATAGAGATTTCACCTTCTGTTGGTGGGTAGATATCCTATCAAAAACCTACAGCCTATCTTAATTCAACTTGTGAAGATACATAATCCTTGTATCTAAAGAATCATTGGAGTCAGTGTCTTCAATGGCCTTCATTAAGTACAAAGCTGGTAGCTCCACTGTTACTAGTAATTGAGCTTCCACACCATACACCCCTTGAAAAGGGGACATCCCAATAGATCTTTTAGGTGTAATCTTATCTACCCAAAGAGAATCATAGAGTTTCTTGTGCCAGTTCCTCTTAGATTCATTAACCATCTTCCTTCCTATAGCCACCAGATTCTTGTTTGTTGATTCTGCCTATCCATTCCCTTGAGGATAATAATCTGAAGAGTGAGCAAGGGAAATGCCATATCCATAACAAAAATCCATCATCTCAGTAGAAGAAAAATTTGAAGCATTATCAGTCACAATCTTTCTTGGCACTCCAAACCTTACCAAGATGTTTTCTTTGATAAAATTACATACTACTTCAGAAGTAGTACTCTTTACTAGAATGGCTTCTACCCACTTAGTCAAGTAATCTGTGGTAGTCAACACATGAGTACGTCCTACACTTGATTATGGGTTAAGTTTTCCAATGAAATATAAACCCCTCTATTGAAAGGGCTCTTCAATCACAACTAGTTTAAGTGGCAAGGTAGCCAATTTGGGTCTTCCCACAAAAGTCTGACAAGCTTCACATTTATCAACCCATTTTGATGCATCTTTAAACAAGCTAGGCCAATAGTATCCAACATGAAGAATCTTGTGGGCAGTAACAGCAGACAAGTAATGACCCCCACATGCCATATCATGGAAATCTGAGAAAAACTTCTTTTTTTGTTCTTTGTCAACACATTTTAGAAATCTTCCATCCATTCCATGTTTGAACAAAGCATTCTCCCATAACACGTACTTGGCTGATCTTATCTTGATAGCTCTCTTCTCCTTGGCATTCGAGTTAGAGGGACACTCCCCATAGGTGAGAAAATGAGGGATATTAGCATACCATTCATCTGTTGAGCTGAGAAATAGAAAAATAGGAATGTCAACCTTCTCCTTAGGTAATTCTCGACCATCTCCTTTAGCAATGAGTTCACATAAGCCTTTATCCTGAACTAGTTTGGTTAGTCTGATGTCAATATCATATTCTTGAACCTTTGCTACCTAGTTTCCTCTCTTAGTTCCAAATTCTTGCTACGTAATAATAAACTTGATGGTTGTATTAGGCACAAGCACCATAGAGTGAGAGTTAACAATATAAAATCAAAATTTCTTGATAGCTTTAACCACTATGAAAGCATGCTTCTCCATCATGGTGTATTTTAACTCATGATTTTTTAGAATGTAGCTCATGAATGCAATTGGGAGCTCATGATCATCGGAATATTTCTAGGTTAATACAGTGGCTAGGGTGCTTTCTGTGGCATAGTAATAAATAATAAAATATTGACTAAAATCTAGACGTGTGAAGATAGGAGTCCTAGCAATAGCTTTTTTTATACCTTCAAAAGCTTCTTTCCCTTTAAAGTACCATCCAAACATTTGTTTTCCTTTCATCATTTGAGAGATATTCAAAGTTAGCTCTTCAAAATTAGGAATGAATCTTCTCAGGAAGTTGATCTTACCGAAGAAAGAATGCACTCCCTTCTTAGTTGTGGGAAGAGGAATCTGCTGAATAGCTTGAATTAATTCAGGATCAATTTTGATTCCATATTTAGAGACAACATGCCCCAAAAATTTTCCCTCTATGACACAAAATGCATATTTCTTGGGATTCAAAGAAACCCCATGTTCTCTACATTTCAAGAGAACTATTTCTAAATGCTGAAAATGATCTGCTCTAGTTGTGGAAAACACAGTCAGGTCATCTAGATACACAACAATACATTTTCCTTTCAAACTTCCAAAAGCCAAGTCCATAGCATTTTGAAAAGTGGCACCAACATTAATGAATCCAAAAGGCATCCTCTTGTAGGCAAAATTACCCCAGGGGGTGGCGAAGGCCATCTTGTGTTGATCTATGGTATTAAATTCCACTTGATTATACCCTAAGAAGCCATCAAGCATGGACAACATTTCAAACCCTGTAACAGCTTGCAAAACTTTATCCATCATGGGTAGAGGATAGTTTTCCTTTAAAGAGGTCTGATTCAGATTCCTCAAGTCAACATAGATACGAATCTCACCATTTTTCTTTCTAACATGTAAAATGTTGGCAATCCATGTCGAATGGTGGATGGGGAAGATAATTTTATCTTTCAATAATTTTTTTATTTCCTGAAAAATGGTGTCATTAATCTTTGGATTGTACTTCCTTTTCTTTTTCCTGAAAGGTTTAATCCCATGTTTGAGAGGAATGAAATGTTGCATTTCCTTTGGTTGGAAATCTTTTAGATCCTAATATGAATATGCAAGAACATCCCTATACTTTTTTAAGAGGTTCACCACCTTCTTCTTTCCTTCTTGTGTACAACATGCTCCAACGTTCACCATTTTAGGGTCAACAAAGCTCCCAATGTTAATCTTTTCATACTCAGCAGATTACCGTACTCCTATAGAAGCTTTAGACTTAACATACCTGTCATGTTCATCAAACAATTCCTCCAAACTCACCAGCCCTTTAGGAATCTTGTTACCTTTGAGTTTGTCTCCTCTTTGACACCCTCCTCATGGGAAGATACATTCTCACAGGGAAAATTGTTACTTCCTTCAAAGTACAATTGTTCAAAGTTATCCTTGAGCTCCAAGAAAGAAATAAAATGTTGATCATCATTGAAAATATTCCAGTTTTGCATTATCAGGCACACTGGGCCTATGCATCATTTCAATGGTGAATTTGTCTTGAGAGAAATTAGGGTGAGGTATCAATAATGATCCTGAGATAGCTAGTGAATCAGCCCTAGTGTTCTTTTCTCTCGGTATAGCTTCAATGGAGAAGGCATCAAGAAATTAGATAGAATCCCAAACTTGATTCCTATAATGCTTCAACCTTCTATTCTTTGCTTGGAAAAGGTCTCTGACTTGTTTAACAACTAGTTCTACATCTCCACAAGCTAGAAGATTCTTCACACCTTTTTCTTTTACCACATTAATTCCAAGGATGAGGGATTCATACTCTGTCGTATTATTGGTATTTTCAAACTGTATCTTGAATGAGAAAGGATGGATTTTTCTCTCAGGATATGTCAACACCACACCTGTTCCAGAACATACTGAGGAGTATATTCCATAAAATTCTAGATTCCGAACACCATTAGGATCATGAAGTACTTCTTTGGGAAGTTTAGTTTCCTTTGAATACATAATCATATAGTTACCATGTCCAATATCCTCATAGAGTATTTTTGCTTTGAGATCATTCATTTTTTACACAATATACTTAGATTACTTCTCAGGAAATAACTTCTTCATATTTCCATTGACTGGCATAAGGGCATCTAACCAATCCATTTGAATCTCTCCTCCCTCATCCTTACAAAAATTCCTACTTTACAGTATACCATATGAAGGAGGGATATCAGCTACCAGAATAGTAGCCAAAACATTCTTCTCTGGTAAAGTAGCAAAATCTACTTATGCATCTTTAATCCTTCCAACCACTGGCACCTGCTTACTCTCCATAGAATAACAAGACCCATAAGTACATATGAGAGTGAGACCCAAAGCATGAGCCACTTTGGTAGGCATTACATTATCTGAGGCTCCTGAATCTATGATGTAGTTGCTAAGTTTATGGCCTACTATAAGAAGAGTCACATAAAACGGTTTGATTTTCTCATTAGGTGAGGTGACTGCGGCTACAAATTTGGGTTGGGGTGCAGAGGATGGAGTAGGTAAAAGGCCTTTAGAGGTATTTTTGGAATGGTAATTGACAATGTGGGCCATTTTGGCAAAGGCTTTAGGGTGGGTTTGATAATACTCGGCCTCTGAAATTTAAACCTTTGTTTTCTTAAGGTGATCAATGATATTGAAAGATCTAGAGGTGGATGGGCTATACTCACTAGGAATCTTAGGCTTATCAGGTTTAGGAGCTAGAGAAGAAGAAGCTTTAACAATAGAATTAGGAAAAGAAGAATTATCAGAAATCACCTTCTGTGTGGATGCGGTACGAATAAGATCCTCTTTTTACAACAACAGGGATAGTCATGGGATGTTCCTTGGACCTCTTAGCGGGATGCATCACTTTCTCCTTCTTATTTGTCTATTCCTGAGTCATGACAGTGTATGATTTCCTATTCATATCTTCTACTACTTCATCATAATCATCCTCTTCATCAACACCTTCAGTGGTGAAGAAATTGACTCAAGATCCCTCAAGTTCCTCTAATTCTTCATCATCTTCTTCAAGTTCTTCACAATCTTCATTAATCTCTTCATCTTCAGGTTCTTTAACCTCACAAGTTGCATTAACAGGGACCTTGATGGCTGGCACCTCAATTTTCAGTCGTGTTTGAGAGGACAGCAAATGATTTCTAGGCTGAAAATTCCTCCTTGGAACATCTGCATAAGGAGCATCCTGAGCCAATTGTTTCTTGATGGTAATGATTTCATTAGAAATATTTTGCACTAATGGGTTTGTATTAGCTCTAGGAGTAGAAGAAGAAGAGGAAGAATCTCTAAATTTGGAAGGATTTCTTTTCAACTTACCAGACATGATCAAGTCATCTTCAACACTAACAACTAATATTTGATCCTTAGCCAATGTTGCAAGGTTAGCTCTTCTCAATGCATAGCTAACTTCAGGAAATTGAGCATTCAAGAATAAATTTTTTTTAATTTGATCTACATACTGAGTATCTAATATTTGTTAATCAACTTTGAACCTACCACAAATTCCCTCATGGGCTCTTGTGATTCTTTCTTTATTTGAGAAATCTAGGCCAATAAAGCATGCAAATCCTCTACAGGTTTGAAATGGTTCTCAAATCTTGTCCTCATCATGGTCCAACTAGTAATGGCCCTACCAAGAAGATGATAGAACCAATTTGCTACATTATTTTTCAAAGTTTCTAAAAAAAGCCTCACCAAGACATCTTCATGTTCAACTTCAAGGACTCCATAGGAAACTATGAATACTGGAATATGTTCATCAGGGTGCACCTTGCAAGAACCTCTGAACTTGGGGAAGTTCTTTCTGTTACCCCTAGGTAACTCATGCAAAGTCTGAGGAAGGGCAAGAGGCCCAACATGATGGCCCCAAGGTAATGGAACTGTCCATCCTTGGAAATGAATTTTTGAAGGGGAACTGAAACACCAGCAAGAATTAAAGCATGAAGATTAGGGCCGATTTTCTCTTGAGAAATACTACTTCCAAGAGTTCTATCTTCAACAGGGGGTGTGCTTGTGGAACAATCTCTTCTATTTCTCCCTATTGAAGGAAGAGGGAAACCATGCTGCTCCAAGAGCTGAAACTAAGAATCCTCAATACCAAGAGCTCTCCTTCCATGAGTAAAATGTAGAGTTTCCAGATCAAAGAATGATCAATAAAATGCTTCATAAATTGGAATCCGTGTAAAATGAATCCCCAGTAGAGTCACCAAAAAATGTTGGTTATCAAATAAGGACTTTATTGAAAGCAACAGTTAGGGGATAGAAAGTCCCTCCTCTTTAATGGGAGAGGTTCCCTTATTTAAAGACAAAAACTTATTTACAAATGTACAACACTTAGCTTTAATGAGGAACTCTGATATCATGAAAGTGTTTCATATAATAGATCATCAATACAAAAGGATAGAAGAATTAAGCAATGGCATGATGCAGAAAAGCACTCTCAAGAAATATAGATAACAAAATAATTCCTTACTCACGCTAGAATGGAATCATATAGAACATAATCATTTGCATTCAAAACCATAATATGTTATTTCATAGACCCAAAGTTCCAGAGATGACATCCACAAGAATACAAAGCTTCTTGAAGTAAAATAGACTAATGATTCAATAACTTTTAACAGATAGCAATGAAAGAACAAGAGTAGATGGAAATAGTAAGAGAGATCTTCTTGTATTGATAGCTTTTATTCTCCTTTACACTTTCAAAATAAAAAGAGTTCCAACCCCTTGAAAATGGTGTAGAGAGCTCATTATATAGCTTACAAATTGGTTACACTTGGTAACCATTTATTTTAACTAAAATGTTAACTAAGGAAGTGCTCAACACAAGATCCTTAATTAGTTTACAATGAGCTTGATTTCTGAAAAATAAGGATGAGAGGAGAAGTTACAAGAGAAAACATCTACTTATTGCTAAGGAGGGCCCACCGACTTGAGAATCTGTTTCCTGAATCTTTTCAATGCTTCAGCTATCTCCCTGCCTCGTGGGACTGATGTGTTGGTAGTGGCTTGAGACCAAGTGCCTAGACATTTCTCCATGTCCTTATCGAACTTGACATGTTCAAGGTATTATTTATTAGCCTATTCAATAGCAGATTGAAGAGAGCAAATCTCCTTTATCTTCTCTTTGGTAATTAATTCCTCCTTGAACAGGTTTTCTTTAACAAATGCTCTGAACTGAGTTTTAATCTCTTGAAGAGAGAAAGGAACACCTGAAGTTTCATCATGAAGATGACAGTGAATATCCTTAAAGGTAGATATAACACAAGTCTTGAAAGATTCTCCCTTCTGCCAACTATTTCTCAATTCTCCCAAGGCTTCTTCAGGAAATTTTATTTTCCATTCAACACTAAAGACCCATGACCTTGACAAGTTGTCCTTGACATTATCAAAAAATTTATTGCCCATCAATATATTTTCATCATCTATTCCATTAGGTGAATATCTATGATGCAACTACTCCAAAGTTTCAGTTCTTTGTCCATAGTTCCAATAGAGGAGGAGAGTTTTTGTTGCATGCTAGCCACCTTCTCATTGAGTTTGAAGGCCTCTACAATTAAATTCAAGCCTACAATCACCATGTCATCTACCATGGCTTCCATAGCCCTTCCATAAGTGGAATATCTGTGTATATCTTTGATACTTTAAATTTGATCCTAACTAAGAATCATAGGGGGTGGAAGGGCAGCCAGTGGAGCAGGATCCAAAACCTTATCCTTAGGCAACAATGACTTGATGAAGTTATAAAGAACCTGATTTTGTTCTTCCAGCTATTCTATAGTCTATTTACCCTTCTCCACTCTCTCAATAACCTTGGTTACTTTTTCCTGGAGGTTATGCACCTCACACTTAGGAGTACATTCTCTCGTGGGAATCCTAAAAAGCTCTAGGTCAGAGGATAATAACTATTGGTCTACCTTATCAACCCTACGATTTGCAACTTCTAAAAATTGTTGGCCTTGAGCATCTATCGCTATTCTTGAATTTTTTTTAGCTCTCTTTTCTGGAGGAGGAGTAGTGCCTAACAAGGCTACCACAACATCAAAATTTGGTCTTGCCAAATGGGAAGAAGATTTCCTCTTCCTGCTATCAACTAAGGGTTGCACCCATGCAAAAGTAGACAAAGAAGAAGAAGGAACAAGAGGTTGAAGAGCAAGTGGGCTCATGGAACTTAAATTATTCACCACTATTGCTTCTAGTAGATATATGAGTGAGGCATCTAGAGCTTCTTGAGCAGAGGAATCAGTGGTACTTGGAGGTTTAGTGCTAGGCACTTCTTTCTCTTTTTCTATGGTAACTTTTGAAGTTCCTGTAGGGTCTGGTACTTCACCATCATCACTTTCACTGAGAACAATAACGTTCTTTGGCCTTAAAGGTAGTTCTAAATTCCCTGAAAGGGGTTCTTTCTCAATTGGATCTTGTTTAACCTCGTTTATCTTCTTTTGGTATACTTGAGTAGAAGAAGAGGGGTTAGATGATTTAGGTTATTTATTTGAGAAAGGAGGAGGGGTTTGTGCAAGTACCTCCATGTTGTGTATGTGAATCCTTCCTAGGTGTTGAAGTATCTCTGGAAGAAGATCCACTTTGATTCCTCCTAAGCTCTCAAACCCTTCTGTCAAACCAAACCTTGGTTCTTACAAGGACAGGGGCCAAAATCTCAACCAAATCATCCTTCTCCTTCTTGTACCAATCCAGATCTTCCAAAGGAGTATGCTTGATTAACGTCTCATATTCATAAGATAGAAATTCTGCATTATCATCTTGGAACCCCTTAGGAATTTGGTAAATATTGAGTTCCTTTATTAGTTGTAGATAAAATCTGCCATAGTGCCTCGACCTTGCTTCAAAATCATTTGCACAATCGGCCTAGTAGTCCTCAGCATCTAACCTGTGATGATAACTTATTCTGAGGTTTTGCTCAATGAACTTCTTTAAATAAAAACAAATACTAGGCCTGAAAAAGTGGACAGTGATGAGAGCAATTGCCCTTTCGATATTTTGAGCATCCAAGGTTGTTTTGCATGTATAGTTACCTAAGGAAATAGGGAAATGTAGACCAGAGATTTTCTTGTCCCTACAAGTTCTATATAATTTATCTAATTACCTGCACACTTCAATTAAAGCCATCTTGTCACTACAAAACATGGGGAGATTGAGAGGTGTGTTTTCATAACCAACCAACCTGATATATGAAAACCTCCTGAACTGAATGAAGAAATATCCATACTTAGCTATTAGGTCCATGGCCTCATCATAAAATCTCTTGGAAGTATCACCTTCTAAGAACCTCACAATATACATGGTGAAGCATCATTAACCCTCCCGAAGTTGTGGTTGCTAGTTTCTAGGGTGAATTGAGGGTAGTATGCATAAATGGGTTCATCCTTTTGGCCCTCCATGTATGTGAATCCAAACCACTACCGGGATGTTGCTAGGGAATACATGAGATAATAAGTCATATAGAACTTCTTAGTCTGTTGTACATTAGACAATTGCTCGGTCAAATTTATACAAATAATTTCTACCCATTTTATGCTCTTAATAATTTTACAGATGATGTTGATGAGAGGGACCATCCAGAAATGAAATTCATTGGTAGAGGGATATCCCATGACACGAGCTAGAAAAATGATGAAATCAGATAGCTCTTCATTGAAATCATTCGAAAATAATGCCTTGGAAATTTTGGATGCTCCTTTCTTAGGGTTCTTTAACCATGATTTTGCTATCCTTGACTCATATTTATCATTGTCCTACTCAAATAGAGTCTAAGCTTGATCCTGACCAATAACAATGGATTCTTCAACTTCTAGAATCCGTAGAGCAACAAAAATGGTAGCAGCACCTAGTTTGGCAATCATATCCCCATGCACATTATATAATTCTTTGGTGTCTGAGTAAAAATGAGCCCCACAGGAGAGCACGGATTTGGAACATTGCAAAAAGATAGGGAATCCCACCACATATGCAAGTCTGCTATCATTGATCATTTGTGCCATGGGGGAAGGATTAGGGCTAGTCAATCTATTCCAAAAATCCCCAAAATCTAGGCACCGAACCTCACTATCCCCGATATCAAGAACAGAGGACTTGAGAGGTGAAACATGTTCTTGACCTTGGAATTTAATCTTCATGTTCATATTGTACTGAGAAACAACCTTCAGGGATCAAATTTGCAATGAAAAATGCAAAAAGAATGCGAGCACGAGAAAATGATCTTAATTGCAGGGATTCAAGAAAATGGTGGCACATGAGCAGTGTGTCAAATGCATAGAGGATAGTCACATTAAATACCCATTTAGGAGAGATAAGGTCATTAAATTCACATTAAATTCATATTGCACCGACCCAAAAAGATAAGAATCGGTAAGAGCGGGAAAAATTGGCCTTGATGGTCTTCGGTACATTTGGGACATGAGGGACATGAAGACGCGATCTGGCCGACACGGGTGATGTGGGTCAAGTAGGCCAATGAGCACAAGCAGTACCGAAACTTGGAAATGTGAGGGATGTAGGGTACGTGAAGACATGATTCGGCCAATGCATGTAATGTGGGGAGATCGGGGATGGAAGGCACATACACTTTTGGGACAGATGGGACAAAAGTATGCGAAGGACTCAATCCGGTTGACACGGGTGATCGGGGAACAAAAAGCCCGGACGAACTTGAGACATGTGAACCAAAAAGTTCTGATAGAATCAAAAGTTAAAATATTTTCGGGGAATGTGGCTGATCGAGGAACAGAAGACCCGGTAGAACTTGGGACATGCGGGACAAAAATGTCTGACAGACTCGCAAATCATTAAAATGACTCCAAAAAATGTGAATTTTACTATCTCCTCAACTTTTCACTTCACTAGAACATCACTAAATGGTGTCAACCCAAAATTTAAAATTTTTTACTTTCAAAAGTGGGGAAATTTTGGGAGGACAACACTATATACATTTTTTTTTTCTCTTAGATAAGATAAATGTGGTATACTATTAGGATAGAATTATGAAATAATGGGATAGTAGGTTTGGTTGTTTGTTTTTTGGCCATTAATAGTATTAAAATAACTTTAATATCTTAGGTAGATATATTTTATTATATTCTTCTTTTCTCTTTAAAGATGATCTTGAATTATTAAGTACTTCCGTTCTTTTTGTTATCACTTATGCTGATTGTATGATGATTTAATTATCTCATTAAAACATTGTTGCTTTAATGATACAATTAGTGGAATGCACTTTGTTTTAATTATTAGTGCTTAAAATGCTCAGTTCATTGAACTGAACCGTGCTAGCTATTTTTTTTGATGGACGACTTAAGTGGTAAAAGAAGGAAAAAACTTATATGATGCATTGGCTGATATATGTATAATTCTTAGTAAAAAAATTTGATTCATTCCTTTGTTGTAATGTAAAGAAAAGTTGTATACCTTATAGAATGAGGGATGTTGTTATGCAGTTTCCTAAAGGGCATAATCTTGTAAATTTTATAAGTTGTAATTATGAATTGCGAGTTGTGTTTTATTTTCTTGGGTTGTGAAAAATTATCTTGTACTTTTTTAAAGAAGATGAAAGTTCCATCATGTTGATATTCTTTATATTATGTTATGCTTATCTTTTTATCGTTGATAAAATGGATAATGGGAATTAATTCAATTTCCCCTATAATGGAGCAACTTGTTGAGTTGCATAATATGATATGGTTATCTAAACAACTTAACATAATAAGGTGATGCATAATGAACATGCATTAAGAAATATGGACATTGGGAATGATATACCCTAATACTTAATCATGTAGAGAAAGATTCTCTCTCTCTCAAATGAAAATAAACCTTAAAGGTTTGGAAGTATGATTACTATTTATTAGACTTCATTTAGTATGAAGTCTACTATAATTAGTTATATGCGGTTATTAAACCTTTTTAAAAGATAAAGAACATTTAAAAATAAACTTATGCTATCGCTGTCCTATTTTGGTTAATTGTTGGTTTAACTGAGAAAACGAACATTAAAAGAAACCATAAGTTTAACAAAGTTCTTTATTACTCGATTGATACAAGTATACAATAAGAACTTATGGAGTGTTGGATTAGGGTTTAGTAGGGTTGATGTAGTCAAGACATAATCAAAATTAACAATGTATTAACAATCTCTGTGGGGTATGTACATCTTGATGAGGTAGTTTCTGTAGGATGTTGACACATGCCAACTGCAAGGCTGTAATTTCTAGAAGACTTGGGTCTTCTCTAGAATACAGTGTTGTAGTTGACATGTGGCATCACCCTTCTGCATTGATCATCCAGATCTACACACAATAATTACTCTGACTTGAACTTAGTTTCTCTCTAAGTCAGGATAGGAGCATATTTAGGATAGGAATTAGCTCCCAATGGCTTAGGGTACCTTGGCACATATGGTTGACTTAGGTCAACCGAGTATTCCCATCTACCCTAGGCCATTGTGAGCATCTTCCTATGATAAATTATGTTTCTATCTAGGGCTAGGGTTAAACCTGGGACAAGTGGACTGATGGTAGTCAGTAAAGACCAATCATGATAATACAAGAGTGAGGTGAAGGAAGTATTCAAATATGACGAGTATGCCACCTATTAATAGTGACATAAAAAGTATGTTGTAAATATTTGGCCAAAGTATCACAAGCTACTGGTTGTTTTGTCCTATGTCACCAATTTTAAAACAACGTGATATTAGATGGATATTGGTAACATATATTCATATATGTTCTTTAAAAATATCACTCAGTACCTGGTGTAGGGTAGAAAGACCAAGTATACAAAGTATACAATATGTATTCAATACATAAGATAACATAAATAGATCAGTATCTTATCGAGTTATGGAATGAATAGATTGGTGGATCACTAAGTCATTACAGTTGCATATGGCTATCTATTTGAATTCAATCGGCATGGAATGTTTGTTCTGAATAATGTTTTATTTAGAATAGTGAACATTATATATATATATATATATATATATATATATATATATATAATTTCCTTGTTTCTAAAGTCTTAAAATGGGAATGTTACATCTGGTATAGTCTCTTCCTAATTGGGCATGCACCTTCCTTCATTTTTATCCTCATCTCCCCCAAGGAATGGTGGGTGCCTTTAAGCTCATGATACCCACGCAAGAATAAATCCTCAAACTCACGTAAAAGATCAATGATCTTAGAGACTTATTTCTCTAACCAATAGTCTCCGATGATAGCCTCTTTAGGCTCTTCGTCTAAGCCAGTGTTAACCTTATTTTTCTTTAAAGGCTCGTGATAGGTGCACCTCCGTTCATCAGCATTGTCTACCACCTCGCGCGTCCCTACAGAATGGTCAACATCCAAGTTTTCCACTTCTTCTCCATCAATAACATACACCATCTTCCATTTTTATTTTTCCATACATGCACGCTCAAACTGTATTTCTTCTTTTTCTTCTTCCTCAAAGCACACCTCCAGGGCAGGTTCACCTAGAAATTCTAGTAGCCTATCTTCTTCCATGGCACTATCTCCAACTATAAGGTGCTTGATATCATGCAATGCCTTATCCACCAAGGGTTTTATACTCCTATACTCAAATGTTTGAATGATATTAGCTGCTAAATCTTACCAATTCCCTATCTAGCAGCATGTCTCAGTGTAAATGTACCATGCACGGGCACAACCTTATAGGGTGGAGTACAGATTGTGAACCCATAATGAAGGTTCCAATGCTTTTGTGATTCCCATCCAGGCTATCTCACATGCTTGGATATAGAAGGAAGTGGTCCCCTTACCATGGTAGTCTTTTATAGCTGTTGGTGCATTTCTCCTATAAAACCTTATAGAGAAGGAAATTATCACCTCGCATCATTCTAAAATATTATCCCAATGCTTTACCCACTAGCACACAGTATTTTTGAGTAGGACGTAACTTAACATCCCCCTTCATTCATTTTCCTCCTTCTACTGAGCTTCCATTTCCTATAAAAAGACCTCATGGAAGGCTCCTCCTGAGTAATTAGGTAGTTCCTTTCCTCTTAGGCATCAGACTGTACGCGCCCTTTTTACCTTTGTTACTGATCCCCTCAAATTCCATCAGATAAAATCATAGGTTCCATGCACCCAATCATCACGCATTATACTAGTGGTGTCACTTAGGGACTAAGCATCCTCAAACTAGATAACTCCTTCTGTGGGATGAACTTTCTTTGGATCCTTGATTTAGCGCACATATATTCTATCCAAGACCTCTTCTCCCAAAGGTTCAGTATAGGGTGTTGATTTCCCATAAACCAAGGGTATAATGACCCATTCCTCCTCATTTTCAAAGCTTATGTATCCCTTGTTGAACTGAAAATCCACATTTTTCTTAAAGCACCATGGGCACCCAAGTAGTGTTGGGAAATTATCTTCGTTGGCAAGCGCCAAGACTTAAAATTCCCTAATAAACTTAGCTCCCTGAATGGTAATGGTTGCATCTTGTAAGACACCAATGGGCATTGTCTTTATTTTGTTTTCCATATAGGGCACCTTTGAATTCGGCTGTAATACAGGCCTTTCCATCTGATGCCATGCATCCAAGGTGAGAACATTGACCTCCGCACCTGTATCGATGAGTATATTACTAAGGAGCCATCCATCCACGACTACATTTAACATGATCCCCCTATCATAGTCAAGGTTGTGAGGGGGAAGGTTTGCATGCAATACCTACCTCTCATTCTCTTCTCCAGTGTGTGGTACCTTCTCTCTCAACCATGCCCCTAGCAAGGGAATAATATTCACTTTCCTAAGCATTTTACAGACTTCCTTAACCTCATCCAGGTCATCCTTTGGCACCTCGACCTTCCTTGTTTGCACCTCCCTCCTGGAATACTCCTTTAGACATTTGATTTCTCCTTGTAAATTCTGAATGAAATCCATGGTCTCTTGATATACCTCCTTCTAATGTGTAGGGTCTAGGTACTTCTCATGTACCACTTCTTCGCTTGAAAATAGGTTCTTCTGCCTTGGTATTTCCTTTACGCACGTGGCCTCTTCTTTTATATTTACCATAACCGGTTCCAAGCCTACATCATGTGTCACCCATGGCATCCATTATGTGTCAATCTTCTTAATGCTTACCATTGCAGTACCCTTGTCTTTTCGGTGCTATTGATTCATATGCTCAAAAAACTTAAGGCATTCCTCATAATTGTGCTTCTTCCCACACCATGAGCACTGCAATAAATCTCGGCACTCTCATTTATAATGCTCTTGTAGACACCAAATTTGTGTCTTACCACCCCCCGTGCCCCGCATCTCATTTCGCAACCTAACATCATCACCTAAACCTTACACAATTATTTATTAATTACCTTATAATTAATAAATCCACATCGCCATACCTGCCACCTCATTTCGCCACCTCATCATGACCTAGTCTTAACCCTAAATTAACCTAATTCAGACCTATAACTTGGTCCACATCCACACCCATGACTAATTACTCCTCATCCGCACCTAAAACCAACCTCATAATGACTTGACCAAGCCCGCAGCTAATCCCTCGAGAGAAAAAGAGGAAAATCTGGCTATTTTACTAAAAATAGCCCGCTTTGACCTGACCGATACCGGTTCCTACTCGACCACCGTCGGTTATGTAACCGCCATCGGTTCCGTGTAAATGACCACTCCCAACCAAAAACAAGTGGTTGGATTTTGGTGGATCAAAAGGAGAAATCATTGGAAGAATCCAAAATTTACTTGGCTGAACAAAGATAAGTGAAAGAAAGAAGAAGAGTTTGCAGAGAAGGACATTAAGCCCAAAAATTGCAACTGAGTAACCAGATCCTTGTGATACTCATCTGAGTATCAGGAGAAGAGATAGCTCATCTTGGATTGTCAGATCATCCTACTTGAGCCTTGTCTTCATCATCACAGTCCCAGAACCTGCATTTTCCATCAGGAACTAGTAAGTAAGTCTCATATGTTCTTTCAATAACATTTCTTGAACTTCTGAATCACAGCCATCATAAGTCTATTCCTAAATCTACTACCTAGCAACACACTACATCTAATTGTCATTCCTCCACCCTTACATTACCCCAAGAACACCCCCCGTATTCTCTGAGTCCTTCTCATCACCCCATTACCTAATCCCACCCATTCATCAGCCTTATAAAAACAACACACCCACCTTACAACCAACCTTCACCAAAAGCCCCTAAAACATTGCCCCTACTGATATCGGTTAGCACCAACCAGTACCGGTTACAGTGATCGGCATCGGTCACCGTGATTCTAAACCAAGACCAGCCCTTTCTCTATTGTTCTAACAAGGTAAAAAAAATTCAATTGGACAATATATTATTTGTTAGAATTTGTGTTAATTCATATTAGCAGGGGAACTGACCACCTTCGAAAGGAAGTTTTATATTTCCTAGGCCCAAGGAAGTTCCCTCATTTATTGTCTAATTAAAATCTGGTGGTCTTGTATTCTTACTTGTAGGTAGTCCTTCCCAGACAAAAAGGAGTTCTTCGCAGTCGATCTGATCTTTCTCTATGGTATGCGCACACCCTCTCGACATTCAACAGGTATTCCTCCTAGACCTAACCCTTATCTGTTTCTCAAAGGAATCAAAGGATAGAAGCAACTTTATTCCCAAAAGTTGAAATATTCCGTGCGAAAAATTTTGGCACGCCCGGTGGGACTCGAACCCATGAAGAGTTTGTAAAGAAGGACATCAAGCCAAAAACTAAAACTGAGTAACCAGAGCCTTGTGACACTCATCCGAGTATCAGGAGAAGAGATAGCTCATCTTGGATTGTCAGATCATCCTACTTGAGCTTTGTCTTCGTCATCACAGTCCTAGAACCTACATTTTCCATCAGGAACTAGTAAGTAAGTCTCATACGTTCTTTCAATAACATTTCTTGAATTTCTGAATCACAGCCATCATAAGTCTATTCCTAGATCTACTACCCAGAAACACACTACATCTAACTGTCATTCCTCCACCCTTACATTACCCCAAGAACACCCCCCGTATTCTCTGAGTCCTTCTCATCACCCCATTACCTAATCCCACCCATTCATTAGCCTTATAAAAACAACACACCCACCTTACAACCAACCTTCACCAAAAGCCCCTAAAACATTGCCCCTACCGATATCGGTTAGCACCAACTGGTACCGGTTAGAGTGACTGGCATCGGTCATCGTGAATTTTGTGTAATATTTTGTTGTTGTGATTATCCAACGATGATGTTGCGAAGAGGGCGGGTGAATCTCACCAATAAGGTCTAAACCCCATTGTGAGAAAGGCCAAAGATCTCGTGCGACCTGTAGCGGATGGCTAGGAGTATGTTGAAGGTTGGCATGTTGTTGACACATAACACAACGCTTAACATATTCGTAGAAGTTGTTATTGAGAGTAGGCCAATAATAACCTAGGCGAAGGATTCGTTTGGCCATGGCAAGGCTGCTAAAATGTCCACCACAAATACCGTCATGGACCTGTTGGATGGTATAGGTGACCTCCGCGCTGGTTAGACATCGAAGGAGGATGCCATCAAAGCCACGTTTATAAAGGAGTCCCCCCATGATGACATAAGAATAAACACGTTTAAGAAAAGCGTGTTTTCCAGTACTAGTAAGGTCAGGTGGGAGAACGGAGGTTGTAAGGTAGTTGTGAAATTGGTGGTACCAGGTATCCTGTGAATTAGCAGACACATTATTTATCATACAAACAATCGGGGCTAAGTAAGATGGGGAAAAGAGTTGTTGGACCAAGATGAATATGTCAGAGTCAGTTGGTGAGGCAGGAATTTGTGAGGCTAAGCAAGCCATAGTATCCATAAATTTGTTAGTGGAGTGGGGAATGGTCTGGATAGAATAACCAGTAAATGAGGTCAAAAGTGAATCCACGTAATGTTTGTACTTTTGAAGTTCCTCATTTTTACATTGGTAGATGCCCATAACTTGATTGACTACCAATTGAGAGTCACCGAAAATATTAATAGATTTTACACCTAAGTGTAACGCAACCTAGAGACCCAAATTAAGGGCCTCGTATTCCGCTGTATTATTAGTGCAGGGGAAATCGAGCCAAAATGAAAGAGGCATAGGCTCAGTGTCAAGAGGAATGAGAACAACACCGGCCCCTCCGCCGCGCTGGCATTTGGATCCATCGAAGAAGAGGGTCATTGGATATGACTCTTCCCTGAGTGAAAGAGTGGCGATGAGTTCGTCAGGGAAATTAAAATTGGTAAATTGTTCCCCAAGTAAAGGGGCGTCCACGAGTTGGTCAGCAATGGTTTATCCTTTGATTGACTTCTGGTGTATAAATTCAAGATCGAGGTCAGCAAGGAGCATAAGCCATCGAGCGATGCGTTGGTTTAGATGTGGTTTGGTATACATATAATGAATGGGGTCCGTGTTGGTGATGACGAAAGTTTTTTGATTCAGGAGGTAGTGTCGGATTTTGGTGGCTACGAATGATAGGGCTAGGCATAGTTTTTCTACATGTGTATACCTAGTCTCGTAATCCATGAGAGTACGACTTATATAATAAACGGCTTGTTCTTGATGCTCAGAGTCATGATGTGCGAGCATGGCTCCTACGGCGTTGTCGGTGGCAGAAAGGTAAAGGTAGAAAGGGTGATCATCCTGTGGTGGGATAAGCATGGGTGGCTGCAAGAGATAGGCTTTGAGAGCTTCAAAGGCTTGGTGACACTCTTCGCTCCAGTGAAAGGAAATGTCCTTTTTAAGAAGGTGATGGAAAGGCTGACATCGATCCGAGAGTTGGGAAATGAAACGCCGGATAGATTGAAGTTTACCTTGCAAACTACGTAATTGTTTGAGGTTTTTGGGTGGGGGCATTTCTAGGATAGCTTTGACTTTAGATGGATCGACCTCAATGCCACGCAAAGAGACGATAAAGCCAAGAATTTTTCCCGAAAGAACACCAAAGACACATTTCTTTGGTTGAAGCCAGACTAAATATTGTAACAGGTGATTGAAAATAATGGTTAAAACATCGAGATGTTCACTGTGATGTTTAGATTTGCCAAGAAGATCATCGACATAATCCTCAAGGATAGTGTGCATAATGTCATGAAAAATGTAAGTCATAGCCCGCTGATAGGTTGCACCAGCATTCTTAAGGCCAAATGGCATAACACGATAACAGAAGGTTCCCCAAGGAGTTATGAAGGCAGTTTTATGTTGATCGGTCGGGGCTACCAAAATTTGATTGTATCCCAAAAAGCCATCCATGAGAGAAAGCATTTCATGGCCCGAAGTGAGATCAACAAGTTGATCAATACTTGGGAGGGGGAAGTCATCCTTGGGGCAAGCGAGGTTAAGGTCTCTGAAATCCGTGCATATCTGAAGTCCCCCCATTACTTTAGTGATAGGTACGATGTTACAAATCCATTGAGGATAGTCAATAGGCAAGATGAAGGAAACAGAAAGAAGTCGTTGAAGCTCTTCTTTGACCAAGAGGGCAATGCGTGGATGCATTTTTCTCAGTTTTTGTTTGACTAGTTTTGAATCGGGGTTTAGGGTGATGTTATGGATAGCAATGTCAGGGTCAATTCCTGGCATGTCAGCGTAGGACCAAGTGAAATCTTGGTTATGGGTACGGAGAAAGGTAGTAAAGGTGACTTGTTCTGATGTGTTAAGGGATTGTCTGATCTTCACAATGTGAGGATCCTCCTCTATGTGGATGTTAATTTCTATAGTAGACTCATTCAACATGGCTTGAGTTTCAGATGGTAATGTGCGTTGAATATAGGAGTCGTCTGCACCAAGGTAAGTGAGGATGGAGTCGTCATCCTGGCACTCAACAACATTAATCGAAGGTGAATCCTCTTCAATCATGTTGGGATACAGAAGGGGAAGAGAAGATGGGTCCTCATTATCATGTTGATAAGTGAGAGGACCTAGGAAGATAGCATTTATGAAAAAAAAAGTTAGGAGGGATAGATTCAGGGTCTATCGACTCTGTGGGTGACGATGGCAAAATGGGTGATGATGGTTTGGTAGGGGTGACATCGTCATCTTCTAGGATATAACTGACACGAGGTTTCTTCGGTGTAAGTGTTTCAGGAAAACCGAGACCACTACGATCATTGTGTTTGCGTGTAGTCACGGGAATGAGTGTATGTCGGCCTTGTTCATAAAGACCAAAACCAAAGCCTTTCCAAGCACAGCAAGTCAAGAAGGTGAGGGAAAAAAGATGATTTGTCAGGTATTGAAAATCGGATTGGAAGGGAACCACCCCAAAAGGAGGTTTAGGGGTAACAGAGGATGCGGTGACACCCCCATATGTTAGGTTGGTGCGGCAATGAGGTGGTCCGTAGGGGATTACCTCCCCCACGTGACGGTCGTAGGTAGGATGTGTGTGTAACTGTCCATACTCCTGTGGGGTATGGAAAGAACTAACGTTATATAGGCATTATTCCCCCAGCGTAAGGTGTTGAAAAACATCTACTAAGGGGTCGGAGGTTGGGATGTTATCTATGGGAAAGGAAGTGGTATTTGCGACGGCGGTTTCATTGGTTGATGGTGTGGGTGCGGTTGAGGTAGATGGTTGAGGTGCGGTTGAAGTGGATGGTTGGGTTGGATGAATGGGTGTCTTGACTGGTACAAGCACATCATTAGGGTGATACAACATATTGCAGGTTTTGAAGGGGGGAGGATCAGCTTTTACGGTGTAGGACTTCTCCTCATACTCAAATTTTATGTATCTATATAAGGTGGAGGGAACGCATCCCATAGCCTGGATCCAAGGGCGGCCTAACAACATATTGTATTGGAACTCTCCCTCAAGGACATAGAAGAGTTCGGGTAAAGTACGTGGTCCTACACAAATGTTAAGGATCACGGTGCCTAAGGTAGAAGTAATAGCATCATTAAATGACCGCAACATGATGGGGTTGGCACACATGCAGCTAGAAGGGATGTTCATTTGTTGGAAGGATTTTGAAGAGATGATGTTTAGGCTAGCGCCCCCATCGATCACAACACGACGCACCCGAATGTCCCGGACATAAGCTGAGATGAAAAGAGCAGGGTCAGGATCTTCTGCACCAAAGTCGATAATTTCATCTTCGGAGAAACTGACAGCAGTGGCTTGCTGTACAGAGACAGAAGTGGTCGGGGAGATAGGTTGTTTGGTGAGGGAAGCAACATGATTGGGTGTTAGAATGGAAGTAACAGGAAAGGTTTCATTAGGTAAGACCTCTATCCCTAGAAGAATTTCAACGAGAGCTTGTCGATGAGATTCCGAAGTCTGAATGAGATCATACAGTGTCATTTTTACAGGAGATTGGTGAAGTTGTTTGATCATGGTCCGGTGGGAAATTCCATTAGAGACAGGGTAGGCGGATCCATGAATAACCACTTTAGGTGGTGGTGCGATCAGGATGGTGGACGGAGAAAGAGATGCCGCAGGTGTGTTTTCTTTTGCTTTCTCATTATTTTTCTGCCCTCGAGTAGCAACACTAATCATATTGATCTCGTGAATACGAGAGGAGGAAGACGGTAGGGATAGTTTATGGTCTACGAGAGGTGGAGCTGTAATAATGATAGATCTTGGTGAGGCGGGGACAGGTGGTATAGGAGAGGGAATTGAAGTTAAAGATCTCTCCCTTCGTAAGTTCTCTTTCTTAACCTTTCTATCTGAGAGAGGTGACTGACGAAGGATGGCTTTCAAAGCTTTGCATCCCTCTACATCATGTCCTGGTGTGCAGTGGTAAGCGCAGATTTTAGACTCATCATAACCTATAGGTCGAGGTTTAGATGGATCATAAGGTCTAAGTGGAGGTAGGGAAATGGTCGCATTCTCCACCAACATAGCAAGGATTTTGGCGTAAGACCCTTTGAGTGGGTCAAAATCAGAGGAAGATGAGGGTATTGACGGGGTAGATTCTGGTGATGACGTGGTATGGTTGGTTTGTATGGGTGGTGGTTTAGTCAAGGAGTTTTGATAATGGGTTTTAACTAAACGTGGCTTCTTTGGTGCAGAAGCTATGTTTAGCTGGTTAGATGATGAGGCCACAGATGATGTGGTATCAGAAAATAACCACAGAGAAATAGGAGTGACAACAAACAAATCTTTTGATGATGGAATTTGTTTAGGGTTAGTAGGTGGATAGGATACGCAGGGTGACTGTGTTGATGTACCCTTGGATCGTTGTATGGGTACATAAGGTGTAGGTCGTTTTAAAGAAAACACAGGAGGTATGATATATTGATGCAAGGTGGAGGGATGAGGTCCCAATATGGAAGGTAGGTGTGACGACGATGGTTTTAGTTGTAATAGAGACATAGGTTGAGGATATTGAGTCTGTCTCCTAAGTGGATGAATGGCTTTACTTTTAGATAAATCAAGCCGCTTAGGTGGGTGTGTTAGACTGGGTATTGGTGAGGTCCCAAGCGTAGGGGAAGATTGGGTTAGGTTAATAGAGGTGGATGAGGTATTTGGTAGAGATGAGGGGGGTGAAGATGAGAACATAGGCATTTTAAGCTTCTGTAAACACTTTGGGTATATGGTAGAGGCATCTGTGTTGGTCATCTGCATTTGAGTAGAATATGGCGTACTCAAACATTCCCATAGGACCTTTCTATCTTCTGGGGAATGACAGTCCTCGCATGTGAATTGGAACTTTTGTATGGAAGAAAGGTGGGTTGTGATTCTGGTCCATTGTGGGTGTGATACAGGGGGTAGATGAGGCACTGTATCAATAGGTGTTAAGAGGTCAACCGGTCACTGAAAATATTTAGGTGATGAAGAACTAATAGGTAGGAGGACATGTTTGAGAGGATCCGTCATGATTAAAGATTTTGGTGATGTCGGTGCAAGAGGTTTCTCATCTAAGGATGATAAAAGAAGTGGCGAGCCTTCCCCTTGTATAACCAGAATGGTAGAAGGAGACATTTTGGAAATAGATAAATTAGATAACATCCGCTCACAGTCTTGCAAGGATGTGGTATAAGAAGGCTCATCTATGAGAAGAGAACTCTGGGTAGTTAATTCCTTTATGGGTAAAGGAATGATTTCGCCTTGTCTTGATGGTGGTGAAGGAGGTTTGGGCCCCTGCGTTAGTGAAGAGGCTTGATTCAAAATTTTCTCGATAGAGGCTTTTGGCTGGGAGTCGAAGACTGCATGGATCTCATGAACACTCTCCTCGGCTAAGATATCTTGGTTTATGTTACCGTTAGAAGAGTGATTCGGGAATAGTTTTTTAAAGATTTTCAAATTTCGGTTAGCAGGGGCATTAGGATTATCGAGGGTTATATCCCCTGCATCAACCATTTCCTGCACTATGTTTTTCAACATCTTGTAGTTTTCGTGACTATGTCCCTTTACGCGGTGAAAGTTATAGAAGTCATTTTCTTTGTACCAGGAAGGTATAGAGTGGGTGGAGTCAAACCCGGAGTGAGGTTTAATAGGAGGCAAGGTGATAGCTCGGCTTTATATTTATAGGTGGTTTTTGGTGGGGTATTAGACGGTGCTTGAGATTTGACCATCACCACGTGGACAGCTCCTTTTGATTTTGAAGAAGTGGATGTGTGAGGAGTGGTGGTGTTTGGTTTATTGGTGGAATCTGGAGTTCAGAAATTGGGGTTTTTGTTGCGCAACTGCAATTTCTCTTCTTCTAAGGCTCGAATTTCTAGTTTTCGAGCCATAGTAAAGGCCTTGTCAAATGTGTGGAAAGTTTGAATTTGAAGGGTAGGAGAGATGTGCTTAGCGCAGGCCCACGTAAAAAGTTTGATAAGTTCAGCCTGAGGCAAGGCATATGTAATTTGGTTGATAAGGCCCCACCATCGTCCAACGAAATCTGCGATAGATTTGAGGGGGATTACCTATACCCTTAACAGGGGTAACCACTTCTTATTATTGTTCGTGCAGCTTTAACAAAGACAAGCTACACGACAACAAGGGGCTAATGTAGACACCAAATTTGTGTCTTACGACCCCCCGTGCCCCGCATCTCATTTTGCAACCTAACCTCATCACCTAAACCTTACACAATTATTTATTAATTACCTTATAATTAATAAATCCACATCGCCATACCCGCCACCTCATTTCACCACCTCATCATGACCTAGTCTTAACCCTAAATTAACCTAATTAAGACCTATAGCTTGGTCCACATCCACACCCATGACTAATTACTCCTCATCCACACCTAAAACCAACCTCATAATGACTTGACCAAGCCCACAACTAATCCCTCAGGAGAAAAAGAGGAAAAGCTAGCTATTTTACTAAAAATAGACCGCTTTGACCTGACCGATACCGGTTCCTACTCAACCGCCATCGGTTATGTAACCGCCATTGGTTCCCTATAAATGACCACTCCCAACCAAAAACAAGTGGTTGGATTTTGGTGGATCAAAAGGAGAAATCATTGGAAGAATCCAAAATTTACTTGGCTGAACAGGGACAAGTGAAAGAAAGAAGAACAGTTTATAGAGAAGGACATCAAGCCCAAAAACTGCAACTGAGTAACCAGATCCTTGTGACACTCATCCGAGTATCAGGAGAAGAGATAGCTCATCTTGGATTGTCAGATCATCCTACTTGAGCCTAGTCTTCGTCATCATAGTCCCAGAACCTGCATTTTCCATCAGGAACTAGTAAGTAAGTCTCATGCGTTCTTTCAATAACATTTCTTTAACTTCTGAATCACAGCCATCATAAGTCTATTCCTAGATCTACTACCCAGCAACACACTACATCTAACTATCATTCCTCCACCCTTACATTACCCCAAGAACACCCCCTGTATTCTCTGAGTCCTTCTCATCACCCCATTACCTAATCCCACCCATTCATCAGCCTTATAAAACCAACACACCCATATTACAACCAACCTTCACCAAAAGCCCCTAAAACATTGCCCCTACCGATATCGGTTAGCACCAACCGGTACTGGTTACAGTGACTGGCATCGGTCACCGTGATTCTAAACCAAGACCAGCCCTTTCTCTATTGTTCTAACAAGGTAAACAAATTTTAATTGGACAATAGCTTATTTGTTAGAATTTGTGTTAATTCATATTAGCAGGGGAACTGACCACCTTCGAAAGGAAGTTTTCTATTTCCTGGGAACAAGGCAGTTCCCTCATTTATTGTCTAATTAAAATCTGGTGGTCTTGTATTCTTACTTGCAGGTAGTCCTTCCCAGACAAAAAGGAGTTCTTTGCAGTCGATCTGAACTTTCTCTACGGTACCCGCACACCCTCTCGACATTCAACAGGTATTCCTCCTAGCCCTAACCCTTATCTGTTTCTCAAAGGAATCAAAGGATAGAAGCAACTCTATTCCCAAAAGTTGAAATATTCCGTGCGAAACAGCTCTATAGGCCCACAAATAAAACAAGTTCCATGTGGGAACTCACTTCTTCCTCCTCTATGGTTACCATGACCACAGAATCTTTTATGAAATCCCCTTCCACACATGCCTCCATCTACGCACTCCTCATAACGGCGATCATCATTCTGAAAACTACTGGCAATGCTAGTCTAGTGCACACCATGATTAATGGCCTCATGGATCTAATCAATAAAACTAAAATCCTTAGTATCATGGGTTGTAGAGGTGCAGATCTTACAGTAGTAAGAAACATTCTTCCAAATTATGTGTTGTAAAAAGGTACATCTACTCGCATCATGGTCCCCATGAAAAATCTAACAGTCTACTGCTACGACGCGTACTGTCTTGCAGGGGCAGCTATCCTTGACATTCCCCTCTACTTCACAATCTGTAGAGCACATTCCACTGCGAGTCTCATGAGTTGAGTTCATAGAAAAATTATCCAGTTGCTTAGCCATAGCAGTGATTTGAGCCTCCAGAAACGGGATAACACTAGTATAAACACTTCCAACAACTTCAGCATGTAGAGTAGCTTCTAATGCCTCACACAGGTCTGTGAAATTCTTATGAGATAAAGATATTATAAAATATGTTATCAACCCCCCAAAAAACCATTGAGCATGATGTGAAGGGTGAATGTCATATGACATTTTTTTCAAAAGAGTCTTAAACTATGTGTCATACTCCCACACACTCTCTGTCATTCCCTGTTGAATCTCCTTAAGGGCGTTGATGCTCTTATATTCAAACTCAAGGATGTGAAATTCTACTAAGAAATCTTTCTTTAAAGTAGTATAATCCACCACCATTTGATGAGGGTCATATTTCCTAAACCAGCTATGCGCACACCCTTGCAATGGTGTTACAAACTGGCTTGCTTTCTGCTCCGAGCTAGTGATCCCTTTCACATGCCATAGTAGCTCACACTTGTGAACACATTTTTTAGCTTCTTCAATACCTCTATAATCTGGAAAATGTAAAGACATCTCAAAGAATACTTAAGGAGGTGGTTGGGGCCCTTGTCCTCCTGAGCTAGAGCCTTAGTTTCCTCCAGTGTTTCCCCCACTACCAGATCCACCAGATCCACCAAGTCATGTTCCCCCTAACCCACCAGACCCACAAAATCCACCAGATCATATTCCTCCTGACCCAATAGATCCACCAGGTCCTTTACTGGTCATGCCAAGGGTCCCTAAAGTTCCACTAAATTGTGTGCCGATGGTCTATGAGATTGTGTCGTTGTCATATGTGTATCCTGCGCCACTCTGAGATGTGAGACTGAAGGCTTATGTAATTAATCCTTGTCTAAAAATTCCTCCAAATACTAGAATAGTATACGTAGCCATAGAAGTGGAAAATGAGAAATTTTATCTCCTGGGCATAGATCTGTCACTTCTACTGATACCAACTGGGTCAACGATACTCCTTCCTTGATCTGGAAAACCAAGCACAAGGTTTTGGTCACTAGGTGGGTTCAGATGCATGCCAATGAATATTCTCTCTCCATGTGACAAACTCTCATCAAAATCTAAAGGGATCTGTCTTACGCGCTTGCCAAGATGGGGTAGCTTAGACTGCTTAGGTTCCACGTCCTCTACGTGAACCTCAACTCCTTCCCACAACGTCTACCTCAATAGATCCATCACACTTGAAACCTTTCATTATCTATAAATATCCCTTTCACAAGCTTCACTATACTTGAATCATCTCTCCTCCCTTTATTTCTCCATCATAATATCTGTCATCTTCCTCCACCCTAGATTTCTCACCTAGCACTCAGAATGGATTAGTCAGCCATTAGAAATGCTTCTGAACTCAAGGTAACAATCAAGATCTTCATTATCAGAGGAATAGTACGTAGAAATGATCCTCTAGGCTCCCATAAAAACTCAAACTCAGCAACTTCCAGGAAAACATATGTGGAAATAGAGTACTCCAGAGTGTAGCTAGCCAACACACCTTTCCATAACTGATCCACAGCATGAGTCCAAGTTAGATTTGCATCTTGTAGCCTCTGGTATTCTTCTTGGGTTCATGTGCATGATCTATAATGCCATCTTGATCTAGACACATATGCTAAGAGCCATTCATATAGCTCTACTTGGAAGCAACAACAAAAAAATAATACAAATCATGGTAGAGGTTCTCTTCTACCCATCCACATGTATTAGACTCAGATCTAGTGTTGAATCTCTTAGAAAATTCATCCTTCATGCTTTTGAACCATGATTCAACACTTAAACGCTCTATCATCACTCATTAGACATATCATGATGTATGTTATTTCCCTCTACAACTTCAAAAAGAGGTCCCAGTAACGGAACCAAGATATATTTATTTTTACACCCACCAAAGAACAAGGGAATCCCATGTGCATCGGCCTATCACCCAATAGGCACTGGGTGCTCACTCGAGGAATGTGCGGACACCGAGTCTCTCTTTTATGTGATTTGAGTGGGAAAAAATCATCTATGATCCAAAAGTTAAAGGAAGTGAGTGGGAATGAAATATGCGGATGTCATAGAGCTCAGAACAGCTCTAGATTATTGTTGTCATTATAGACAAAGATACTTTAACAAGCTTAAAAGAACTAAATCAAAACAGAAAGGGAGATCCATAGGAATTCATATTCATCTTATAAACATACATGAAAAGGAACTATGAAGAATCATGTATGAATCCGAACCAAGAAGGATCACATGTAATAAACTTGGTAACCTCATTACATTCATTAGACTTACTACAAATCACCACATTATAGTAGACCAAAGTCACGCATCATAACTGGATCCATATCATTTAGCTCTAAAAAATAAATTTAAACCCCAAACCCTTGATACATCCTTCTACATTTGATCTACCCAACCCAATATGACTCGATGTGGCATTTCTACGGAGTTCCGGTCTCTATTGATCTCTTTATATCATATATCTGATTTGATCTATCTATCTCTCTATATGCGATCATCCCTCTTTTATGTCCTTCTATCTCTTTCTTTTATGGGTACTTGTATATATAGGCATCCCAAAGTGATAACTCATCCTTCTGCAGTTGCAGATCTGGTGCCAAGTGTCTGAATGTGGTCCTCCATGGGATCATGCTCCTCTAGGCCTAAGCTATCCACTTTTTTCCATGATGTCTTCTAGAAACTTCTATTGCAGGGCATATTCTGTCCTAGGTCAACAAATCACCAGGCTGGCACCTTATCCACTCCACATGCGTAGTCGAGTCATGCTTTTCTCGTGTCCTACCCAATAAGCCAAGTATGGCTAAGTACTAAGACCTTGTCTTCTGGTGTGTAACAAGGCCTTTAAAAACCCTCCTAGAACCCTACCTTGCGCACCTTCTCCTTGTGCGCCCATTCTTCAACCTAGGCCGTGTGCACCCATGCACCTTTGTGTACTTTCTCAATATTTTAGGGGACTAATAAGCATGATGGTGGGATACACATCAAAAAATCCTCCTAGAATGGCATGAGGTAAGAATCAAATTCTCTGTAAGGTTCTCCAGAAGTAATGTGCCCACTGTCATACAAGATTACCATGGTAAAGAGACCACCTAAATTCATATCTAAGCATGTGAGAAGGCCTAGATGGGAAGCGCAGAATCATTAGTTCCTTTTTTATGGGTGCATAAATTGTATTCCACCTTATAATATTGTGCACATGCCTGGTATATTCATTTAGAGATGCGTCTTCAAACATAGATGCGTGCGCAGGAGTTGTCGAATGACAACATTCAATATTTCAGTATAGGAGAAAAAATCCATCAGTAGATAAGGTGCTACAAGTAATCAAATTCTTACAATGGGAGATAGTGCTATGGTGGAGGATAGGCTACTGGAGTTACTGGGTGAGCCTGATTTGGAGACGTGCCTTAATGAAGAAGAATCAGAGGAAGTACAGCTTGATCACATGTGCATGGAAAAAAAAAAGGAAAAAAGGTCTATGTAGTAGATGACGAAGAGATGGATACTTTGGATGTTAACCATTCATAAGGTACACGTGAAGTCATAGATAGCACTGATGAGTGATTACGCACCTACCATGATTCCTTGAAAAAAAATATGGTTAACATTGGGATGGAGATAGAACCAAATGAAGTAATCATCAAGGAATATTGGTCATAAAAAGAAGTTTCAAAGGTCATTTATCTATTGCACGAGTTCCAAAATTTGTTCCTTCATGGGTAACATGAACTAAAATGTGTTCACCATTCCTTAGGGGAGATGAAGATCAAGTTGAAGGAGGGTGCATGCCCAATTCAGAAGAGGCCCTATCACATGAATCAAAATTTATGCGTACAAGTCAAGGAAGAAATAAACAAGATAATAACATTTGGTATCATTGAGGCAGTGTAAGAATCAAAATGCATAATCCCAATGGTTATCAGAATCAAGAACGATGGAAGGATAAGGATTTGTGTTGACTACAGGGATCTGAATGTAGTATGTTTCATCGATCCTTTACCAACCCCCTTTATTGAAGAAATTTTGGAGGGATTATTCAGGCGCAAAGTCTACTCTTTCACAGACGGGTTCTCATGGTATCACCATGTCAGGATTGCAAAGGAATACCATAGAAAGACAAATTTTTGCACTGAATGGGGAATTTTTTCCTACACAATTATGCCTTTTGGATTTAATAGTGCGCCTGTTGTGTTCTCACACATCATGGTACAAAAATTTTAGGAGTTCATCCATAAATTTCTTCAAGTTTACCTAGATGACTAGACTGTGCATGGATTGGTGAAAGACCATTGTGAAAATTTGAGGTTGAAGTTCAAGAGATGTCATAAATTGAGGATATCCTTCAACATTAAGAAATGTTTCTTTGCTACTCCATTTGGAAGCTTATTTGGAGACATTAAATGCAAAGAAGGTTTACTAGTGGATCCCGCTAAATTTGTAGTTATTATGGGATTAGGGGAGCCTACTAGTCAAAGTGTAGTATGTAGATTCCTTGGGAATACAGGGTATTACAGAAAATTCATCAAGGGATATGCAAATATTTCCACACCCATGGAGGAATTTCTAAAACATAAGAGTTCCTTTCATTGGGGAGAGGCATAGTAGAAGGAATTTGACACTTTGAAGGATAGGCTTGACACGACACCCATACTATGTTTTACTTCTTGGGATAAGCCTTTCCATGTGCATGTTGATTCCTCAGGGATAGATATGGGAGTGGTACTAGCACAATCTGGTGATGGAATTGTTGATCATCCCTTGTGTTTTTCCAATAGAAATTTGACACCATCTGAACAAAAATATAAAACTACTGAGCACAAAGCATTTTCTATGATCTATGTGTTACACAAATTTAGGAAGTATATGTTAGCAACACAATTTATATTCTACACAAACCACATGGCATTGAAATAATTGGTTGACAATCCTGTTCTACAAGTGCGCATATATCGTTGGGTCCTATTATTTCAAGAGTTTGAGTTCACAGTGGTCATAAAACAAGGAAAAGGCAATTCATGACCTAACCACTTATCAAGGATTAACTTAGGATAGGATGCACAAAGCATTGAGGATACCATATACAATGTGTAACTCTTTATGTTACGGTGCATGCCCTCAGAATTGAATATATCACAATGTTCTTGAAAATAGTTGTGGTGTCAGAAGGGATGAAGGCTCTGGAGAGAAAGAAGTTAGCAATATGTGTCATACCCTTAATGTTGATTAGTGGAGACCTATATAAGTTAGGTTGTTATGAGGTTCTGTGCCGATTCTTATTGGAGCATGAGTGCATGGAAATTATGGAGGAATCACATCGTTGTATTGCAGGAGGAAACTATGCAAGAAATGCTACCACGTGGAAGATTTTACTAGCAAGGCTTTGCTGGGAAACCATCTACTAGGATTTTATTGAGTTTTGTAAGGACTGTGACCATTTCCAGTGCCTCATAAAACATGGGAAGAGGGATGAAATGCCCTTACAACCAATACCCATTACTAAACCATTTGAAAATAAGGAAATCAAATTTTTAGGGCCAATTTCACTAGTCGCGCGAAGGACTGGTTCATGGTATATCATTACTTGCGCTGATTACTTAACACATTATACAAAGGCAGCACCTACAAAGGATTGCACCACAACAAAAGCTACTAGATTTTTTTGGGAGAACATAATTAGTAGGTATGGTTGTCCTTTAAGTTTAACAAGTGATAGAGGTACACACTTTTCTCAATGAAATGGTCAGGATTTAGTTGGCATAATTTATGGTGGCCCATCACAAGACTTCCCCTTATCACCCTCAAGCAAATGGAATTTCTGAGGTATTTTAAAAAATACTAAGTCACATGTTGACTAAGATCTATGACGTTGGAAGACAATATTGGGATGACAATGTATCATCCATTCTATGGGCATACAGGACAACCTACAAGAGATTGAATAAGGCCACACCATTTCAATTGACATTTGGCACAGAGGCTATTTTACCAGTTGAATTCATGTTATCATTGATGCATATAGCAGATGTAGGAGGGTTGGATAATGAACAAGCACTGGAAGAAAGGATTGATAAGTTTTTGTAGTTAGATGAAAGGTGATCACTTGCTAGATGGATTCAAAAGATAGAGAAAGCATGGCATGATTTTCATATCAAGAACAAGCAGTTTGAGGTTGGGCAGATGGTGTTGTATGATTCCAAGTATCTATGCCATTCTGGTAAGTTGAAATTCCATTGGTTGGGACCCTATATCATCTCATACATTCTTTATTTAGGTAATTTCTAGTGACAAGCATTGGATGGGCCGAGATTACCAGGTCATTTCAATGGGAGTAGGTTGAAGCCCTACTATGAATAAGTCTTCTTGGTGTTTTTGAAAAGGAAGTATTACAAATTAGTTTATAATTTCCCTTTATGATTTTCCTTTCTTGCGTTTCCCTTTCTCATTATTTTTTCCTTTCTTTTTGTTTCATTTTGCACCTTATGTGTGGGTAACCACATTATTTTTCCTTGTGTATGCACAAAGGACCGCACATTTGTTTTAGTGTGGGGTGAGTAATGAAAATTATAAGCCTACAATACAAGTTAAATTTCCTAGTAAAAGGAAGTGTGTAAAGTTGATAAAGTGCATAGGGAAATGGCAAATGATAAATTATGGTGCCAAGGAGGCTATATCAAAGACAACGTAAAATTGATGAAGAGCACAGGAACAACATGAGGTGGGCGAGGGTGAAAATTGGGTAAAGGACAGAAGAAGTTCCTTTGGTGTTATAGACATGCGCGTAAGATTCTTCTATTGGATTTTATTATTTTGCACGCCAGAAGGTTGTAAAGTATTTTTCACATAGGATGTGGTGCATGGGTAAGGGCACTTAAATTTGGCTTAGTGGAAAAAGTTACATTTAATGTTAGAGTACGTTAGTAGGTGGCATATCATTTATTGGTGGAGAGAAGAAAAATCTATAAATACAAGGTCAAGTAACTCATTATTCTATCTTGCTAATACGAAGTTGAAGCACTGTTGTGAACTAGGGCATCCAAAGAGAAATTTGTGTGAAGGAAGAAGAATCCTAAGAATTTGAATGTGTGACTAGAGTAGATCTGCAAACAAAAAGGAAGGAGTACACGGGCATGAGGAAAGGTTGTGTGAAGGGCATCATCTTGTGGAATTTTTTCCTAGTTATGGTTTGATAACTATGGAACGGGGATAGAAGGATTTATTCCAACAGTTGAGCTTTGGAGTTGAGTTTGAAGTGTAGCATAGTAGTAGAGTACAATAAGGAATTTGTAGTTTAATCTTGACAGAAATCATGGTACCCAAGATGGCAACTATTTCACCAAATAAAACCAAGGGAAAGGGAAAAGGAAAGAAAACTGATGTCATCGGAAGATCCAATGAAGAATGGTATGCAAAACTGTAATACCTAGATGGAGTATTACTAGGAAATGAATGGGTGTCACATCTAATACAAATGATTGTGAGTGATTATAACCATTGCACAAGAAAAATTGAGAAGGATATGGCACAATATTTGGTCTACCCAGCTAATAAAAGGATACTAGATGGGATTCCCATATATAGCAACGAGGTGAAGGTTAAATTGGAGAAGGTAGGATTATTGCAACTATATGAGTTGCCTTACTTTGGCAATCCTGAGTGCCTTTATTAATGGTTGATGTCACGTGTGCATGAGGATCATTATTATTTTGTAGGGTAAAATATGTGCATAACACCATAGCTAATATCTAGGTTCATAGGTCGTATTTGTGAGGGAGAAAGTATAGATGATGACCTAAGCGACAAGTAGGTTATCAAGGAGATTATAGTAGCATATGACTATAAGAAGGGTTTGTGATACTCTAACATCAGTAAGATTTTAGACCCTATTATGAGGATGGTCGCATACTTGGTGACCAAGCTCAATGATCAGGAATGATGGATGCAAGTGAACAAGGAATGGCTAAACATATGCTAGAAGATATCGGAGGGAATCATCTATAATTTTTTTGCTTTCATCACGGATGAGATCATAAGTAGTACACAGGAGGGAGAAAATATATTATTTGGTAACATCCTCCTAACCATTGTATTTTCAAAAATTAGAGTGTCAGATGGGCCATAAAAATTTGTTTGGGAGTATCCAGATGAGGATCCCTCTTCCGCAAAGATATTTAAAAAATACATTTTTTAAACCATGATGGCCACTCATAAGGTGTGCTTGGAGAAGTGCAATAAATAGATGCATGATGTATTCGGGGCAAAGTGGAGGATCCTGAAGTAGTTTCCCATGCTCATGGATGGAGAGGTAGAATTTTTAGTATACCTACATTTCTACATTGGTAGATTTACTTTAACAAATGGTACTAAGGGTCTATGGTGTAAGATGCCCTTCTCCTTTACCGCGCAATACTTCTAGGAAGGGTTCAACAAGTTCAAGGAATCCAAAAGACTAAAGATCAACCTTAGTGAGGTGGACTAGGACCATTACGAGCTGTGATGAAAGATTGTGTACCCTAAAAATCACATGTATGTGAAGAATTATGTCTCCCACGAGGTTCAAATGATGAAACCAATAACACTTCCAATCACTAGAAGGGATGCAGCAATGATATATCTTCAAATAAGGCCAAAGCTCAAAAAAGGATCCTATTTGTAGAATGATGTATCCATTCCAAAATACCCCATAGGAAGAAATAAGGCCATGATGAAGATGAGAAAAAGAGAATAGGGGCAGGAGAACAAAGCACCAAGTGTGTAGACTGTAAAATCGTCAGGCACGCCTGAAGTAGTCATGAAGCCTGACACTTACGCACGGAGAAATAATTCTCCTATCAAGAAAAATACCTGAGAAGAAGAGGCACCGAAACATGAAGAACACATCACCCATGAGGAATCACCAATGAAGGGATCACCTGTTAAGGAGAGGGAAGAATCCCCTTTACCAGAATCCCTAGTAAGGAAGAAGAAAAAGGTGATAGATGAGGTAGACTTAGAAGAGTTGGAGAGTTTGGATTCCTACATAGGAAATAAGGATGATGATGAAAAGTCTAAAGGAGGTGAAGACCATCTAGTCTATGATGTGCATGACTCTGAGGAAGAATTAAATGAAGAGAAGTATAACATGGATGATTAGGAGAAGAATGATGAGGAAGAAGTTGAGGCTCAAGGCAAGGAGGTGAGCGAATAAGTAATCACCAAGAACCAAAGAACCTCAAGCCTCACCAAGGAGGAAGTAGAGAAATCCACAGAGAGATAAGTGGATAGCATCATAAAGAAGTTAGTGGAATAGGAGTTGGAAAGAAGCACAGATGAGATTATAAGGGATATTGAAGAAGAGAGCGTTGGGAGGGAGTACGGAAGCATGGGTGGAGATCCCAAATTGGTAGTGAGCTTCCCAAAAATTGTGAGGACATGTGGAAAAGGTATAGTAGTGGCACAAGGGTAGGGAATGGGATACATTTATGATCCTAGCAAGGTGTTATGCACATGCTTCCAAAGCACCATACCTACAAAGAAACTCCTAGATATGTCATCATTTGATGAAGAAGGTGTATACCCACAGACAAGAAAACTGTTATCTCGGGATTTTGAGTTCCACGTGGATGAAACATAATTTGAAGTGAGTCAGATAGCACTAATGAAGGTGTCAGAATTCAAAGGGATAAATCCATTGGTGAACGCTCAGCAGCTATCAGATGAATAGGTCTGTAACATGGTTAACAAGGTTTCAGTCAAAATTTAGGCCAAATTATTTGTGAGAAATGATAGAGTGAAATTCCTAGAGGAGGAATTGCAGAAGAAAAATAAGGAGCTCATGGAGAAAAGTGAAGACCTAAAGAAAGAGGATTTTATCAACACTCAGTTGAGGCATGAGTAGAAGGAAGAAAAATCTAGCATGTGTGATGTCTCTAAGAAGGTGGAGATGCTTACAGATGTAATTGTCCTGAAGCACCCTAATTTAACGTTTCCTGATCAGAAGTATGAATCAGCCTTGCAATCTCTCGAGGATTTGACTCGCATTCTCATAATGGAGAGGTGATCACTTTCTTTGGAATCTACAGAAGAGGAAAATGCATGCCAAGAGAAGGATAACAAGATGAAGGTAGTCGAGATTGTGGCTCAATACACCAAACATCTAGAAGAAGTAAAGGTTGACATATAAGTCGTTGAAGCTACCTATGTCCATCGCATGGATAGGGATAGAGTGGTAAGAATCTTGGTTTCCACCCATGAGATAGAACTCAAGGATTTCCAAGAGAAAAATAAGTGGAATAGAGCAAAGAGAGACAAGATCTTGGCTGAGTTGGAGAATAAATCAGAAGTAATCGAGACCCTGTGAGGCTCGATCAAAAGCTGTATGAAGTAACTATACCCACAAATCACCCGTAGGAGATATGCCCTTGAAGACTTGGGGAAGAAATTAGAGGGTATTGTCGACACCATGAGCACCAACGGGGAGGAGCTTAGTTTTGAGGAAGTTAGTGCCTTAGTGGGTGACCTTTGTCTACAAGCTCAAAATGAGGTCAACGCTTAGGGGAAGTTACAGGTAGAATTAGGGAGGGATTTCCCTCTCCTCCTCCAGTGATAAAAAATTTCCCCATTCTTTCATTCTTTCTCTTGATTCTTCATCCCCTTATTCTTTATTTTAAACCATTATAAGAGTCATCCATTCTTTATTATTTGAAGAGCATTTTTTAGGATGGAGAACAAGCATAGTGTGGGGTGATTTTGGGCCCCATATTTTTAGCCAAGTAAAATAAGGCAGGACCTATTTGAAGAAGGGTGTGCTAGTTGAAGACGCACAGGGAAGGGTTTTAGTAAGATTTTACAGAACATACTACGTGCATGCACAAGGCAAGATAAGTTTAGGACTTAGCCATATTTGGCATCCCAGGAAGCACATGAGAAAAGTGTGACCATTCTAGCATGTGGAGTGGATAAGGTAACATCCTGGTGACATTAGGATCAAGAAGGGAATATTCCATACATGTGATGGAAGGTTCCATAAGAACATCATTAAACACAGTGGCAAGCTCGGATCAAAGGAGGCATGCTCCATTAGAGGACCACTTGGACACTTGGCATCTGATCTGTTACCTTAGAAGGCATGGCAGTGAATGGAGGAAATCTATATATTAAGGTGCACGAGTAGCAAGAAGGAGATATATAGAGAGAATAGTGTGTTGGAAGGAGGAAAATCTCTGCAGAGATCTTACGGAGGATTCTATAGGCTGGGAATAGGCAAAATATAGGAGTGATGACACATTTAGAGGGATGGGTCTGCATTGATTTTTGTAATATGATGAACATAGTATAGTCTTGGTGCATGACTTGGCTCAACATTGTTATATGAGGGTTTGTAATGGTTTCATGGAATGTAATGTGGGTTATTGAACATGTTAATATGAATATAAGGCTTTGTTCTTAATCACATATGTTTTTATGAGTATAACCCTTATGCATTTACTTTATGTATGAATCAGTTATATGTACTACTTACTGTTAGGAAATAAGGGATAAAATATGTGGAATAATCCCTCACAGAATCGCAACACTAGAAACTAATATGCAGAAATTATTACAGATCTCAAATAAAATTGTAGAATAAAATAACACAACATAAAGAGACAGTATTTAACGTGGTTCACCCAATTTGGGCTACATCCACCAAGAATCACTTACTCAAATTTTATTACAAGCCACCGCTCTCTCAATACAATACCCAGATCTTTTTGGAGCTATACTCAACAAACTCTACAAAATTCACAGCCAAATTCAAAGCACATCTACAATGTTCTTCATCCATCTATCATATGCATAAAACCATATAAATAGGTAACTGCTTAAGAAATTTTACAAAACCGTGGGTATCAAAACCATGGGAAAAACCTGTCCCATAAACCTATGGGTCAAAATTCTCGCCCATATGAGAAGAGCATGTTTCCTGATATGTCAGGTGCATTTTTCGAGGCCAAAAAAATTTACGCCTAAAAAAATTGTACAGTACTCTTAGTGTATAGTCCTCAACACTTTCACACATGAAAATAGGCTCCACAACCTAACACTTACTATTTCTCTTTTCTGGATGCAATGAGATGATAACGTGTCCTAGGTCCTCAGAATGATGTATGGTTCTTTTCTATTCATTTCCATTTGAATATATGTCATAAGATTATGCATTCTGACAAAAATCAAATAAAGGAGAGGCTCAATGCCCATGCATGCCTCGGGTGAGCACCCAAACACCTGCTGGGTGATAGGTTGGCATGCATGGGATTAGATTTATTGATATAAGGGTATAAAAATTGACTATAACATGTGACTTATTTGATTCTTCATCATCCTAGGGGGTTTTATCCTACTTGTGGAGTGGGTGCTTCACTAAGTTAGGGGTTGGTGCTCCTTGTAGGGTTAGTTCTCTACTAAACTACGGGTTGGTGCTCCTTATGGGGTTGGTGCCTCACTAAATAGGGTTGGTTCTCCTTGTGAATTTTTTGCTTCACTAAATTTATTTTCTTTGTGTAATATAAGCATAGTTTCATTGGGTTTTCTTCCCCATGATGGTTTCCCACATATATCTTGTGTCCATGTGTATGCTCTCTTGATTGTGCATGTGGTTGAAATTTTTATGTTACTAATCACACATTGATGGATGGATAAAGGTTAATGGTGCATGTATGTTAATCTAGAAATTATTTTAAATGATTAAAGAATTGGTTCACCCCCCTTGCTCTCATTTCATTCTGCTTCTAATAATTGGTATCAGAACGGGTCCTTGTGAAGAAAGTCTAACAACTTGAAGGAGATCCTATAAGCACAAATGGGTAATCCTGGTAATCTTTGGAGGAAACAATATGAAATTTCTGAGTCTATGTTTTTTGGACTACAAGAGGATATAAGTGAAATGAATAAATATTATGGCCTAGCTATCAAGGATTTTAAATCTCAAGTGGAGAAGATGTCTAATGCCCTGAAGGAGAAAGAGAAAACCTATTACTGATTAACTAAAATAGACTAAGTGCAAAGAAACAATAATCCTAGTTAATCTAATTAGATAAATATACTAAGTAAAATAAAATCCTAGATGTGCAAAAGAGTAGGGAGAAATGGCTTAGCTCATTTTTGTAGATGGTCACATAGTTTTGCAGGTCTGAAAATAAAACTTGGAAGTGTAGATGAACACTTAGGGACCTTATGAAGGGAAGATCTAAAGGATCTAAAGTGACTAGGGCACCTCGGGGCACCTTGGTCTGCAATCTGTGTGATCCAATTAGTGTAAATGCTCAAAACCTTCAACTTGTATGGTTGTAAGTTGGTTTGGAACCTTCCCTAATTTTTGTGATGGATCTTTCAGATGAGGTGGAAAATGATCTATAATGTAAAGAGAAGTATTAAACCCTAGAAAAATAAAATATGCATATCAATGGGTGATAATGACCTTAGCCTCCAAACTATAGTACTTATTGTTGAGTGTTGCACTACATTTCAGACTTGGATGTAGTTATGGTCTATGTGTATGTGTGTTTTCATTTCGATCCCTAGGTTCTCTCGTGTCAGTCACACTTTGTGAAGTGGTGAGTACTAGAAACTATAGAAAATTTAAATAGCATATGTGCATGGAATAAAATATAATCCCTCCCCTTATGTAGTGTGTGTGATATAGATATCCTAGCCTTTATGCATGGAACTATGTGGGTGCAAGTGATGTAATGGATGTAACTCTAGACGGAGTGATAGTAGTGTGTAATGCTATGACCTATGACCCTCATTATGGTCTTATAAGCTTTGTATTTATAGGGATCATAAGCTTAATTTTGTAATTAATTTTGACAAGGCCAACCTAGAAAAGGGTTAAGGATGAAAAATACATAGAAAGGCCCCAAAGAGAAGTGAAAAAGGATGTGCACATATTGAGGCACCCAGAGTGGGACCAAGGCACCCGGAGGCACCCCAATACATGTAGGGGCACCCTAGTTTTGGGCTAGAATGATGGGGAAGTTGTGAAATGGGATGGAACACAAAAGGGGATGGCTAGCCAATATAAGTGTTAGTCTAAAAACACATATATGCAATAAATGTAAAATATGGAGACAATGTAGAAAGTACCAAACCAAGTAGTGTAGACACGTAAGAAAATAAGCAGACCGCACAAAGTGGGTTTTAAACATCAGACATCACTCACGATGTGGTAAGACATGCAAGGCCATTAAGGCCACAAACAGCAAACAACTATGCACACAAGAAAATGGCAGAGCCTGCATACAGTGGAAAATAAAGAAGACAAGTAGAAATAAACAAGTATTCATGGGGACATGTAATCCTACAAAAACAAGTGTTTCACATGGAACACCTATTAGCATGTTAGAGCTATAAATAATATGTCATTGTGTATGAACAACTAGTATAAGATGCTAAGTACAAAATGAAACTATAGCACCTATATGATACAAATGTGGATACCCCCAGTGACCAGTACAGTAAGGGTAGAAGGTGAGCATCCATGCCACGTGTAAATGTCCTATACCTGAAATTACACTAGAAAAAGGTATGAATGCACATGTGTATATGATAATGACATAGAAGAAACCAATCTAGCATGTGTAGTAAAGTGGTCATTTAAAACACTAGTAAGAAAGAGTAAATGCCCCCAAGACAATGTAGTATGTCATGAATGGATGGAATGGAAAGAGAAAATGACTGATAGGAGCCACGTTCCCTCGAGTGGATGGAAGTGTACACGGTGAGGTTCATTTTTTTTTCCCCCTCAGTAGTCAAGAATGAACCATATATGAGAGTGTGTCATAAAGTATGATCAAGTAGTGTGGGTTGTTTCTAGCGTGTTGTGATAAATATGTATGTGTAGTGGTGATGAAATGTGACATATGGAGAGATATGCGTGAACCCTATAGCCGAAGCATACATCATGACTTTTTTTAATAGAGGAGTGGTGATTTATCCCTAAGCATTATAGAATGAGTAAATGGGAATGAAATATATGAAAAGATGCACATGGACCCTATAGCCTAAGTGTATACGATGACTTTTTTAATAGATGAGTGATGATTTATCCCTAAGCATATATCACTATGAGATGAAGGATTGAAAATGGGTGACATTTTATCCTAAAGAATATTTCACTATAGGATGAATAAGAGGAGTGTGGTGATGTAATGTAAGGTGTATGCCACTAGAATATGATAAAAGGAGGGTGATGATTTAGCATAAAGCATATACCACTACAAGATGATATGAAGGGGTGATAATTTAACCTAATGTGTATGTCACTAATGCATGAAATGTTGGATGATGAGAATTTCATATGTAAGTTCCATTTGATTGATAAACCAATGGACCGAGGAACTAGAGTGCGTCATAGGGTAATGGGTGCACCGCATAGAAGACAACTTAGTATAAATGACCAAGGTATGTAAATGCGTGGTGTAGGAAATGTAATGTAGAATGTGTAGTGGGTATGGAACGTATAATGTGTGAAATTTATTAAGTGTGTAGATAGAAATAGAATGTGTAATGATGATAGGTAAAACTAGACCCGTGTATAATGAAATCTATTGTAGCATGTATAATGTATACGATATATAGATGTAGTGTGGGTGTGTAATATGTAGTAATAAGTGTAGATCTAAAATGGAATGTGTAGTGGTAATATATAAATCTAGACTCAGATATAATTTAATCTAGCATAAATGTAGAATATAGAGATGAAAAAGAAAACTAGACTCATATGTAATGACAACTAGTGTAGTATATGGATGATGAACACTATGAAGATACGTGTATAGGTGTAGGATGGTAAAATGTGAATGTGTCGGTATTATAGTGCATTGTGTGGGGTTCAATGTAATGGTAATCCCTCAATAGTCCAGTGTCAACCGAAGCACAAGAGTTTTTCATTGGATAATGAGGGTTCTATTATGCATAAGAAGGATACGTATATGGGAAGACAAATGTAAAGAGTATAGGTGCAACTATGCAAAGATTAAGAAGGGTGGATTGTGAAATGGCGATGTGCCCAAGAAATCATGAAAGAGGATTCAACCTATAATTTCAAGGGATGGATGTCCATTCACTGGTACTGAGGATGAGGAAACGATAGGGCCATGATCCATGAGAGGGGATATAGTAGATTAAATTGGTGGCTTTGAACAAAAAGTAGTCAAAGGATGAGAAAAGCAAAAACATTGAGATTGTGCATTTCAAAGGAGAGAGGGCTATCAAGATGGGTTCTAGGTAGTTTTATGAGAAAAATGATCTCAACAAGTAGAATGGGGAATTAAATGTGGTAGTGGAGTGAATGAGATGAGGCCTAGCAACTAAATATCATGAATAATATGGCTCAAAGTGTGACACGATTCATTATGATGCCCTCTAATTTGATGGTATCAGTAAAATGGTTGATTTCAATATTGTAGTTGTTGAGAAGTATATTAGTGATGGTTAGATGGTAGAGAAGGGATTTTTTGATGAAGAAGGTGGCCAAGAATGTCATGTGGTGTAACATGAGATGAAAAGATAAGAGGTGGAGGTAATGGTAGAATCAATGGATTAATGAGAGGACTAGTAGGGGACGTAGATGGGGTAGGAGATGTAGGGGTAGTAGGAGCATACGAGATAGAGGCATCATTAATTTTTCCTAGCTCAGCATGGAGAGACACAATTGTCACTTCCATGGACTGACACTAAACTAGTAGTTCTTCTATAGCCTCCAATAGGTGTAGAGTAGATGGAGAATTGCAAGGAGGAGAATTGACAACAACAGTGATAGACATAGAGCCTATGAGAGACAATGGTGGAGTGGTGTGAACAAAAAAGGGAGATGGAGGATCAAGATCATCTAAAGGATCATAAGTATTGAAATTTTATTTAACGGCATGAGAGACTTGGTAAGCAAGTTTCTATGTGTGGTTATCCAAATAACCATAAATGGGTAAGATATACATGACCATGGTGTATTGTTCATTGGTGAAGGGAGGAAACAGGTACCCTATAGCATACCAAATAGTGAATTTGGGTTCAAATTCACATTTGAGAGAGATAGTGGTTTTATTCCCTTTCTACATAAAAACTTGGAGTTGATAGAGCAATCAGTAGGGTTATGTGATGAATCTTGAAGCCTAAATGCTCTACATCCACCCTGTTATCTAATGGGTTGTCAAGAAAACAAAGTTCAATGGTATGAAAAAATACTCTTATCCTTGAAATCTCTCTCGATCCCATGAATATGGTTTTCATGATCTCTTTGAAGAGCATGTCCCTATAGTGTTATCAATTTGAATCCTTGGTTAAGTGCAATATTCAACTATTGAGATTGTTTTGTGCTTGATGAGAGAAATTGTACCCATAATTCATGAGTCCAAACCTTCTTGTTAATCTTGTGCCTATGAATGGTGTGAAATATAAGTATGACCACAATTTCCCATTCAAGAGCATGGTCTAGGTGACTAGTTTAGTGATTCATATGTGAAGACCAAGAAAAATGGGAGAAGACTTTGTATGTGCCTGAGAACACCTAAGATATGGATTGAACTCCATAGTGAAAGGTGCACCTATCATATAGAGGTGATAAAATGGTATTTAAGTGTTGTGTTGAAGTTAAAAGAGTTCAAAAATTCCATATTTATCTTTCATATCAATCCAAGACTTATAATAAATCCTGAAGCAACCTTGTTGAAACTTTACAAGTAGTGTTCTTATCAATTCTTTAGACTATTGTGTTGGGTTTTATATTTTCTGGGAGTAGTTGAGAGAATTTCAAACTCTTGGAATGCATTGAGAAGGTGTATATGGCTCTCACAAACCTATAAGAGTTGGAATTTTTTAATTCCACTAAGAAATGCTCAAAAAATTCAATTTTGAAGCGACTCGGGCTCGTACTGTCTGCCAAACCCTCCACCTAGGGTTTGAGATGGAAAAATTCTCAAAAGTTGGAAAATAACCAATGAAAAATCCTAAATTTCTATAGACAACTCTATTTTTCCATCACAAACACGTTGCAAAAGAAAGAAAATTATTTCATCAAGAAATGTGTGATATTTCGATGACATTTTTCCTCAAACACGTCCTCCATGATTGTGCAGGATAGAAATAAAGCTTTTGATGAATTTCCTTAATGTGAACTCTCTAATTCCCCATACAGAGGTTCCAAAAGTCATAATGAAGGTCAAACAACAAATGTTTTTTTTTTGGATTCAAAGTGTTAAATTTCATGACAATGTGAAGAAAAAACATAGTCTTGATGTTTTCAGTATCATTTGAGTTTTGAGTGCAATTTCTTTATTGGTTAAAACCTAGATATGTAGACACCCAAAATTGTGTCACAACCCTCTAAACCCCTTTGATTAATTAATTCAACACTACTTCCCCACCATGCCCACGTGCACACATTTTAATTAATTTAATTACCAACATTAAGTTAATGATCTACCTCACTTAGCCACCTCATCTATCCACCTCACATCTCCACCTCACCCTAGACCCATTCCAACCCTATTTATTACCTAGACTAATTCCCCACTCACCTTAACAAACTAAGACTTATTCTAACCCTAATCTTAATGGCCTATTATCCCTCTAACTACTCTCCCACTCCATTTAGCACCATTCCACACTTATGACCCAGAACCAAAATATCAATCATGCCAAATTTAGGAAGAATCAGGCTATTTTTAGCAAGTATGACCATTTCTCCCTAACCGACAATGGTATTCCTCGGCCAACACCGGTCACCTAACCGTTGTTAGTTACCTTAAATAGGATTTCCAAACTCTTTTCTCAGGTTTTGAATCTAGTTTTCTAGCTCTTACAACCTTGCATCCTTACTCTTGAAGTTTTTCCAGTGATCTTGTGACATACGAGATGCCCTTACAATGTTTAGACACCTCACCATTCATCAACAGACTCATCCAGAGCTCCAGTGCACTCGCAGGGAAGCACCGTGTCCTCCTGCCTGTTGTTGCATTCATTCAAGATCACCTTCTTATAGTAACCATCACCACCTCCTGCTATTCACCTCCATTTCACAAGTAATATATTTCTTACTTTTTCATTGGTTTCAATAGATTAGTTATTTACTTGTTATCTATCTCATTTCACCACCTATCATACCCGGATCTCTCCTACAACACCTCTATCCAACCATCTTTCCCAAAGAACCTTCATACCTTACTCGAAAACCCATCTTATCACCTCTGAGTCTTCTTAAAAATCCTATGACCTCAACCAAGCCTCCCTCACTCTCTGTGCAATCACAGAGAGTGCCAAACCTCCCATTTTTTATTATTTTACCCAATTTCCCCTACTGACACCGGTCACCCAACCAGTGTCGGTCATTTACAAGTACTGGCATTGGTCACCTAACCAATACCTGTCTCTGTGACTGGTAAAATCCTCCAAACTAGCAAGCTAATAAATCTCACCCAAAATAACCCAGAACCTTACCAAATCTAGCCCATACCTCACCTACAACCTCTGTCAGACCTATAAACCCAGATCACCTTACCAACCTTTTAAATTTAATCATAACTTGCATGTTAGATTATATTTTCTTATTGTATTTTATATGAGATGCCTAAATGATATTAACTACAGTAGGATTCATCTTTTTATGCTCTTTCCTTACATTAAATTGTTAAAAAGAGTGGATTGACAGCCTCTCTAGGAAGTATCACACTTCCTGGATCTAGCCTACATAAGGTAGTACACGGGCATATACTTTTTAACTCTCTTTTGTTGTCTTGTGTTCTATTTTAGGTCGTTCCTTCTAGCCAAATGGAATTTCTTCACAATCATCTTGGTCAACATTCAACATGTACACAACCTATCTTTGACTATCATCGGTATTCCTCCTCACCCTTACCTCTTATCTATTTTATCTCTACTTTGTGGTGAAACATTTTGGCACGCCCGGTGGGACCCCATCTTGTGGGTTATTTTCATTGTTCATATAGGGTGCATTTGTGTGTTTGTTTCTTTCCTGAAAAATTTCACACTAAATCTCTCCCTGGAAATCTTATTTTCTTTCTATTTGTCTAAAAAATTTGTCCTTTGGTGCTTAAAAAGAACACATCTTTTTTTCTTTTGTATTACATTTACTGAAAGTGCATTCCTCTTCTTGTTCTCGTTTTTCTACATTGAATATAATTTTTTATTTAGGTTTAAAATCTGTGCATTTCATCCTTTGAGTGTTGCATTAGATCACATAGATTTAATTAGAAATCACGTGGTGGAGGTCATGAACACTTGGTGATTAGATTTTGATTAAGCATAGTTCACATTTGTGCACACACTCCTAGGCCAAACCACTTAAATAATTTACACATTTCTTAAACATTTCCTTTCCAAGAAGAAGACATCAAGGATTTAACAACCCATTAACAGTGGGCACCACCAGTGTTCTGGCCTATTTTTCATATCAAAGCATGGACCACACATACTGAAAGGTATATCGGGCCAATTTAAATAAAACTAACCTGAAATCAACCATATATTTCTTATATGGAACCTTCATTATCCAAAAACTCTATTTCATTCACAGTCAGTTCTAAAAAGGCATAATCCACTAAACATTAAAATCTAATACATAATATTTGTGTTTTGCTAGTTTTTGCTTGATTGAATTGTGTTTTGAGTTGTGAGAATGATTCATCATTTTTCTTCTCTTTCACACTCCACCATCATAGCCGGTGTATTCTGGTTTTTCTGAGTGTGATAGGACATCTTTCAGCCATACACAACTTCTGGGTTGGCTTTTATTTTGACTTAATTCACTCCAAATTCAAAAATTTCTTCATCTTCTCAAAAATCTCAGTAACCAGCATTGGTCCAATGATCGTCATCGGTTCATTCATCACATCAGCACTGGTTACCTGACTGGTGTTGGTTTCTCTTTGTTTTTTATTATTCTGTCAAAAACAACATTCTTATTACATATTCACCTGTAACTTTTTATGTTTCACATCTTATAGTATACCAATTTTTGAGTCTTTTTCCCTCTTAACATAACCCAGTTTCACCTATTTTGGGACTTTTCTTCTCCATATTTCCAAATTTCTTAGTTATCCATAGTAACTGACATCAGTCTAGTGACTGACATCAGTCTTCTTTCCTAACCAGAATTGGTTACCTGACCGGTATTGGTCTCTGTGTTTTTGAATTTTATCAGAAAATAGACAATCTATTTCTATCCTCCAGATTCTCCCTGTCTTCTATTTTTGTGTTTCTGTAGCATTTTCAGAGCTCAAACCACCTATTTTTCCACCATTCACATGGTTTTGACTCACTAGTAAGCAAATGCCCTAGTTTTTCACACCAGCCATCAGCCGCTACCTCCCAGCCCTTCACCACCTTCTATTTCTTCACCCATGGATCCCACTTCTTCTACCACTATACCCGCAGGTGATGAGGAATTCACAAAATTCCTTGATCATAATACCATAGCCTTGCAGTATTACCTCACCCATTCTTCCACCTGTGACTCATCAGGTCAACCCATGTTTGGTAATTCCTACCTCCATTTCTCCCACTCTCACCCCACTTCCGTATCAGCCAACACTAGTGTAGCATTACCCACTTCCCACCTCACATTCCATTATTTCTCATATCATCCCTATATCTTCTATATTTGTCACACCTATGGCATCTATCGCGCCTTTGGCATCTTGTCACCCCTTCGACATTTACCTCACCATCATCTACAACTTTTAGTGTAGGGATACCTACATCATCAGCACCTCATGTAGCCATTGATTCTCAGCCACCAGTCGCTTCAGGCATCTCATACCCCCTTCCAGAACCTGGTCCTTTCCATACCCCAAAATTTTCCACCTATTGCTATGAGGGTCTTCACATAAGTTCCTCCCACCTATACCCTACCTCAAAAACTGCTCGTCACCTCTACTTCTTATTCAGGGTACATGCCTTCGTCATCTATTCCCTCTTACATACCCCTATCATAGCTTGTTTATTCGACACCACCATACACTGGTGTGTCATCTACGACTTATCTACCTCATCCACCCCCTTATACCATGGGGGGTATCCCTCAATCAAATCCTACAATGGATCTTATAAAGATGATGATGGATAAGATGCAGACCCTCGAAGCATCTATTTCTATCTCTCACAATACCTTGACTTACGATGAAATATATAATGAGCCTATTCATCCATCTATACCCATTCATCCTTATCCCGCACATTGGGAGATGCCTAAGTTTAATTGATTTAATAGCAAGGAAGATCTACAACAACATTTGTGATCATTCAAACACGTCTGTTATCTGATCACCCATGACAATGCCTTGCTCCTCAGGACTTTTCCCATGTCCTTGATAGGACCTGCTCTTAGATTGGTATAGTGCTTTACCTAAGCACTCAATATTTTCCTTCAATCAGTTAGCCCAGACCTTCCTTGACCACTTCTCCATCAATATCTCCAAGAAGGTCTCCATGACTGATTTATACTCTATTCATCAATATGATGATGAGTCTATCATTGACTTTTTTTGCATGCTGGGGGTCTCATTAATCATCTTACCTTTCCACTTCCATAAACCAAGTTGGTAGAGTTGTTTGCTAGGGCTTGTGTCAGGCACATTTCCCAACTCTTCAGGTAAAAATTTTCTGAATGTTTGATGAGGCATTCACCATGGCTCAGAAGCTAGAGATTTGTGCCCTTGAAGAGGAAAAACTTCAGTTGCGCAACAAGAGCACTTCATTTAAATCAAATGACTCCTCCTTCTTCTTCTAAACTATGTAAAATTCTAATTATTCTAAGGAAAAAGGATCTGCCAATGCCGTGGTCTTGAAAGCTGGCCCTTCTCATCCATCAAACCAACTGAAACCTCCTTCTAATTTGTCCCATGTTCATAATTTCTAGTACAAGTATGAACAGAGACATTATACCCCCATAGGAGAACCTTACTCCTCTGTATTGGAAAATGTTGTTAAAAGTGAGAGCCATCACCCTTCCACCTGTCAAACCACATATTGGTTTTGACCCTTCTCGTCCTCTACCCACATGGTATAAGGAGAATGACTACTGTAACTATCACCGTGTTAGGGGGCATAGTGATGGAAATTGTAAAACATTCAAGAACATTATCCATGAAATGTTAGATAATGAAGATCTCATCCTGGACAACCCTAACATGCCTACAAATCAAAACCTTCAGGTCTTTAAGAAACCTTTTCCAAACCATACCCCTTCATCAAACCAGGCTGGTGAGACCTCTAGAAATGACACCAATGTTCATGAGGTCCATGTCATCTTTGACACAGTACCTGTCCCTTCTGCTCAGTTTCCTTCCATCCCATCTATTGAAAAAATTCTTGCATGAGCTCCTCTACCCATGGAGGAGCCTATTTCACCTACTCCTCTACCCATGGAGGAGCCTACCTCACCTACTCCTTCATCTACGGAGGTTTTTACCCCACTTATTCCATCACCTATCGAGGATCCCATTATACCCATGCTTCTACCCATAGAAGAGTCTATCTTATCCTCTTCTCTACCTAAGGAAGAGTCTACAAAACCTACCTTGCCTCCTCCTTGACCCATAGAGGAGCCACTTTTATATCCTCTTCCTGTAAGTGATGCTTCTCCCAGGGTCTTCCAAGATCCTATTAACCTTCTTACATCACTTCTACCTATAGAGTCAGAAGCCAAAAACTTCCCTGTCTCACAGACCTCACAATTCTTCACAGAGATTACCACCAAGTCATAATCATATTCCTCAACATATATTCCCTTCTCTCATTTGGCCGATCATTTAGAGTATGTCGATTACTCCACACTCTTTAAGAACCTTATACTCCCAATTTCAAGTCAAATGCATATGTTGTTCCTGGATACTTCTATGATCTATCCTAAAATATTCAAGGCAACCAAATTTATCGCACCTCATCTAGTCATATTAGCCTCCTCTTCATCAACCTCTCCTTCACCCCAACCTTCATCTACACCCAAACCTCCATCCACACCCAAACCTAAACCTACTACTATATTGGGGGTCTCACCGATACCTAGTCTAGTTCATCCCCTGTGAAGATAGATTTGATCACCTCTTTACAGGCCATCACAGAGTCTATTCCCACGCCTAAGAGGAAGACCCAACCTCTTAAGCCTCGTACCCCAGTTTCTCCCATGCCTTCTTATTCACCTTCACCTCTTCCATAAATCTTAGGCCCACATCCATCAACCTTGGTCAAGAAACCTCTCCCCCAAGGAAAACTTAAAGTGAAGAAAACCACACCTTCGCCTTGATCTTCTATTCTACTCACATCTTCTTCATCACCCATGCCTCTACCTCCTCATTTACATACACCATTTGCACTACCCTTTACCATGATCTTACCCACACCTTCATTTTCACCTTGGTTGACTCACATTCCTACACCTTCTGCATCCCCTTCTTCTTCACACACTACCCCAGCACCTTTACCCAAGAAGGTGTGACCTAAACCAAAAACCACACTACCTACAAAAAGGGTAGTTAAACTAACTCAACCCCCAACTCCACCTATTTCAAAAAAATCATCCACACCTTCATCTAAAACCACTTTGAATTCCCATTATGATCCATTGGTAGGGTCCTATTCTAATGTCCTCACTCAGTTTTCAGAAACCTCTGCTATCACATTATCACCCATTAAGCCTTACGACCCGCTTAAACCTAAACCAGCAGGGCTTGACAACAATAAAATTTGTGTATATCATCATTCTCCTGGACATGATGTCAAAAATTTTAAGGCCCTTAAAAACATTCTTCAAATATATTCTTTAGATGGTATCTTCGAGAAAGATGACCTATTGGAGGAGAATTTGATTCCCCCTTCACCCGTTACCATACAACCTAGTCCTATTTCTATTTAGTAGCCTTTGCCTCCACCTCCACAACCATCATTTCCTCCTCCAATCTTAAAAATCAATATGGATTGATTTGCCACTTGATTACAAAAAGAAAAATGAAAAGAGAAGACTTATAACCCATCCAGTACACCTCTACCCACCATTTTATCTCCACCTACCCCAAATGTAACCATTCACGGGCCTACATATCCTATTTCTGACAGAGTCATACATCGTGCTATGATCAAACAACTTCATCAATCTCCATTTAAGATGTCTTTGTATGACTTGATCCAAACCTATTAGTCTCATTTTCAGGCCCTTATGAAGGTCCTGTAATATATTGAGGTTCCACCCAATGACCCTACACCCATTTCCAACATCTTTCCAACATCTTCACCCTGCATTATGTGGTTTCCCTAAACACTTCACCCAAAAAAATTGTCCCCATTTCCTCTCCTTAGGTTTTAGCTATCAATTTCTCTGATGAAGATATCATTCCTATCCAATCAGATGATCCTGATCCTATCCTCTTCATCACTACCTACATCAATAATACTCATGTTTATCACATTATGATTAATGGAGGTGCTAGCATCAAAATCATTTCTTCTCATGCGTACGAAAAAATGTGCATACCCACCAACTACATGCATAATAACCCAGTTATGTTGTGTTATTTCAATTATGTCATGACTTCTACCCTTGACACCATCATCCTCCACATCCATGTGGGTCCTCGCACCATTCCTAAACTTTTCTATGTTCTTGAGGGGGAATTCCAATACAACATGTTGTTTGGCCGACCCTAGATTCATGTTATGGGGTGTGTTGCTTCAACCCTTCACCGTTGCCTCAAGTTTGAATATGAAGGGCACCCCTACACCATTTAGGTAGATCCTTCCCCTTTCAAAACCTGTAATATGTTGTATTGACCAAATGATGTCCTATTTCTAGTCAAGACATATACAACCACTCATACTACCACTGCTTCCTCATCTCAAACCGTTACCACTTCATCTTTTTCCACATCCTCATCTACCACTTCTGCCACTACATCTTCCACAACCATCCCATCAATCCCCACTACTCCTAAAACTTCCAAAGCTAATCCCTCTACCAACCTGTCTTCTCAAGAATTGAGAAGCTCATATATTCCTGCTACCCAAGTGTCGACATCCAACCCCTTAGCATGTGTTTTTCAATGCCTTACCCTAGGGGAATACCATTTATACAACATTGACATGTTCTAAACTCCTCAAGATTATGGAAGCCTTCACCAACATCCACATTATGACCGTCATATAAGAGAGGTTCTTCCTTACGGTCCTCCCCACCTTCGCACTAACTTGACATATGGGGGACTTGACACTTCTTCCTATTCTCCTGAACCACCAATACAAACCCAACCTTTCTCATCTGACTTCCAATACCTTACCAACCACCGCTTCGCCCACACTTTCCTTCACCGATGTGCTTGGAAAGGTTTTGGCTTTAGTATTTATGAGAAAGGTCATCATATAGTCATACCTTGCACCACACATAAACATAAAGACCATTGTGGTATCATATTTACCGTACCACCTCCTCCTAAGAAGGCACAAGTCGACCTCACCGAGGAAGAGAAACCTTCTCCACCTAGCTCACCTACCACACTACCTTCACCCATAGAGTCCATGGATCTAGAATCCATTCCTCATAATTTTTTTTGTCATGAACATTGTTTCCTTGGGACCTCTAACCTATCAACATGATGGTGAGGCTCCCTCTTCCCTTCCTTTTCTTTATCCTAACATGATCGATGATGATACACCTTCTATAAATGTCATTCAATGTCAAGATGATGATTCTATTCTCACCTATCTAGGTGCAGAATATTCTTACATTCATCAGTCGTTACCTTCTGAGACACAAACCATGTTGAATGAATCAACCATAGATATCAACATTCACACTCAGGATGACCCTCAAATTCTAAAGATAGGCCAATCTTTAGATTACACCAAACAAGAAGCCTTTACTTCATTCCTTCGAGATCATAGCAACACCTTTTCTTGGTCTTACACTGATATGTCTGGTATTGACCCTAATATCATGGTCCATAATATTGTAACTATCCCCAATGCCAAACTTGTGAAACAAAAGCTGTGAAAAATGCATCCACACATTGCCCTTCTTGTGAAAGAAGAACTCCAATGCCTTCTTTCTATTTCCTTTATTCTACCCATTGACTATCCTCAATGGATTTCTAACATTGTTCCTATAACCAAAGTGATAGGGGGACTCCACATCTATACAATATTTCTGTGACCTCAACCTCACCTGTCCTAAGGATGACTTTCCTCTACCTAGTATTGACCAACTTGTTGATCTTACGGCCGGCCATGAGATGCCATCTCTTATGGATGGGTTCTTGGGTTATAACCAAATATTACTCACACCAGAAGACCAACACAAAATGACCTTCATCACCCCTTGGGGGACCTTTTAGCTATCATGTCATGCCCTTTGGCCTGAAAAACACTGGTGCCACTTATCAGCATGTCATGACCTATATATTTCATGACATCATGCATGAAATACTAGAAGACTACTTAGATGACCTTCTCGGTAAGTCCAAAAATCAGGCCGAGCATCTTGGTGTTCTTAAAATAATCTTTTATTATCTCCTCAAATATTGTGTTCACCTTCAACCAAAGAAGTGCATCTTCACCATTCTTTCTAGAAAAATCCTTGGTTTCATCCTCTCTTTTTGAATCATTGAATTACGTAATCTTTCCAAAATCAAGGAAATTCTTGGAGATGCCTCCACCTACTAACCTTTGAAAACTTCGTAGTTTTCAAGGAAAATTGTAATCTATTCGACACTTTATTTCCCAACTTTCCAGCTGATGTCACCCTTTTCATCACCTCCTTAAAAAGGATGTTTCCTTCAATTGGAATGATGAGTGTCACAAATCCTTTGAAGCATTGAAGGAATATCTTCTTCAGCCACCTGTGCTCATCCTACCTAAGGATGACCAACCTTTCTACCTTTACTTTTCTGCCACTGGCCATTCCTTGGGTACCATGCTCACTCATTGCGATGAGTAGCATAGGGACTAGGTGGTTTATTACATAAGTCATACTCTTTTAGACTATGAGACTAGGTATAAACACGCTAAAAATCTTTACCTCACCTTAGTTTTCATGGCTACTAAACTTTTCCACTACCTACTCAACCACAATACCTTTTTCATCACCAACACCAACCCTCTACATTACATGTATGCTAAACCTTATCAACATCAACACACCTCATGTTTATAATTCCCTTAATCGATCATGCTCCTTGCATACCTAGACCTAGATTTCATTCATCAAAAGTGTGTCAAAGGACAAACCATTACAGATCATCTTGCTGGCACCCCTCTTCCTGGACATCAACCCTTAAATTTTTATTTTCCTGATGAATCTATCTACACTCTTTCCCTAGATGACACCATTTATCAGATGACCTTATTCTTCGACAGTTCTAAATTTCAATTTGGGGGTGGTGTAAGGGTCATCCTCATTCCTCTGGACATTTAACCTATGCCTTTATCCTTAAAATTTGACTTCTACTGCACCAATAACATGGTTGAATACGAAGCACTCGTGTTAGGTCTTTAAACCACCATTTCCCTAGATGTTAAATCCATTAATATCTTTGGTGACTCTCAACTGGTTGTGAACCAAGTCAATGATTTATACCATTTTCGTAATAAGGTACTTCAAAAGTATAAACATCATGTCAACATATTTTTGACTACCTTCGATCATTACAAACTTCAAACCACTCCATGATCCACTAACAAATTCACAGACACCATGGCTTGTCTTATTTCCCAAATACCTTCCTCACATTCAAACTCTAAAATATTTTACACTCTACAATGATTGAAGTCACCCTCTTACCTATTCTACAACATAAATTTTGTGGGAAGAATTGAAACTAACCCACGTGACATATGGTATAAGCAGTTTGTTGACTACCTATCCCTTTCAATATTTCCCCAAGATCTCACTCGCAATGGTCGGTGAGCCTTCCTCTAAAAGTTCTTTCATTACATTATCATGGGGGGTATTCTCTACAAATGTGGATTTGATGGTATCCTCATTTAATGCCCCACTAGATCTGAAATTTTTTACACCATCAAAGAAATCCATGATGGGATTTATGGTGGACATTTTAGTGGCCTCATCATTTCCAAACGCATCCTTCACCTTGGCTATTACTGGAAAACCCTTAACCAAGATTTTTGTGAATACATAAAACATTTTTTGAAGTGTCAGTAGCATGCTGACCTTCACCACACCCCAAGTCACATCTTATAAGTCGCTAGATAATTTTTTCCCTTCTCTTAATGGGGTTTGGATCTCATGTCAGAGAGATTAACCCTCATTCTCCAATGTCATCAATGGATTATCATAGGTTGTTCATTGAATATTACACCAAATAGGTGGAATCCCCCTTCATCCAAGGCTCATTTCTACCAAAGATGAGAAAATATATAAATTCATCAACCATCACATCATTTGTCATTTTAGTGTTCCTCATCATCTCATCACTGAAAATGGTAAAAAATTCAAAAACAAAACCCTATGGAAACTTTGTGATTACTTCGGTATTCAACTCAGTTTCTCTTCACCATATTATCTTTAAACAAATGGTCAAGCCAAATCAACTAACAAAACCATCAACAAAATTCTTATGAAGGTGGTTGACGATACTGGTAACGATTAGCACATACACATTCCTTTCTCCTTATGGGCCTATCACACCAAAACTATTTGCACCTCTACCGCTGCCACACACGAAGTTCTCTTTGGTTTACAGGTACATAGATATTCGTCTTACCTCTTGAAGTCCAAATTCCATCTCTTTGTATCTCACTTAAAGATATGCTCAATGATGAAAACTTTCACCAAGAACGTTTGGCACAACTTGAACTATTATATGAGCATCATTTAAATTCTCTTGACCACCTCCAAATCTACCAAAAACGTATCAAACTAATGCCTGAGCTTATGAAAACATGTTTCATGAACAAAATTTCAAGGTTTGGTTTAGATCTTAAAAAAAATTTTTAAATCAACACGTAATCAAAGCTGAGAAAATTAAATGGGGCAAGTTTTCAATCCTAATTGTCTTGGACCTTATATTGCGTCACCCATGTTTATGGATTAAAAACGTGCTTATCATTTGGTCTTCTCTTGAAGGTAAACCCAAACCTGAGCCCCTTAATGGAAGTTTGCATTTTACCAACCATTATATTGTTGAATAAATTACTACATCACTTTATGTCACTTACATGCTCATCCCTTAAGGTAAACCTCTCTTTCCACCTACCTCTACAAAAGGACCTAGCGACTAAACTAGATTGTGTGAGTTTCTCTGTCACCATTCATCCTTGTCTTCAATATGAGTACCACTAACAAAACTCATGGCATGATTCTTATGGATACTTTTCGTCCTTTTCAGGATGGAATCCCATGGTCATTCGTCACTTAAAACCCATATTTCATAGCTAACCTTTTTCTTACTATGGTTTTTCCTTCATAAAAGAGTCCTACACTCCTTTATAGTCTTGTCCATGACTTTGTAGTCCAAAAATATATGCTCAATGATATGGGATAACCAAAATTTTAACTCCTTGAGCTATTAAACTTCTTGTAAATAGATGACCCCTCAAAAAGGACATCTATGTATCTCTCTTGCCTATAAGTAAATGTGCTCCCTCGAAGGACAACTATAAAAATCTGGCCACTTATTGTAATTAGTCTATCTAAAAAATCAAGACTAATCCATATCTCTCAGAATAAAAAAATAATTATCTTGGACCCTATATTGTCACCTATAAAAAACTTCTATGGATCAAGTGCATCAATCAACTTCATGAAGACCTCAAACTTGAACCTATTTATCCCAATATAGACTTCCTCAATCGATCATTCTATAAAAACTAAAAATCACTTAAGTCCCTTGAGAAAAATACAAATTTTGCCCTATCATGGACTTGCCTAATTAATTGGTCTTGGGTATCTTGTCTTCAAAGGAGCATGTTGTCTCACAACAAGGTTACACTTAATGAACTCTTCCACCATCCCCTTTTGTATATTATCTCCTAAATTAACTTCAGGGATGTGGCGTGTAGTCTACACATTGTGATCACACAACTTCTTTCAACTTTTAACCCATCACTCATGTAGTGTATCTAGGGACTTCTGTTTAATAAGTCTATGGATATGACACTTATGGTCCTTGTCAAACCTATATAGACCACCTCTTTTTTTTCTTACCTTTTCACTTGTTTTTTTTCAACAAGACAAGATCATTGACATCAAATCATGATACCTTCATCTATGCCTATGCCTAATTCACCTTTCATATTACCTATTCAACATTTGACATTGCCTATTTTCAAAGACGCCTTACCCAACCCACTTACCTATTCAGTCTACCTATCTACCTTTGTCCTAACCCACCCTCACTCTTCCCTACTTTAAGGGAGAACTACATCATCCTGAGGCCCCTTTTGTAAGGGCTATGTAGGTAGAACTCTTTGGGAATGGTGCCCTATGATATTAGCTCAGACACTCTTTTCCCCATCATCATTTCCCCATAAAAAAACCTAGTTAGTTTTCATAAGAGAAACAATTTGGAAGTTAATAAAAAACAAAACCATACATCACTCATATACATCATTATTTATTTTCCATGATACCAATATCTTATAAATTAAATCAAAACAAATCAAAGTCAATCATGTTTATAATCTATTTTCCATAATATCAAAGCAGTGGAAATTAAACGATTCAGTCATCTAACCATAAGAAAAACATACCTACATCTAGTTTCCATAACATCAATAACCTAGAAATTAAACCAAACCATTCCCAAATATATAATTTCCATAACATCAATATTGGAAATTAACATCAATAACTTGGAAATTAAACAAACCATTCCTAAGCATCTACTTTCCATGATCATCAATTCCAATAGACAATGCATTCAAATCATACAACCATAATCATCCATGACTACATCACATGTAACCATAATCATCACCTATATAAAAGGAATGTCTATCTGACAATACATGTATACACAGATATAAATGTAGTGTCTCAAAATATCTCATATACATCTCTCCTCTTCAACAAGTAGGCCGGTATATATATCAAAAATCAAAAATAAATATCATCTCCATATCATATTTATGACGGTCCGACACCTGTACTTATCTCTCCAGTACCCTCATATGGCCTCCGTCTACGAGAACTAGTCACCTCTCCTTGACCATGTGTATGTGATTAATGGCTCTCTGAGCTGCTGGAATTATGAGTCTGTGAACTGGTCTTCACACAGGCTTTCTTTTACGCTCTATGCTTGTCATAAGTCACATATAGGATACTACTCTCTATTGACTGGTCCTAATAATACCTAGCCTCAAACACTACATCTTTGTCATTGGACATGGATATAACTTGAGGAGGGGCTCATCACTCTACTCCAACTTATGGATCTTGTCCCAGTAAGAGTGGTCCATATCCTTGTATCAGCATTCCTGTCCATGCTACATGTAAATTGAGACCATGTCTCTAGTGCATATGCCTGTACAATGGGACCATGTCCTACAAAAGGGACTTTATCCCACTATTGGAGCCTATGCAGCTATTAGTTGTGCCTATAATGTGGCCACCTATGCCTATAAGACAGTCACCTAAGCCTACACTCCTACCACCTATTCCCCCATCCCCTTCTTGCACCTATACCTAGAAACATGTACTTGCACGCAGACTTGTGATAGCTTTCCTTTTAAAGTGGAAACATGTTCCTGTAGTGTAGCAAGCTGATCCTGTAATGTTGACACCTACCCTTAATCCCTTGTTAGTGCATGTAATGGATCCTGTGCTAGCTAGCTGACCCTATAAGGTGGTAACTTGTGCCTGTGCCTGGGCTAGCTGCAACTACAAAGCCGTCACCTACCCTTGTAACTAGTCTCTCTATACTATAATAGTTTCCAAATCAGGATGTCCTAACCTCAGAGATGCTACCTATAGTTGGGCTATCCATCAGTGCTTGTACCCATCCATAGTGTCTGTGTCATCAATCCACATGTTGGCCAAATATTCCTCCTGCCCTATGGGATCTATTGGATGTGGTGGAGAAAATTGTCTCTCTACGTCATCTCTGCAGTGCTATGGAAAAGGTGGAGGAACATCCTATTGTAGCCCAAACTATCCTCTAACCTGGTCAATTGGTATCATCTCATGCTCTCTAGACCTTTGTCCCTGTATCCACCTCACTAGTTGTAACCCTACCAACTCCTTTTCCTACCTCTAAATGATGGATAACCAAGATACGGCCTTCAAAAAATATCAAAAATCGATATCCCATCTAGTAAGCACCTGTAATAGGTCACATCTCACGATGCTACATTTTCCTGTGCATGCACTCCTATCTGGACTGACATCTTGAATATTTCTCTATAAACACCTCTAAAACAATCCTGTCATGGTAGGTCAGGATATGTAGACACACTATGTTCTCATAGGCCCAACAATGAAGAAGATAAGTACAACATAACCCAAACGACTGGAAATCCTCTGATATGCCCATAGTTCTTTGTATAATTGAACCAGGTAATTCAGCGCCCATGTAAAGCATACCCTCTCCTCAATCATATCCTCAAGTACTACTATCAATGTCCATGGAAACTTCCCACCCTCTGAGTCTGGGAGTGCAAAACAACCAATTTCCACCATCATCAACACTGATAATCTAGTCTCCTCTGGGTCCACTGCAACATACATATCCCCATAACTAATGCTCACACTATGATAGGAAAAATCTTGCATAGCCTCTCTGAACACTATCACCATAGGATCAAACGATGCCTCTGAAGATATCTTATATATTGGCTCTCAAAACATTGGTAGCCTCAAAATCCTACAGACGTCCTCTAGAGTGATCGTCATCTCTCCATTCGGTAAGTGGAATGTGTTGGTCACTGTATCCCATCTATTGATCAGAGAGACCATCAAGTTGTGATATCTGAAGATCCATTTATATTTCCTAACATCACCCAGCCCAACAACCCCCATATACTCCCACTCTTCCTCTATCATGTGGGGTCTCATCTATACCAAAAGTGGCAGCAACCTATCTCTCATGGTCAACTACTACCTCACCTGCATCATCACCAATCAAACATGTTAATAAATTTCCTCTTTTGATCATTTATTTGATCTTACCTAGCCCAATACCTACCTCTACCTTTCCTATCCTACCCACCTTCACCCAACCTACTTACTTGACATACATTCTATCTAGCCTACTCATCTAAAAATTCTATATTTCCTTACTTTCCTCCCTTCACCTATTGACTTCATTACCTCATCTATTTCCATGCCTTCATACCTAACTTCCACCTAATCTTCTCATTTATAACAACATTCACCCTCACCTAATCATTCCTACCTAAATTTACCCTAATTTACATACTCTTACGTAACTTAATCCTAAACCACCCCTCCATTACCTTTCTTCCTTCCCTAATTATCTATTTTCAACACTTGGTCACTTTTCACAATGATTGGCATCAGTTACCCTAACTGATATCAGTCCACCTTATACCCTACTGATGACGGTCGACCCACCAATGTTGGTCTAATTCCAGACCGGAGTCGGTCACTGGTTCGACCCTAAAGCCGAAACCTCACATCCCCACTTTCAAAAAAATAAACTCAAACTACTACCCCACCCACCCAAATCACCCTAATTTTCCTTTTGATTCAATTTACCACCTAATTACACTATATTTCACACTCCCCATACCCAATTTCACCCTATTTCCAACAAAAATTAAAATCCATTCCACAATAAAATTTATTCATTATTTTACCTTAGTTTTGACCAAGAACACTAAGGGATCTTGATTCCTACCTCTACACGATGTTTCCTCAATTGTGAGATCTCTAGAATGGGAATATGACCTCCATCGGTGCCCTCTCATACCTCTTCCATGTATCAATTAATCCCACTACTCAAAACCAATCCCCTTGCTCAGATAGATCTCACGGGCCCATCCACTCCACTCCTATCAACCTCTAACATCTTGCCAACTCAGCCTTCTAACTCTCCTTGGCATTTTTCTCACAAAACTCTCTCTCTCTCTCTTAAGTTGTTTTCCCAATTTAGAAAAGTTCAAATGAGTCATTTTCACGCACATTTTTTATTTTAAACCCAATTTTCACCTGACCAACATCGGTTGATCATGCCCTAGGTGACTGACATCAATTACCATTACCAACATCATTTCACCCGCAACTAGTATTGGTCACCTTGTTTAACCCAATTATACTTCATTTACCCAAAAAAATTGATGTAAAGTGTCATTTTCTCCCAACCCCAGCCTCACCCCAACCCTACAGACCCACCTCATTGCCTTATTACCTCACACCCGAAATCAATACAATTCGGGGATCATTTTTTCCTAAACCATGGTCTTTCCCATGGCCTTATGTATACACCTAACCAAAACCTGCCAATTTGACACTTGAATTCACTTACTCGTTATACCTTGCAATGACATTACTCATGTTGTTTAGCCTACCGACCTTTCCTTTCCTTATGTCGTAGTGTTTATCTTAACCAGCCAACACCTATTGGTGTTACAGAATAAACCTAATGCCCTTTCTAGCACCTAGCTTCGTTGTACTTCCAGGACCATATCCTATACCTTGGATACTTGGATCACATTAGCCTTTTTTAGATAAACTATCAACCTTTGACAATGTAGATTTTTTTAGCTCTTGAACCTAGTGCCTTGTCACTTTTTACATTTGTGTGTGCATTTGAATGCCCCTACCTATACCCACATCAATATACCATTACCTATACCTATACACTTACCTCATTTTTCACCACTTACAAATTTATCAAACCCATCACCAATTCTTCTTACTACTTCATCAATTCCTAGTTTGAGGGGGATCACCTCCACCCATACCTAGGGAAACCTACCCTCAACCCATACTAGGGGAAACCACTCCACTTTTTCTCAGCATAACTCATCAATACAATCTACATGAAAAAAAGGGCAAATGTAGACACCCAAAATTGGGACACATCCCTCTTAAGCCCTTTGATTAATTAATTAAACACTACTTCCCCACCAAGCCCACTTACGTATGTTAAATAATTTAACTAACCAAAATTAAGTTAAGTATCTACCTCACCTAGCCACCTCACCCTACCTCACCTATAGACCTCCAACCCTATTTATTACCTAGACTAAGTCCCCACTCACCTTAACAAACTAGGACTTATTCTAACCCTAATATTAATGGCCTATTATCCCTCTAACTGCTCTCCAACTCCATTTAGCACCATTCCACACTTATGACCCAAAACGAAAATCATAATCACGCTAAATTTAGTGAGAATCAGGCTATTTTTAGTAAGTATGACCTTTTCTCCTTAATAGGTGTCAGTTATTCCTTGGCCAGTGTCGGTCACCTAACCGCAATTGGTTACCTTAAATAATATTTCCTTACTCCTTGCTCATGTTCTGAATCTGGTTTCCTATCTCTTGCAACCTTACATCCTTACTCTCAATTTTTCCAATGATCTTGCAACATACCAAAGACTCTTACATTGTTCAAACACCAGAACATTCATCACTGATTCATCTAGAGATCCAGTGCACTCACAGGGAAGCATTGTTCCTCCTCATGTTGCTTCATTCATTTGGGAAGACCTTCTTCTACAACACATCACCACCTCCTACTATTCATCTCCATTTCAAAAGTAAGTATTCTCTACTTTGTCATTGGTTTTATTAGATTAGTTATTTATTAGTTATCTATCTTCATTTCCCACCTCTAGCATACCCAAATCACTCCCTAGCACCTCTATCTAATCATTAGCTCAAAACCTTTCATACCTTGCCCAAACACCCATCTTATCACCTTTGAGTTTTCTTATAAATCCCATGACCTCATCTAATCCTCCCTCACTCTTTTGTAATGATCACATAGAGTGTCTAAACCTATCATTTTAATTATTTTACCCAATTACCCCTACTAACACCGGTCACCCAACCGACATCAATCATTTACCAGTACCGGACATCGGTCGCCTAACCGATACCAGTCTCTGTGAATGGTAAAATTATCCTAAACCAACAAGCTAATAACTTCTTCAAAACAAGCCAGAACCTTACCAAATCTTTCTTAGACCTTACTTACAGGACCTCTGTCAGACCTACAAACCTAGATCACCTTACCAGCCTTTTAAATTTTATCATAACTTTCTTATTAGATTATATTTTCTTATTGTATGTTTATATGAGATGCTTAAATCATATCAACTACAGTATCATTCATCCTTATTTATGATCTTTTCTTGAATTAAGTTATTAAAAATAATGGATTGAAAACCTTTCTCAAGAAGTATCACACTTCTTGGATCCAACACACACTAGGAAGTCCACTACCATATATTGTTTAACTCTTTCTTATGGTCTTGTGTTCTATTTTAGGTCACTCTTCCTAGCCAAAGGGAAGTTCTTCACAATCAGCTTGGTCAACATTCAACATGCGCATAAAATATCTTCAACTATTACATGTATTCCTCCTCACCCTTACCTCTTATCTATTTTATCTCTACTTTGTGGTGAAACACTAAGTGAATCCCAAAAGACTCTAACAGTTACAATATTTTGAATTCTCCTTCCATCTCGAAGTAGGAAAGTTAAGATCATGTTTGTGATCATGAACAAGTTAATGAGCTCCAAAATTTATGAAAAAGAGAGAGAAAATTTGAATATTTGGTCACTTATTTGTTACTGGCTCGAGCAAACGGACATTGAAAAAGATGAAAGAATGTGTACACTTGTTTGATTTATTGAATATATTGAAGGAGGCTATAAAAAAAGAGTATGAGGGACATACAGGTGGTTGGTGAAGTGATTCTTTCAAGGCTGAGAATAAAATGTAAATAGTGAGAGAATGTGCTTAAGGCTTTTAAAACTAAGATCAAACCCTCAAATATGAGACCACAATGATGAAAAATGAACAAGAGACAAAGTAGGAGCACAAATGATTCAAAAGGATGTGTGAAAGAAAATATGTGTGAAGAGGTATACAGAGAAGTCTTATTTTGGTGATACAAAAAAGTATGTTGCTAAGTGAGTGCATAGTATAAGGTGTCAATTATTTGAACTGAGTGAAGAGACAACATGTTGAAAAATAGGATAATCAAGTATATAAAAGAGACAAGACTTTGATAGAGCATAATCAACGTATGAATGAAGAAAAAGTGTTAACAAGATAAAGTGCAGATGGTGAATACTTCAACATGTGAAAGAGCATGAACTTAAATAGGTGAGACAAGAATATATGATGAGTGTTTTAAAAGGTTAGAAAGGAAGTGAAAGAGGTCAATTGGTTAAAGGAGAATGTGCAGTAAAGTGAGCTAAGTTTTATCATATGAATAAGAAAGAAAAGAGTAGAACATATAGATATTGGTTTCTATTTAGGAGGAACCAAGTCAGAATCTTATAAAATCTAATCACCTTAAATTAGAAAACTTACAGTAGGATTGAATGATTCCATGAACCTTACATGACATACAAGGTAAATTGATTTGATAAGAAGAAAAGAGATCAGTTGAGAAGTAGATAAGAAGAATAAAAGGGTGTTAATCTAGAGGTCATTATCAGCTGTGTAAGACAGTAAACTAAGTGTGAACAAATTTTTTGAACAAGTCTAAGTTTCAGCTTAGCATATAGGGGGTTTTAGCCTCATTGTAAGTAGTATCTTATAGAAGATCAGTTGTAGTTGGTTAAAATGTAGGGGGTTGAATCCTCCTTTTGAGTTGAAGTTCAATAAATGTCAGTTGTTGTTGAATCAAATTTTGTAGTTGCAACTCCAGGTTGAGTTGATGTTTAACCATGAAATCAATATAACTGATACGTGATAATTTTGTCCTAAGCCTAGTTCTTGGTTTCAGTGGGTTTTTTCCTAGTTTGGGTTTCCCACATTAAAAATTGTGTCTATGTGTACTCTCTTGGAAATTTCTTGTGTATGGTTTTATATGTTGATCATAGAAAATTTAAGAAGATAAATTTGAGAAGACATTGATTCACCCCCCTCTCAGTGTCCTAGTTACCAACAAATGGCATGGTTGCATGAAGTATGAAGCATGACAATTGTATGAAAAATTTTAAGACATTTTAAGATTTCATGACTAGTGTAGGAGATCTACAAGGTCATATTTCAAAGGTATATTTCAATTTTAAGGTCCTTTTGAAGTAAAACATTAAAGAAAAGGATAGAAGACATGGGTAATTCACGGTTTTTGGATATTTTCATAGGTTTCAGATATTTTATGAGAAATGGAAATAAAAAAGGAGGTTGATACATTTCTGTGGGAAATGTTTTAGGTCAAGAATTAAAGCAAAAAGAAAGAAAAGTAGATTTTAGCTCTAACAAGCTCTTAGAAATTAAATACTAGCTCAATAGGTCACTTTCATATGATCACCCACATGTGTGAGACATGCATGGTAGTCTGAGATATTGGGGGATATTGTGCCCTGGAACCATGAATGTATAGCAAGAAAATTGAGGTCAAATGGATGTCAGGTTTTTATGAACCATTGTTAAGAAGCCAGACAGGTCAAAACCCTAGTTCTAGAGTGATAAAGGAAATTTGAAGTGTATGGACATGAAATGAATTAGGAAAGCAAGATATTTTGATGATTTATGTATGAAGAGGATTCTTCGGGGCTTCTTTTGGTGGTATTTTCATGCTCTAAGTCAACTAATAGGGTACAGATAAAATATTTTTTGTGAATATTTGAGAGTACATGTCTGAGTTATAAGTGTCATGAGGTGAAAATAGTTTTGGGAGAAATATTGGGATGTCTTATAAGTGTCTATGAAGTTATTTGGAGAATTTCTATAAATAAATTTGTTGTAACAGGTCTTCAATTTGTCTCTACTGCTACATGCCTTATAAGGGAAAAACTAGTCTTCAAGGTTCAATGGTGTGTTTTGTGTTTGGCATATTATGGAAGTGTGTTATGGGATTGAAAATTTGTTTGTTTTCCAATATGATGTGTTAGTTCATTTGGATTAATCTAGTAAGGTGTTGTCATGTTTGAGCTCTATTGGTCTAAACTTCCCTATTTTAGGCATGTCAAGAAGGTAACTAAAACAGGTGTGCAATGGTAAAATTCTTCCTATAAGATATGAATTTTAGTGTTTGAAGATGTGTTTTAGTTTTTCCTTGAAATTTTCCAAGAAATGGAATATCATAGAAGTTATGATTGAGGTGTTGGAGGTCAGTTATCTCAAGAATGGTTATTAAGACCTAGGATCTGGTTTGAGCAATTTCATATATGCACGATTTATGGAGCCTTATGCATTGATTTGATGATTGGTGTGAGTTGTATGAGCTAGTATACATTGAAATATTTCCATTGATGTCTAACTTAACTCATGGTTAAGTGTTTTTCTATGTGAATTTTCTCAGTCTTGTGGAGTGAAAATTGGGTACATAAGACCTAGTTGGGTAATCTTGCAAGTTTGTTTGTTTCATGATGGACGTAGTTGGTTCAGAGGTTATTGTGCATGGAGAAGATTTCTTGGAGATGTATCATGTGTTTACAAATCTATAGGAGTCTTGGTGAATTTTTAATGAGCCCTTATAGTCCAAGAAGCAATTGTTGGATCTGAAGACCTTGTTTTAAGCCTAATTGTGAAGCCTTCTACAAGTTTGAACTATTTGATCTGATGTCATCCTATATGGTCTCTTGAGATTATTTATACGAGATGGTAGATTTATTTTTTAAGTTTTCATGACTGACCTTAGTGGTCTTAGCCGACCTATGGTTTTGTTGGTGATTATTCATGTATAAAAGTTAAGGTGTATGTGTTCATTTGAACTAATGATGATGATGGGGTTGTGAGAGAGTTATAGGAAGTGAGAAAAGAGGTAAGAGTTATCAAGAGAAGAGATGATAATATGTATTATAAGGTGATAAGAGAAGAGGAGTAGAGTACCAAGATCATTTGACCTAATCAGTATTATATGATGCATGTATGAGTAAAAAATTAGAGAGAGAGAGAGAGCAGTTTAAAAGAGTTTGTGGGAAGAAAAGCTGACATGGAGATCACAATAAGCTAATGAAGAAATAAGGACATCAGCATATCATCGATTTCAGGTGGATGATTTGGTGCTTGTTCATCTTGGGGGGCTATAGCCTCCTTGTAGAGTTGGTTCTCTACTAAATCATGGGTTGGTGCTCCTTGTAGGATTGGTGTCCTATTAAACTAGGGGTTAGTGCTCCTTGTGGGGTTTGTGCCTCACTAAAGAGATCTTGTGTGATGTGTAATATTCACATAAGTCCTTTGTTTTTAGTAATATAATCATAAGTTCAGTGGGTTTTCTTCCTCTTGAGGTTCTCCCTTATATATCTTGTCTCCTTGTATTGATTACTCTTGTGTATGGTTGAATGTGCAATGCTTAACTTGTTTAATTCTTAATGGTATATGAATATATGCATGATTAATTGAAGTAAAAGTTTTGTGAGACTGATTCACCTCCCCCAATTCCATTCATTTTCCTTCCAACACCATAGGTTAAAATATCTGAAATGGTAGAAACTATGATAAGATTGAGGTACACAGTTTTTAATAGGAATTGTTATCCCAAATTTATACCCCTAAGGGGATAATTTGGATAGCTTATCATTTATAATGGACCTAACCATTTTTATAAAACCCACGGGAGATTAAGGTTTAAATCATTGGTGGGTTTTATATTATAATTCCATGGGACATTCAAAATCCCCATCAAGCTTAAAACATGTGGGAGACTTAGTCGTTGGAATTTTAAAATTCTATGGAAAGTGAGTGGACACATGTCCCTCATTCCAAGCCTCCTTATAGCATTTGGGCTCTGTGAACTCTATGTCCATAGAAAAAACCAATGAAGATAGAATTTTGGGTATATTCAAAGTCAAGGCAAGTCAAATAAGGAACATGCAATACAGTAAAAGGAGAACAACCGGCGTAGATATAAGGGCCACTGGAGGACATGTGTCATCATTCTAGAAGCTCTCAAAGTATATGCCTTCGATGGACTTCAAACCTGTGAAATAAGTTTCTTTCAATAGAGATTCAGGTTTTCTAGCCCCCACAATGAATCAAATCTCAATCCCCACAACAAATCACAAAGTGCCACATTGCACAATCTCGAGCATCAACAAAGGACATGTGGCTAGGTTATATAATTTCAATAAAGATGCATTTCACGGACCTTAATCCCATGGAATAAACAGAGTTAAAACAAGTTTGAATTCCATAGCGGGGGTAAGGTGGACAAGGCAGTGGTCAAAAAGACAAATAGGTTTAGACACAAAATAATGCACTTATTATTATTATTATTATACTGTCAAGTATGTTGTTTTATATATGGATCATGTGTAAGAAAAATATTCACTGATGACCCATTCCATAGTGCATATGTTTTTCTTGTTGGTCTTTATTGTTGTTTTTTTTCACACTTGTCACTCATACACACAGTTTTAGTCAGGTCAAAGGGATCCATGTATGTCAGTTATCACTCATTTACCGTCACTTGTCTCTATAAACTAGTGCCTCAGGTACTAGAACAGTAGCTGTCATGTACTCCTATACATCTTGGGTGCCCTTATCCTCTTTATATTTGATTTTATTTTTTACATTTGAGCATAGATATTTTCAGTTTTACCTCTCATATCTTGAGGTAGTAGTCATCATGTTGGGTCATTAGTGTTGAAATTCAAACAAGCGATCCCCATATAAACAAAAAATGCATAGTATTATATGGGCAGACTATTCTAATCAAGGGGGGTAGCTATCAACATAGAGACAAGGGACTGCATTTGGGATATTACTCTTCATACACACTACATAGGAAGGGAATTTCCATTCTATTCCATCCACACATTTGACATTTTTATCTAGCTACTGCCCACTATGTTATCCTAGTATCATTGGTGCGAGGGAGACCTAGGAGAAATATTACACACACACAAGCACATAGAAATATACATTGGGTCTGTGTTGTCATTGCAATGATCAATTGTAAGTCCACCATTGTGGTGGCTAAGGGCAGTTTGAACCCCTCATTTTGCATCTTTCTTTTTAAGGGTTTTATGTCTATTTAAGGGTTTTACAAGTGCTTTCTTCATTGTAGGATTAAGAGGTGCCTTGGAAAATCTAAGTGTGGCGTACATGCGAAAAAATGTCAAAAAAGTGTGAAACCCTAGCAGACATATCCGAACCAGGTTCTAATATTCTTCTACAAACCAGGGTGCCCAGAAACAAGATCAAGGCACCCATAGGTTCCCCCACCCCTCTGTCAGGCACCTTAGTCCAGCCCAGTTCCACCTCTGCTATATTGTTCTGTTGTTCTGTATGCTATAGTATATTCTTCCATTTTATCACACTTGCTTAGTTTCTAGGTCACTTCAAGGTAAGAAAAATCAAGGCTAGTACCTTATCCCTCTCATTTCCTTTTATTGGTAAAATCAAATAATTTTTTTAGCATTCATATTTTATTGCATGCCATTTATATCATAGTTTTACATTTAGATTTAAATAAAATATTAAAATTTTATTAAATCAGTTTGAGATATAGACCTTTAGATATAGAATTATGTGTTCCATAGGATCCACTTTTAAAATGTGTGTTCTGGACAAGGGTATCTCATTATTTTTTGACTAATGTATTGCATGCCTAAATGTCAACATCTCATTCTATCAAGGATAAGGCAACCATGATTGAACTCACTGCCATAGTAATGTGAATGTTAAAATAGATTTCATAGGATCCTTTAACATTTGTTACAATTCTTCCAACTAGTGAATTTCATGTACCTTGAAAACATTCATCTTTGATAATTCTATCATTGGCATTTTTATGATCTGATGAGCTTTACTCATTGCACTCCTTGTTATATAGTTAGTTACACCCCTCCTTCTAAAATTTCTATGGAAAACTTGGATGGTGATATTATTAATTTCATGCTTGGTATTGATTATAATAAACATGTGCATAATGATTCTCCTAGCAGTCATGATGATACTCTAGCTACATCTCATGCCTCTCCTATTTCTGAAAATTTTAGTGCTCCTACTACTTCATTTTACGTCGATGATGTGCTTAATGATATTCTTTTGTCTGAATCTTTGTTTGATTTCAATGACACACTTGATAGCCATGATTCCACTTATTTGCATATTGTTGTGTGTTATTTCCCCACTCCACTATCATCATCTTCTAAGTTTGTATTTAATAACATGCAGGGGTCATCTCCTTCTATTAATTCATCTCCTCTTATTAGTTCATCTCTTCCTATTAGCTCATCTATTCCTATCACTTCACCTCATTCTATTAGTCCATCTCCACCCATCGTCTCATCTATGTCTCCTATGGATGTTTTCAATTCTATTCCTACTAATTCTATGGATGTTCCATGTCTTTCACAACCTATTAATTATTTGACACCAACATCTAGTGTGTTCTTAGCATTATAATCTCCTATATCTCCTCTTGATATTCCTATGATTACTCATAATGGAAAATTACAACCGCTTAACACATTATTGTTATCCTTTGTTATTCCTTCATAGGATATCTAGTCCCTCATGCATGTTTTTGGTCACTTACAATCTCAATTCCAATCTCTCACATAATGAAGAAAGTCCTATTATGCTTCCATTGATAATAATTCATTGCACGATAATCTTATTCCCAAAAATATTCACAACTCAACATTTCCTAAGGATTTTATTATGCCTACATTTTAATGTTTTGATAGTACTGGAAATCTGTACTTGCATCTCAAACATTATTGTATGGCTATGTAAAATCCATATCTCTTCATCACTATCACTATCTACCAATGCAGGAGCTCTAGAACTAGAGGCCTCTCTACTCACCCTACATTGTTGATCACGAGCCCTATATCTCTCTAATTATCTATGTAATAGGGTAATCTTCATCAACTACTCCACAAAGTGACTTTGTAACTCAATAAAATGAGAAAATACATCATGTACTAGAGGACCACCACCCACCTCCTATCTATCTCATCATGTAGCCTCTCGCACTTCATTCCTCCCACTCAGCAGTGTTGTACATGTCATTTATGCTAGTACCACTGGCTCAAAAAAATGTGCATGCTCACCCGTAATATCGTCTACATGATCTAGCATTCCTCCACCTGCGAGTATGTCAGTGGGAACATTCCATGTCAATTTAAGGATATATGTTTCCATAATCAACGACCAATACACATCCCTTACAACCATAAGAAAAACACATTAGATAATAATGACCATTACACAACCAAACAAAAATCATACAACATAACTATTAATTCTTTGCTTCTACTGCCACTACTCCATCAAGGGTAGGTGTGTGCCCCTCTACTCCTTTTGGTGGTAATCTCACCACATCCTCCAAAACTGGAAACATAAATACCCATGATGTGAGGCCCACCATGTACAGTATGCCTCTGTACACCCTACATCATCTACATCTATCGGCTATATTACCACATCTACATCATCTTTCCCTAGAGGTACTAGCTTTCCTACTATGGGCCATAGTCTTGCTCCAACCCTCCTAGGTGCCCTAATAGCTCTAACCCATAAACTAGTCCACTCTCCTCATGGCCCACCAACTAGCCTCAATATTGTAATATGCTCATAGGCCCATATATGCAACAATTTCATAGCTCCAATGCCATCCCCATGTTTCTCCTATGTAAATCTGTATAGATCTCTATACATGTGGGCCAATACACATCGTTGTTCCTAGGCATAAAAGTGCTCTCCTCCTCTATTTGGTGACAAATATCATGCATATTATATAAGATTCCTACACCACCAACCTCCACTACAATTGATGATAACTAGCACCACGGTACTAAACTTCCATAAGCGCAAACCCCTTATCTCAAAATAGCATCTAGGCTAATATGGGCATCAGTAGGAACTCGAGTCCCCACAAAATACCACCTAGTGGCCTTCATTTGTCTCTGCATATCATCCACTACCATAACATGTACCCTCTCTCCAACAATAGGTAATTACAGTATGCGATACACATCCTCTAGTGTGAATGACATATTTATTGTAGGTAACCAAAAGGTGCACGTATCTGAACACCACCTCTCGCATAGAGTAGTAAGCATAGGTATATTGTGGGGCACATCCCCAATCCTCACTATGTGTCACAGGCCGTAACAGTCTAGAACCTTCCACTCATTGTCTGAAAACCCCAATCTGAGTAATGTACTCAAATGGCACCCTCCACGAAACTCTCTCGAATGGATATCCCTCTACACACAAAAAATCAAAAACAAACACAACCTTAGAACATCATCCATATACAAACATACAAACCTAAAACATCAACACACACTAACTTTCACATTTACATCACTCTATACTCAACTCACACTCTCTATACATGGGCACCTGGAAGTAGGAATGGGGTGCCCAAGAGTAGGATACTATTGCCCATGTCTGGGAAATCTTATCCCAAAAGTCATTAGCGCCTTCACCGCTCTTGTCCATATCCAAAATGCCTACAAATTCAAATATTCAAATTTCACAAAAAATCATTCAAAATGACTACTATCACCACATTTTTTGAAAATAAAAAGCATGTTTACCAACTATGTTGTCGTACGCGACGCTACAGTCGTTGCCACCATCTCGAATCAACTTGATGGCACTGCTCTAACTTGTGGCATCCTCACACACTCAGAGCTCACTATCATACTCATAAAAAAGACAAATGAGTTTCTTATTCACTTTTTACACTACTATTTATAGTAACTTTCCATTATTTCACTATACTATGGTCATTTGCCACATTCATTCTCTCAACTAATTCACATCACACAGTTTTGATCATATCTTGAGCATACCTACTCTAATTTTTATCTCGTTTACATAACTCTCTTTAGAATTATACCTACTCTCATATCATACACATTTCACACACATTATATTTTTATTCACCTTCATTTACACTCAATAGACAAACCTTTTGCATTATCCATCACATACTCATCATTACATCATTATGCGATTACTTTCAGCTCCAGATATTTATTTTCATCATCATTCCCCCTTTCACTAAAAGGGGGGATCATACAATTATGGTCATCTTATAATTCCCCTTACTCCATAATGTGAAAAATCTATATTACTAACACACCATTATCGAACATTTTCTCATACACCATACAACATGCCACATCAATTTTTAGTGGTTCCCCCTAATGACCTAACCTAGGGGCAACAAGCTTAAAATATATCCATGAGAAATAAACCAATCAATCAATCACACACATTCAACTTGCAACAATACAAATTTCACTAGCACATTCATCAAATTGACATTACACAACACATTTATCCTCTTAGATGACCTAACTTGGGAGTTACATCACTATGTTCCTAGGTAACCATGGGAAATTAATTTACATTTTACAGCTACTTCAAGATGACCTAGCATGGAATAAATACCTTTTTGCGGCACTCGTGGAGTGGGGGAAATGAGACGTCATTTCCTTTCCTATAATGCTCCTATATGGGTTATCAGGTTTGATCAAAATTTTGATCTAAAATCAACAATAATTGATCTTTATCTATCTGCAACATGTAGATCTTTTAAGGATGTGGTTAAAGTTGGAGAGACACTAGAATTCTCTCCCTACACCTTTCCTTTGGTGGTAGGATGCCTAAATCCTCAGTCTTTCTCACGTACACATGCACAATCGGGTTGGGAATTGATCACTCCCTTCCCCATCACATCTCCATTAACAACAAAATCTCCCAATCTCTAACCATTCATTAATCTACATCATCTATTTCGCTTAGTAATTCTCATAGTGGTCTTATATCCTTTGTCACGTCACATGGATCAACATGTTGATCCATGGTTTGTCATGTTATACGTTCTTACTCGGTAAACACTTATACTACACTCTTTACATACTTCAGTGACATGGGATTCTCCAGAATTCTCAGGTATGCATCTCTATCTACTTTATATTACCAAGATTTTACTTACGAACATAAAGTGGGAGAAAATGTAAGAAAAAAATCACGCACTACCTACTATTATTTTACCATCAAGTATGTTGTTTTATATATGGATCTTGCATAAGAAAAGTATTCACTGAAGACCCATTCCATAGTCCATTTATTTTTCTTATTGGTCTTTATTGTTGTTTTTTTTATAGTTGTCACTCATACACACAGTTCTGGTCAGGTCATAGGGAGCCTTGTCTATCAGTTATCACTCATTTTTCATCACTTGTCTCTAGACACTAGCACCCAGGTTCAGATAATAGCGCCAGATGCTTTTGTCTATCCTAGGTAACCCTATCCTCTTTATTTTTATCTTATTTTTGGAATTTTAGGTCGTTCTTTTTGGTTTTCCCTCTCATATCCCAAGGTACTAGTCGGCATGTTAGGTCATTAGTGTTTAAATGCAAACAAGATATCCCTATATAAACAAAACATACATACCATCATATAGGTAGACTATTCTTATCAAGGGCTACCTATCTACATAGAGCAAGGGACTGTATTTGGGCTATCACTCTACATACACACTGTATAGGAAGAGGAACTCTATTTTATTACATGCACACATTTACAATTTTATCTAGCTATTACCCACTATCTTGGAGTCATTGGTGCAAGGCCGACCTAGGAGAGTTATTACACACATAAAAACATAGAACTACATTGGGTCTGAGATGTGGTGAAGTGTGTAGTTGTAAGTCCACCATTGTGTCTTCTGAGGACAACTTGACCCCTCATTTTGCATCTTTCTTTGTTAAGATTTGATGTCTATTTTAGGGTTTTGCACGTGTTTTCTTCATTGCATATTTTTAAGTACCTTGGTGATCCAAGTGCATTATACATGTGAAAAAATATGAATAAGTGTAAAACCCTAGCAGCCATATTGGAACTAGGATCCGTCCTTTTCTACAAACCAGGGCTCCCAGAAACAAGACCATGATGCCCGTGGGCACCTCCATCCCTCTCAAGGTGCCCCAGTCCAACCAGTTCCACCTCTTTTGCATTTTTTGTGGTTCATTGTGATGATCTATTATTTTGATTCACCATATTGCTCAGTTCCATGTCATTGTGAGGTAATAAAAATCAAGGTTAGTATCTTATCCATCTCATTTCCTTCTATTGATAAAATTAAATAAATTGTTTAGCATTCATAGTTTATCGCATGTCATTTATATCATAGTTGTACATTTAGATTTAAATAAAATATTTAGATTTTATTAAATCAGTAGACACATGTGGTAAGGGAAATTCAAGTGGCAAATCAAAATATGCCACATGTCACTCAATTGTTCCTCTTGACATGAAAATATTAAAACAACCATATCTTTCACTCTGCTACTCCAAATTGCACAAAATCAAAGGTATCGATGAGAGCTTCACATTGACATCATTTAGTTTAGATTTTGATGTAGTTTTTGGAGAAAAAGTAGAAAACATGGTTTTAGAGGAATAAGGATAGTCCTGAGTATGCAAAATTATCAAATGTTTCTCCCAACCACTAAAATTGAAGAGAAATGACATTTTGTCTCCTTCTGCAAGACAATAAGGACATGATAATGGTCTTACAAGGTGCCTATGATCCAAGTGCATTATACATGTGAAAAAATATGAATAAGTGTAAAACCCTAGCAGCCATATTGGAACTAGGATCCGTCCTTTTCTACAAACCAGGGCTCCCAGAAACAAGACCATGATGCCCGTGGGCACCTCCATCCCTCTCAAGGTGCCCCAGTCCAACCAGTTCCACCTCTTTTGCATTTTTTGTGGTTCATTGTGATGATCTATTATTTTGATTCACCATATTGCTCAGTTCCATGTCATTGTGAGGTAATAAAAATCAAGGTTAGTATCTTATCCATCTCATTTCCTTTTATTGATAAAATTAAATAAATTGTTTAGCATTCATAGTTTATCGCATGTCATTTATATCATAGTTGTGCATTTAGATTTAAATAAAATATTTAGATTTTATTAAATCAATAGACACATGTGGTAAGGGAAATTCAAGTGGCAAATCAAAATATGCCACATGTCACTCAATTATTCCTCTTGACATGAAAATATTAAAACAACCATATCTTTCGCTCTGCTACTCCAAATTGCACAAAATCAAAGGTATCGATGAGAGCTTCACATTGACATCATTTAGTTTAGATTTTGATGTAGTTTTTGGAGAAAAAGTAGAAAACATGGTTTCAGAGGAATAAGGATAGTCCTGAGTATGCAAAATTATCAAATGTTTCTCCCAACCACTAAAATTGAAGAGAAATGACATTTTGTCTCCTTCTGCAAGACAATAAGGACATGATAATGGTCTTACAAGGTGCCTAGGTTCTTTACAGGTTAATTTATGAGTTATGGTAGGTGGTTGTAGAAGAAAAGTCATGTTTTTATTTATTTCTCTCTCTTTCTCTCATGTGTTTTATATATTGTAAAGTCTCTCTTTTCACCTGATTCTTAGACATTTTTTTGAAACTGAAGAAAGATATAGGGTAACAGGCATAAGAGGAATACCTGTTGAAATGATTGTTGATAAATTTTTGTGTGCGTATGACTTCTGAATCCATAGTTGATTGTGAGAGCTTCCTTTTGGCTAGGAGGAACTACCTGAAATGGAACACAAGACCACCAGAAAGAGTTAAACGATATATGTAGTGAACTTCCTAGCGTGTGTTAGATCTAGGAAGTGTGATACTTCCTATATGATTGTCAGTCCACTGTTTAAAATAGTTTAATGCTGGTAATAAATTAAATCCTATTGTAGTTAAAATGATTTAGGTATCTCATTTAAAACACAATAAGAAAGATATAATCTAACAAGCTAGGTTAAAATAAGATACGAAGGTCAAGTAACTGGTTCTGGGTCTCTGCAGGTCTGACAGAGGTCTTAGGTAGGTCACAGGTGATTAAGGGTGATGCAGGAATAGGTAGGTAGGTTACTGTTCTGGGTTGTATTCGTAAATAAAGAGACCGATGCCAGTTAAGGGTGACCAACGAAGGTTTGAGAGAACCAGTGCTGGTAACTATGGGATACTAGGAATGTCACAAAAAGAACTTTAGATCTCCCTTATGACTGCACCAAGTGCTAGGCTGGTGGAATGAGGTATTAAGTTGTTTGGATGGGATTTGGTGAGGTTTTAATAGGGATATGGAGGGGTGAGTATTAATGAAGGCTAGTGGGTGGGTGGGAGAACAAAGGATGAAAATACAATGATGAAATGAGTGAACTAGAGGAGTAAAATGTTCTATTTACTTGGAATCTGATTCTGGATGTCTGTAAGTGAGGAATGAAAGTGTTGATAAGAGGTTGAATGCTACAGAGGCTCAATAAACATTAGGGAACTCTTGCATGGGCTGCATGTGCTGTCCTTCTTTCCTGATTGGTTAAAATCTATGTTGGGGTGAGTGCTCGATGGTTTTTGGGTGAATGTTGAATGTTTGTGTTAGAGAAAATGTGTGATCTCCTTCCTTACATGTGTATTCTCCCTGAAACTTGCTCTCAAAAGATGTGATATCTCCTAGGAATTTACCAACCTTGAAAATAAGGTTGTTTTGGGGGTTAAAAGGTGACCTACAGTGGTTTTGGCTTAACCGGAGGTGGTTAAGGGTAACTGTATGCTGGAAAAGTGACAGGAGAGCATGAGAATCTACAAGTGACTCTTCTGCGTACCTGACCTCTCGAGGTCGTGTCGAGACAGCCGGTGGGGGTAGAATATGATTTGGATTCAGACAAACTAGTTAGGCAGTCTAATGTCTTCGACACGCACTAGTGGAATTTGTGAATCTAAGGCAAAGAAGGCCCTTCTAACTTGGACTGGTGTGATAGATCGATCAGCAAGGATGACTGCTCGAAGGCTCCAATCAATATCGAGCTCTGGCGTGATTCAATCTATGGGTTGTGGAATACATGGAAAATGACCTGGGATAGTTTCGTGTATGTCTCCAAATAAGGTCATAGGGTGGATGGTGAAAACAATTGACTCTATGGATGATTCTCTGGCCTAGTCCAGAATTCTCTAGCTTCGTTAGCCACTATATCTAGTAAGGACAATTGTTCGATGATGATGGGTGGAATTGGAGTGGATCTGAATACCAAGATGCGTAGGCTAGTGTCTATATCTGATTGACTTGTGGACTCGTTGGGCTGTGGGATCTGTGGATCACAACCATAGACTCTTGGTTGTTGCGGTCCTGTTATGGTCATGCGCAACTTGGATCCTTAAATTGGTATCTATGTCTATGAGAGTGTCTCCTACACCTGGCTGTGGGACCAAAGGATCACAGCCAAAGGTTTTTTCTCTTTCAAACCCTTCTACAGTCATGTGAATGTTTGTCTAGGGTAATCTGTAGTTTGGTTGGTTTGACCAAAATGTGTGTGCTTGGTCGTCTTCTATGTTTAACCCTCTTAATTGAGAACTGATCAGTTGTAAATATGTGGTTGTTTAGAATACTTGTATTCTGATATTTTGGTCTATGTCAACTATTGCTGTGACGAGGTTTCGTTGAGGCATGATTGGCTCAAATATATATTCTCTGGGCTCCTGAGGTCCCGTGATTGTCATACAAAATAAAATGCAAATCTAACTGTAACGAAGCAAATTCTAACTACGTGAAATAAAACATATATATAACTTCTATTCTTCTGAGAAATATTTCAAGAATACAATGGAAAGTAAACTATTTTAAGCGTATCTAGAAATAACAACTAAACAATCATTTAAAACAGATAAAATAACCGAGTGTAGTTATCAGCCTGTGTAATTTGTAGATTTATTCTAAATAAATAAAATAGCTCGTCTAATCTATCTGCAAGATTCTCGATCCTACCTCAGAAGTGAGGAGTGAATCATATTTTCTTAGAAACTATCAATCCTCACAGCTTCCCTAGCAATATCAAGAATAAAAGTCACTGAAATGAAGTAATTATCTACTCTATTTGATATGATTCTAACTAGAACTTTGAAAGTTAAAACCTGGATTCTGCAGAACAGTGGCGAATCCGATGGCATGTGCGATCTTGTCCCCTCAGTGTGATCTCCTCGTTCTTTCATGTTCACGTGGATCCAGAAAAGCATGTAATGCTAGCATCGGCAGGAGTAGATATTGGGACAAGGACAGCTCAGAATGCAGACTGAAAATGCTAGTAGGAGAGGGATAGCGCAAGAGTACAGAGCTTGGCTTATGCGATTCCTAGCAGGATTTTACTATGAATCATGCAATATGAAGTGACCAGAACCTAAAACTTTCCTGTTTGAAGAGAAAAACCTACAACTTTAATGGCTTCCTAAGCTATTCTATTCCAATGGATTGGATAAAACAACAACACTGTTTACACAAGCTGGATATGTGGCTTACCAACAACTGGACAATGCTAATGAGCATGCAAATGAATTAAAACAAGTATTCTAAGCAAAATAATAGCTAAATCTAATGCAAAGAGAAATTCAGAGACAAACTTCAAACCGGATTGGGTGAAATAACAGCACTGCCTGCACAAGATGGGTATGTGGCTTACCAACAGCTGAGCAATCTAACTAAAGATGCAAGTGAATTGAAACTATGGCTTCTAAACAAGATAACAAGCTAAAATACTAAAAGAGGAGATGAGAGAAAAGATCAGTCTTCAAAATCAGGTCATTTTTCTGAGCACAAGCCATGCATTTATAGGAATTCAATCACCTAAAAATCAAAACCAAAACTGAACTCCTAAACAATAAACAAAGGAAAAACACTATTCCAGGGGACCAAAAACATAAATGCATGCTCAAGTCGGCAAGGAAAGCTGGTGAAACATGATATTTCACATGATTCGCGTCAAAAGAACGTTCTGGAAAATGCGTGTAGGACTGCCGCTCTAAGCAGGGCGGCAGTCACAGGACCACCACCCTGATCAGGGCAACAGTCACGAGACCGCCGCCCTGCAGGGCGGTGGTTTCGTCACTAAAGATCAAAAGGCCAAGGAAAGAAGAAAAAAGGGGAAAACAAAGGGCGCGGGGGCTAGGCGGGGCATGCGGGATGTTAACACATACTCCGAGAGCTTTTTTGGATCCCGAACACCTTGCGAGGAGACCTTTATCATCATTGGGGCACTTGTTACACTGTTCCGGCAGTACAGTACCTTACAATTTTGGGTACGTACATATTGCCCCCTCAGAGAAGCATTTTAGCCATGAAGAGGCATAAAACGGTAGGTCCGAGTATGGCAGTCCCGAAATGGGGAGTTAGAAGCTATACCTTACATGTCCGTGTGTTGAAATTACACCATCCAAAATTCCCGCTACCTGCAAAATGAAAAGAGGATTCAAGTACAGATAGATACAATAACTTGGAAAATAAATGCTAAAATAATAGGGAATGAGAACGTACCATTTATGCAGGGATAGAAACTTACCTCCGTCAGTGCTCCAAAACCTGCAAAAAAGTCTTTTAAAACGAATCAGGGCGCTGTATATATGAAAGTGGGCCCATTTTCCTATCATTTGCGCGAGTCGATTTGATTGATTTTGAGCTCTGGGACCCACGGTGATGGTTTCTTGAATGAGTAGAGTCAAAATGTCCGCAGCGAGATCGTGATCATGCCTCCACGTGTGGAACACCGACCTCAGCGATCATAGGTTAGTTTTCTTCAATTTTGTGTTTTTTCCCCCTTTAAATTTGAAATGCTAAATTTTTCGTAATGGGGGGGTTATTTTTGAAAATGTTAGGTTCAAAAGGTCCACCTAGGGGGGCCCCTACTGGGTAGGCTCCATTTTTAGGTCAAATGGTCATTTTTTGCTAGTTTTAGGCTTTTTAGGATTAAAAACCCGCGTGGGTTTTCGGACCACGACCGCCGCCCTGTTCAGGGCAGCAGTTACACGACCGCCGCCCTTAAGGCGGCGGTTACAAAACCGCCTCCCTACTCAGGGCGGCGGTTTTGCACAGAATGCAAAAGAACTTATATTTGAGATTGTGTTTGTATTTTTTTACACTTCTACACATTTTTATGACCTTCTTAGTATTGTTCAAATATTAACTTGCTATGTTTTGTGTGTTTTTGGGTGTATGCAGGCGAGAGAGGAGTATATTAGATGGAGCAGAGAGAGAGAGTGTGATTGGCTCTCAGGGGTACTGGATACCCTTTCACAGGATGAGGAGGACACACTACAGAGAGCCGACATACTGGGTATATCACGTGTACCTCATGTTGCACCATCTAGTCACATCCTTTGTGACTTATTCTCTTATTGGGATGTAGATCGGAACACCTTCCGACTGCCAGGGGTCCGTGGTGAGTGGACCATCACACTTGAGGATGTCTACCATATTTTGGGAGTCCCGATCATTGGGCAGAGACTTACATTGGAGATAGCAGGCTCACAGGCACAGATTGCACAGTGGGCAGCATATATGGGAGATGCAATTATCTCCACGGGGTCGAAGAAGGGAGTGAGAGTTCGATCCATTCCTTCTTTTCCTATCCCCGTACTTTGACAGGCCGTCATGGGGATCCTTGCCTCGAGACTGATCGGGGACAAGGGAGGGGATACATTGTTATACTGCTAGGCCCCCATCATTGTGCAGATAGAGGGGCATGGCCAGATATACGCCTGGGGTGCAGATATTCTGGGGACCACCTACCATGATTTATACAGGGTGGTCCGTTTACAGGGACAGTCATTGAGCCACCCGACTTTAGTCATGAGTTGGGTGTATGAGCATTTTATCCCTTATGGCATAGGCGTGGAGGTGGCAGATCCTGGGGCTATGAGGGCAGCCAGATGGAAAGATATGTTGGTGCTTAGAGCACCTCACTAGCCAGTTGCCTCCCTTACTACTGCAGACATGGAGGTGACACCGTACCGGCTTATGGCCAGCATATGGGGAGAGGAGACTCTTACCTTGATCTCTTGCTCCACCACAGGGCAGCTCATTGATCGAGTGGGGCGAGTGGAGGAGCATCCTTTTGGTAGAGTTCCTCAGCAGTTTGGCCTACCATATATGGGCATGCTTCCCCAACGGTGCCAGTTTATAGATCAGTTCACGAGGCCAGAGGGGGGCCTAGAGGCCGTGGTTGGACAGCGATCACTCCTGGCATTCCTATTGCAGCCAGGAGGATAGTTCATGCTAGAGGGAGAGCTAGTGTGCCTCGGGCACCTTTATTTCAGATTGTTGCGGGTCGTGCTCATAGTAGCGATGACCCCATAGATATTGACTCCGACTCTGAGGAGCTTACAGAGGGAGGGTCGGAGGAGCAGACTGATGACAGTGATCCTGAGTGGCATGACACTCAGGACATTATGCAGGCAGAGAGGGTTGAGCAGAGTGCAGAGAAGGACACTCTAGTTTCAGAGGAGCCACTCTCTCAGGGCCATGGTGGAGAGGACGAGTCAGTTGCAGGGTGACATATTGCCCCTGCCACAGGAGCAGCCCCTCAGTCGGCAGCGGCATCCGCGGCGGGTGCTGGCCCCAGCGATCCATCTTGGAGGCCCGGTGATCTGAGTAAGTTATCCTTTCTTCCTTCTTTAACGTTTGTTTAATTTAGGATTTGTTTTAATTACTATCTCTCCTTGTGTTTTTATCTTGTATCTTTTAGCCTCTTGCTTGGTTTCTGATTTGTTTTTCTTCTTTGTTTGCAGAGACTGTTGACGAGTGGCAGGATCTGATCCGCAGGGTATGTACCGATTCCCTGATGATCCCCATGGATAGGACCCACACGGAGCTATCTATAGATGTCGGGGAGCCCTCAGCAGCCGGTAGGCATACCGATGTCTTCGCTCCCATTTGGCACGTGGCCAGAATGGTGTCGACCCTCCGTACAGAGTTAGCGGGCTACAAGATGGCTGAGCGCCTTATGAGGAGCCATTCTCGTGGTGAGACTGCGGCTGCCCCTCAGGACCTTGAGCCCTCTGTACATTCAGAGTGCCGGCGTAGCCGGAGTCCTAGGAAAGGGCATGCACCTTTGGAGGGGTTGCGTAGGGGTTGAGAGGCCATTTGGCCCTTGTGTATTTTGTGCTATTGTATATCACGGGCTCTTTGAGCATTTTGATCATGCCTAGTGCATGATGACATTGTATATAAACATTGATTATTTATATATACGCATTCGTTTTAGATCAAAATCTTGGCACTCATGGCTTCTTTTCTATTTCTAGTTTCCTTGTGTATACTATGATGTATGTTTATATGCTTTCTAGAATGTATGCAATGGAGAATAGATGATGCAAATGTTTGCTTTCTTTTTGTGTTTCATGATGCTGATACATGATATGTAGATATATTGTGATTTTGAATCTTAGCTTCTGTGAGCGATTTGGATACCTCATGTTTTTTTTGGCAAAGTGATGAAAATAACTAGTATGATGAACAGATTAACTTTCCCCACTCCTAACTCCACGCAACTAGTAAGATGCGAGGGCTTATCACCAAGAGTTAAGAAGGGCGCAAGTTATGAAATGTGGTGAAATGATAGTGGTGAAAGACAGACAAAGCTTTGGTGGAACCAAATTGGAAGCTACAAGCTTACTCTACCTGAATGACTTCATATTTTAGAATGCACTTGCTTTGCAGTTTATCTAGAATTAGACCCGTAGATGGCCACATAGTAGACAAGATCTATGTTGTTAGGATTTTAACTCTCTTGGAATTTTGAACATCTGATTCATTCGTTTTTGACTCAAAGTTTGAATTGTTTGTTTATGACCTTTTAACGTTTGTTGTGTCAAGAGGACCCCCTATACTTTGCCCCATGCTACTAGTAAGAAGTGTGGGTTTATCACCGTGGGCAAGGCATAGGTGAGTAAGGGCATTTCCATCCTTTCCCAACCCTACGTCACTAGTAAGAGACGCAAGCTCATCACCAAAGGTTGGTGGGACAAGGAAATGTGTAAAAATAAAATTTTCTGTTTAATCACTTTTTGACTTGCTTATTTGAGTAAAATGTCAGCATATGCTTATTTCCAAAGAGATGTATATATGGGATAGATGTGACACCATGAAGCTTCTAGAACAGACCATAGGCAAGACACCTATCCTAAGAAGAAATCAAAGTGAGAACAAACTTGCAGATCTTGGTATGGTTACCGTTAAGAATTTGTCATGTTTGATTTATTTGATAAAAGATTCTGAGATGATTTGATGATATCACGAGAATGGAGAGGTATGATTAAAGAGCTTTATGCCAAAAACATCACGAGTTTGTAATGAATTGCTTTGAGAATAGATTCCTTGATCACAATTTATGTAAGAAACAAGTGGACAAAATGATCTTAATCTATATGAAGATGCAATGTAGATAATTATACAAGTAGTGCTAGTTGCTTATGCCTAGAATCACTTGAGGTGCAGGGAATTGACTGTTTCGCAAAATTCCTTACCTTCTAGCGTACATAAGAGGTAAGCACCATTTCCATAGTCCTTCATGACTCGGTATGGGCCCAACCATTTGGGCCGGAATTTCCTTCCTTTGCCGGTCTTCTTGTCGATCCGGTTGTCTAGACTTAGGACTAGATCACCTTCGTATATGTCACGTTCATAGACCTTCTTGTTGTACTGCCGGCACATCTGGTCAGTATAGACTCTATGTTGCTGCTCAGCATCTAACCTAGTTTCATCTAGGCTTTCTAGTTCGGAAAGATGTGCTTCTTTGTAAGCATCTTCATCCAGAATTCCTTGTAGTGAAATGCGGAGACTGGGTATTTCGACCTCAAGTGGGAGAACTGCTTCTGCCCCAAATACTAGCGAGAAAGGAGTTGCTCCCATTGGTGTTCTTATTGAGGTTCGGTGGGCCCACAAGGCTGGATATAACTTAAAATTCCAATCTCGTTTGTTTTCTTTCATCGTTTTAAGGAGAATGGCTTTCAGTGTCTTGTTTGTCACTTCAGCCTGTCCGTTGGCTTGGGGATAATACAAGGAAGCCGTATGATGGCTTATCTTAAATTTACTGCATAGTTCACGAACTTCTTCATTTTTAAAAGAAGTTCCATTATCAGAGATAATGATTTGTGGGATACCATACCTGCAAATGATTTGGTTCAAAATGAACTTGGTGATTACTGACCCAGGTACAGTAGTAAGAGGCATGGCCTCCACCCATTTGGTAAATATTTAGTGGCCGTGATTATAAATTTATGGCCATCTGTGGATGAGGGAGAGAATTTCCCTATTAAGTCTAGACCCCATGTAGAAAAGGGCCATGGAGTAGCGATTGGTTACAGAGCTTGCGCTGGCATGTGGATCTCATGAGAGAATTCTTGGCACTTATGACACCTGCGTGCAAACTCTATCGCGTCATGTTCTAGAGTGGGACAGAAATATCCCATTCGATGTATTTTTCGAGTGGTGGCATGGCCACCGAAGTGGCCTCCACATATACCGCTGTGAGGTTCATGGAGAATCCTCTTGGATTCTTCTGTGTCGACACACCTTAGGAGCATTCCATCGAATGCTTTTTGATAGAGCACCTACTCTATAATGACGTATTTAGCTATGATTATGCGTAACCGCCTTCTTTGTTGCGGTGTAACTACCTCCGGATACGTATGGTCCATGATATAATTAATGATATTAGTGTACCAAGGACACTCAGAGATAGCGGGTCGGGTTTCGATGTAGTATACGCATTCATCTGGAAAATCTAAATCTACTAGACCGCCTCCATCTAATGGGTTGTCAGCTAACCAATCCGCAATGATTTGTCCCTTAACTGACTTCTGGTTTACAAACGTTAATTTGAATTCTCCCATTAAGGTTATAAAATGTCCAGCCTTTTTAGACAATGACCCTTGTGTGAGGAAAGTCCGTAGATGGTCCGTTTTTACGATGACCTTTGTTTCTTGATTCAGCATATAATGTCTTAGGCGTTTAGTAGCAAAGACTATGGTAAGGCATTCTCGTTCTACCTATGTATAGCGTGTTTCATAGTCAAGCAGCGTTCAACTAATGAAATAAATCACATGTTCTCTTTTGTTATCATCTTCTTGGGCCAACATACGGGCCAGCGAGACATTGGTAGCTCGTGAATATAGAATTAACGGGTGATGTAGCTTAGGTGGCATTAGCGTAGGTGGTGATAAAAGGAAACACTTAACTGCATCAAAAGCTTCATTGCAATCTTTAGTCCAATCAATGCTGTAGTCTTTCTTGAGTAAATTGTTGATTGGATGAACGGCAAAGCTTAAGTCCGGGATAAATCTTCAGATTGCACCCAGTTTTCCGAGAAATGATCTGATTCCAGATTCATTTGAAGGTGGAACCATTTCGAGGACAGCCTGAATTTTGGTTGGGTCAACATCTATCCCTCGTGACGATATGATATAACCTAAGAGCTTCCCTCCCGTTACACCAAAGACGCATTTCTCTGGGTTTAGTGTGACTCTGTATTCTATTAGACATGAAAGAATGATGCGGAGTACTTCGAGATGGTCACAACGCTTCTTGGCTTTAGCCAATAAGTCATCTACGTAAGATTCCATGATTTTATGAATTAGATCGTGAAATATGTATGTCATGGCCCGCTGGTACGTAGCACCGGCGTTCTTGAGATCGAATGGCATAATAGCATAGCAATAGGTTCCCCAAGGAGTTATAAACTTGGTTTTAGCTTGATCTTTCTCAGATATTCTGATTTGATTGTATCCCAAGAATCCATCCATGAGAGACAAAAGTTCAAAACCAGTCGTTGCATCAACAATAACGTCTATGGATGGTAATGGGAAGTCGTCCTTAGGACACACTTTGTTGATATCTCAAAAATCTATGCAAATGCGTATCTTTCCATTCTTCTTGAGAACGGGGATGATATTAGATACCCATTGGGAGTAGTCGACTGGTTTGATGAACCCTACCTAGAGGAGTTTTATTACCTGCTCTTTTACCATGAGAGCTACTTTGGGCTTCATGGGTCTTGATTTTTGTTTAATTAGCTTTGTATCTAATTTATTGACGAGGTTGTGCACCGCAATGTGGGGTGCGACTCCTGTCATCTCCTTATAATTAAATGCAAACTCCTTCTGATTTTCTTTGAGAATCTGAGTATGTATTTCCACTTCTTCTGGGGTTAAGGATGATCCTAATTTCAATATTCTCGGTTCATCTTCTGTCCCGATGTTGACATCGATTGTTTCTTTGATCAAAGAGGCGTTACCCTCTTCGAACTCAGGTGGTGCTGGACATAAATCCAAACCCTCCCAATTATCTACTGCGTATATGCTAGGTTCCATTTGTGAGGGGAAATCCATCATGGGATTCCCGAAATAGGAAGATGAATGTGGAATTAAAGATAAATCTAGCATATGATAGGAGAGATGTAATGCCACATAGGCGTTTAAGTATTCCAAAGTGGCCATATTATTATCGACGTGGTCTGGGGTGGTAGATTCACTTCCACTTGAAAGGGGATTTGTCATTATTTTTATCAATGGCTCATCACGAATGGACACCGTGAACTGGGTATCTTCTAACTCATTACTTGGAGTAAAACGTGATGCTGAAGTTGCTATTGAATCGGTGAGAAGATTTTTCTCTCGCGGGATTGCTTCAATGGATATGAAGTTAAATGCCTTGCTTAAATTTAATACAGCTTCTTTGTAAAGCTGCAAGTGTTTGGCTTTGGTTTCATATACTTTAGAAACTTGATTTTCCACTAATTGCGAGTCTCCTAAGACTCTGATGTTATCAACACCAATTCTCTTGGCTAAGGTGAGGCCAAGGAGGAGGGCTTCGTACTCAGTGCCGTTGTTTGTGCATTCAAAGTTTAACTTAAAGGTGAATGGGAGGACTTTCTCCTCAGGCGAAGTAAGAATTATACCTGCCCCCGCTCCATAATGGCATTTAGCTCCATCGAAATGGAGAGTCCAATACTTAGTCAGGAGTATAGATGTTGGGGCATTTGCTGCATTTACGCACTCTACTTCTACCATACATACGTCCTCTGCTGGAAGGGAACCAACACCTAGGGAATATCCTATGCCTACTTAATCAAATGGTAAGAACATTGGTGAATCTTGTTCTATCAACTCAACGATTTTCACAGTAGTCCCTAATGATACTGTTTCTTTAGTTTTATCTTTGGGGGTTGGAATTGTTTTGGCTATGCTGATAGTTTCAAGATCCGTCGTAGGTACCAACTTTTCCTCTGGTTTTGGGTCAGTGGGTTTATTAAGTTGGTTTATTGGAAGTTCAAATTCTGAGTGCACCCCTGGTCTTTTCTTTAAATCAGCTAGGTGCAAATCGAAAGGTTTTGGATCGCCTTTGGCTACAAATACCTTTCCTAGATGCAAGAATCTTACTTCTTGAAATAAAGTAGAAGGGATTGCCTTCATTCGATGTATCCATGGTCGGCCGAGTATCATATTATAATTAGTTTCCCGATCTATAATATAAAACTCAGTCAGGATTGTTTTGGGCCCTAAGGTGACCGGCAGTATTATAGTTCCTATCGAAGTGGCTTTAAGGCTATCATAGCCTCTCAATGTATTTTGAGTAGTGGAACAGTTTGTTTCCCCATATCCAAGTTTTTGGAGGAAAGAGAAAGGGACTATGTTAACTGCGGCCCCATCATCAATCATTGCCCATTTTATGTAGTTATTATAAACCCATACTTGTAAGTGTAAGGCTGGGTCACTTCGACGTGCGATCTCATCATCTGTGGGCATTTTACTTATTTTGAATATGAATTCGACATCCTTGTCCGGCTGCCCCAGAGGGTGGATATCAAAATCTACGTGATTTACTTGTGTTTCAGGAGGTGGAGTGATGTTAGTTAGATGACCTAGACCTAATGCTTCTAAAAGAGCAGCTCTGTGAGGAGGAGAGTTCTTTAGTAAATCTAAAAATGAGATGTGCGAGAAGGTCTTTGTTAGGTCATTAATTAAATCATAGGCACCTACGGGTTTTTCTACTATTTTTTGACTCTTATCTGTTTCTGGCAGATGACTTGAGCTCGGTTGAGAGAAATATTCTCGCGTTCTTGTTATAGCTTCGATAGGTAGTTCAGCGTCTAATTCTACCAAACTGACTATCTTGGGTCTCGGTTGACTTCCTAACTGTGGTGCAACTGATGGATTTAATGAAGTCGAGGCTTCATGATCATTGTTTCCCGTCAGTGCACCTTTGTTTGTTCCAGTTAAATTCAGCCTATTGCTATCATGATTTCGGAGCAGATCGTTAAAGATCTTGAGGGGAGCATTCTGAGGGGAAACTACCCCTGCGAGTGTATTTGGTGATGATGAGATGGGATCTGCCAAAAACAAATCTGTGAAGAACTGTCTTTGTTCTTCTGGCAAGCATTGCATAAATTTATTGTAGTCACGACACATTCTAGTATCGTGACCCCGAATTTTGTGGAAACCACAATAAGAATTGGGATTGTAATTCCTATTTTGTTGGTTAGGTGTGTATTGTGGCCTAAAATTCTGATCAAATTGTTGCCTATTAGGATTAAAGTTTTGGAATTGTTGTTTCTAGTTTTGACTTTGGTTTTGATAACCAAATGAGTTTTGGCTTGGCTCTTATATGGGATTTCACCATTGTTGTTGTTGTTGTGGATGGTTAAAATCCACTATATTGATCATCGGGGTAGAGTTGTTGCTTCGTTGGTTGTTTGTTTGTGACAGAGTATTAATAACATTTACCCTTTTGGGCTGGTCGGTTACTCCATCCGTTGTTACCCCACGATTTTTGTTAAGGATTTTGGGTCCTTGATTGATATTTGTGATAGCTGTAGTGTTCTGAGTGGAGGTGATTAACCTCCCATTTGTTCCATATGTCTTACGACCACTATCTATCGCTACTTGGTCTATTCGAAGAGCGCTCTCAAGTACTTCATCGTAAGTTCTTAGTGGGAACTTCTGGACTTATTCCTTCACCTCTTTGCTAAGAGAATGAAGGAATAAATCAAATAGTTCCATCTGATCCATGTTTGGAGCACTTACCGAGGAATAAAGGACTGTACGCCACCTTTGGATGAAATGGGCGACAGATTCGTTGTGTTCTTGTTTGATGTGCAAGAATTCCCTGATTCCTGTTCTCAACAATTTGTTCATGTCGAATGCCTTGATGAACTCTGACATGAGTTGTTTAAATGAATGGATGGAGGCTTCAGGTATCCTGTAATACCAGTCGAAAGCAATGCCTTCCAAGGTTTTGGGGAATATTTTAGCAATAACCCCATCCCAAGGGAGTAATTCTCGTATGGCTGTAGCGTAAGCCTGGATATGTGCGTTTGGATCTCCCTCACCTTTGTACTTGGGTAAATCAGGAAGGGGTCTTGGGAGCATGACGCTTCGTATGGTGAAGTCTAAGGGCTCTTTTAGATATTCTGAATAAGTCCCTATCGCATAGCTTTCGACCATTGATGGTGGTTGCTGAGGGAGTGGTGGTGGGATAGGTTCTTAATACGGTGCAGAGTATGCGTTAGCAGGGGCATAAGGAGGTCCCTGTGTTTGAGCAAATATGCCGGGAGAGGAAAACATATCTCCTTGTGGTGATTTGGAGTACATGTTTAAGTATGACGGGGTATTGTCTAGGAATGGATTATTTGATACTAGACTGGGAGGAATGGTGTTAGAGATGATGGGCCTTGTTGGCATTTGTTGTGGATAGTGAGGAGGCATACCTAACGTGCCTACTCCTGTGAGGAGATCTACTTGGCCAGAGTGGTATGGAGGATTGGAACTTCCTGCTTGTATGAACGGAGAATTTTGACTTGCTTGAGCAAGTTCTAACCCTCTCACTTTTTCTACTAACATGGAAATGACTTCATTTGGTGAAGTCACGGTGTTTTTCCTGAGAAGAGTTTGTTGTATACCCTGGTGTTGTATAGGCATGTGATAGCCTATCATGAATTGATCGCTACCTTGCCAAGTTTCTCCGAGAGTATTTCCTATATGCAGTGGCATAGAGGTATTTTCTTGAAAAGAGACCTCGGATTGTATTTGTAAACTTCCTATGGGTGGGTACATACCCCGAGAGCATTGTTCACTCCTAGGATAACGTATTGATTGTCCATCATCTAAGACCAGGTATGGATCTGATTGCCTACTAATTTCTGGTCTGAGTAGCATTTGAGGAGACGAACCAGATTCTCCAGTAAATGTCATATTGTTTTAACCTGAAGGCTCTGTTTGTTGCGTTCGAGGGGGTTAATCTAACTCCTCTGTCTGAAAAGATGAATTATATCTGATTCTTGGGGTTTGTGTTGACAACTGATTAGTTGAATAGTTTTCGCCCCATACTGAGAGCGAGGGTGATGATTTCCTATTCTGTTGGGCATAGTATGCCTCGAGACCCAAGAGGGGTCTGCCATATGCATCGAATCCCGACATATTCGGGGGGTATATGAATACCCGCAGAATAATGGGAAGGAGTGAAGGTGATTTGTGAAAGGAAATGTGATACTATGACTCCGAACGAGAAAGTAGGAAGTTTTACGTCAGCTTCACTAATTTCATTTGTTCACATCGAGTTCACCAGTTTTGTACACCAGAAAAGTGACAGGCGAGCGTGAGAATCTACAAGTGACTCTTCTGCATACTCGACCTCTCGAGGTCATTCTGAGACAGCTGGTGGGGGTAGAATATGCGTTGGATTCAGACAAACTAGTTAGGCAGTCTAATGTCTTCGACACGCACTAGTGGAATTTGTGAATCTAAGGCAAAGAAGGCATTTCTAACTTGGACTGGTGTGATAGATCGATCAGCAAGGATGACTGCTCGAAGGCTTCAATCAATATCAAGCTCTGGTGTGATTCGATCTATGGGTTGTGGAATACGTGGAAAATGACCTGGGATAGTTTCGTGTATGTCTCCAGATAAGGTCATAGGGTGGATGGTGAAAACAATTGACTCTATGGATGATTCTCTGGCCTAGTCTAGAATTCTCTAGCTTCGTTAGCCGCTATATCCAGTAAGGACAATTGTTCGATGATGATGGGTGGAATTGGAGTGGATCTGAATACTAAGATGCGTAGGCTAGTGTCTATATCTGATTGGCTTGTGGACTCGTTGGGCTGTGGGATCTATGGATCGCAACCATAGACTCTTGGTTGTTGCGGTCCTGTTATGGTCATGCGCAACTTGGATCCTTAAACTAGCAGCTATGTCTATGAGAGTGTATCCTGCACCTGGCTGTGGGACCAAAGGATCACAGCCAAAGGTTTATTCTCTTTCAAACCCTTCTACAGTCATGTGAATGTTTGTCTAGGGTAATTTGTAGTTTGGTTGGTTTGACCAAAACGTGTGTGCTTGGTCATCTTCTATGTTTAACCCTCTTAATTGAGAACTGATCAGTTGTAAATCTGTGGTTGTTCGGAATACTTGTATTCTGAGATTTTGGTCTATGTCAACTATTTCTGTGACGAGGTTTGGTTAAGGCACGATTGGCTCAAATATATATTCTCTGGGCTCCTGAGGTCCCGTGATTGTCATACAAAATAAAATGCAAATCTAACTGTAACGAAGAAAATTCTAACTACGTGGAATAAAACATATATAACTTCTATTCTTCTAAGAAATCTTTCAAGAATACAATGGAAAACAAACTATTTTAAGCGTATCTAGAAATAACAACTAAACAATAATTTAAAACAGACAAAATAACCGAGTGTAGTTATCAGCCTGTGCAATTTATAGATTTATTCTAAATAAATAAAATAGCTCGTCTAATCTATCTGCAAGATTCTAGATCCTACCTTAGAAGTGAGGAGTGAATCATAGTTTCTCAGAAACTATCAATCCTCACAGCTTCCCTGGCAATATCGAGAATAAAATTCACTGAAATGAAGCAATTATCTACTCTATTTGATATGATTCTAACTAGAACTTTGAAAGTTAAAACCTGGAATCCACAGAACAGTGGCGAATCTGATGGCGTGTACGATCTTGTCCCCTCATTGTGATCTCCTCGTTCTTTCATGTTCATGTGGATCCAAAAAAGCATGTAATGCTAGCATTAGCAAGAGTAGATATTGGGACAAGGACAGCTCAGAATGCAGACCGAAAATGTGAGTAGGAGAGGGATAGCGCAAGAGTACAGAGATTGGCTTATGTGATTCCTAGTGGGATTTTACTATGAGTCATGCAATATGAAGTGACCAGAACCTGAAAATTTCCTATTTGAAGAACAAAACCTGCAACTTTAATGGCTTCCTAAGCTATTCTATTCCAATGGATTGGATAAAACAACAACACTGTTTGCACAAGCTGGATATGTGGCTTACCAACAGCTGGACAATGCTAATGAGCATGCAAATGAATTAAAACAAGCATTCTAAGAAAAATAATAGCTAAATCTAATGCAAAGAGAAATTCAGAGACAAACTTCAGACCGGATTGGGTGAAATAACAGCACTGCCTGCACAAGATGGGTATGTGGCTTACCAACAGCTGAGCAATCTAACTAAAGATGCAAGTGAATTGAAACTATGGCTTCTAAACAAGATAACAAGCTAAAATACTAAAAAAGGAGATGAGAGCAAAGATCAGTCTTCAAAATCAGGCCATTTGTTTAAGCACAAGCCATGCATTTATAGGAATTCAATCACCCAAAAATCAAAACCAAACTGAACTCCTAAACAATAAACAAAGGAAAAACACTATTCCAGGGGCCAAAAACATAAATGCATGCTCAATTCGGCAAGGAAAGCTGGTGAAACATGATATTTCACATGAGTCACGTCAAAAGAATGTTATGGAAAATGCGCGTAGGATGGCCACTCTGAGCAGGGTGGTGGTTACAGGACCGCCGCCCTGATCAGGGCGGCGGTCACGAGGCCATCGCCTTGCAGGGCAGCGGTTTCGTCACTAAAGATCAAAAGGCCAAGGAAAGAAGAAAAAAGGGGAAAACAAAGGGCGCGGGGGCTAGGCGGGGCATGCGGGATGTTAACGCATACTCTGAGAGCTTTTCTGGATCCCGAACACCTTGCGAGGAGACCTTTATCATCATTGGGGCACTTGTTACACTGTTCCGGCAGTACAGTACCTTACAATTTTGGGTACGTACGTTAGGGTAACCAACATCGGTTAGGGCGGGATTTCCTAGGTTTACTAAACTATGCAGATCCCCTTGATTTTCTTGGATCTCATGTGTTGGCCCCATGGATTAGGATGAAGCTTCTTTCTAACATCCAATAATGTGGTTAGAGGGAATATAGGCATTGTTTTTTAGGGTTTGGGTAGGTCTTGGTTAGTTATGGCAAGTTACTAAGAATAGGTCTTAGGGTGAGGTGGCTATATGAGGTGGATACGTGGGCATTATCTCAATTATGATATTTAAATAATAAATATAGTGAGGATAATGAATTATTTAATTTTAATAATTAAATTAATATTATAGTGAGGTGAAGGGGTCCATGGCTAGGTGGATGTTTTCAAGGTATTTATTTGTCGAGGGACCAAGGGGAGTGTGACCCAATTTTGGTGTCTACACTCTCATTTTGAGAGGAAGATGTTCTAAAATGTAAAAGAACCATGTCAAAATGGTTTCCTGAGCAATTGTTAGTTGTCAAACCTTCATTTTAGGTCTCTATAAATGGTTTTTTCTTTCCTCTTCGACTGTAATGGTCTATGCATACTTATACTACAATAAAATTTATTTTGTGGTGTTTTCTCAACCCTGAGTTTTTTATTTGCAATATTTCCTCTCCTTTATTTCTTGTGGTGTGATGTGCATGTCTTCTTCACTTGCAGGCTCCATTTTGTTGTGTTTCATGTGAGAATAGATTGTAAATGTAGTTTTTGGTCTATGTCACTTATGTCTACCCTCTCCCTTCTCTATTTCTTTCTCCCTTCTCCCTCATAGAGTGTCCCTACCATTTTTCTAGTGTTATCACCTCTTTTATCTTTGTATTTCCCTTATGCATACTTCTAACCCTTTCTCTCTCCCTTATACCTTAGAAAGTTAGTTTAGGATCAGATAGTTCTTTTTCTTGTTGTAGGAGTAGTTTTAGCATTAGGATTAGGTAGAGGACCCAATCTTCTCTGGAAGTTTGTCTCAAAATGAAATTCCTACAGCTTGAAGATAGTCCCATGTTAGCATAGAGTAGGGATATGTCATGAGAAAATCCTAGGGTGCTACTTTTTCGTGTTAACATGAACAAGATTAACATTTTTCTTATAGGTGAAGATTGTGATGATATGTTGATGTTATGATTGAGATATCTTCCAATGGATGAAAGTTTAAAACTATTTCTTATATGATTTGATGATACAAGCATCCTCCCCTAGTGTTGAGAGTACTTACAGAGAAGTATTTTTTGCTTCTACATTTTTTATTTTCATAAAACACTTAGATGAAATGATAGCGATGGAATATTTTTTATTTCATTTTACGCTTTTTATTTTTTTTGTTTTTTATTAGGATTTATAATGGACTCATCATTTGGGAAGAGATCTATGATGAGGTTCAATTCAATGGAGTAGATAGAAATATTATCAATGAATATTTGATTTGAACGGTCTTGATTTATGAGACTTGGGTGGATGAGGTCCAATTTAATGGAGTAGATAGAAATATTTTCAATCATTCTATGTTTTAATTGGTCCTAATTTACGATATTTGGGTGGATGAGGTCAAAGTTAACATAGTAGATAGAAATATTTTCAATAAATCTATGTTTTGATTTGTCCTAATTTATGAGACTTGGGAAAATGAGGTCCAAGTCAATGGAGTAGGTAGAAATATTCTCATTGTAGAAGGATTTATTATTCATGATTTTTGGTTTTAAAAGGTTGAATGAAGACAAAATGAGAGAATTGGACTATTTGATGATAGATTTTTGATTAAATCTTGAAATGGTTTTGTTTTGATACCCTTAAAAATGTGCACATCATGTAATTCACAATTACAAATATCATGAAGTGTAGGTGGTGTTTTGGTCAAAGAAATAGAAGGGATTGGCATATATGTCTTCACTAATTGTTTGATAATTTCATAAGATTTAGATGAATATTGTGCATTGGTTGATTGTTGTGGAACAACAGTGATGCTTGAGGTATTGTGGATGATTTGCAAACCTCTTCTTAGAGTGTTGTACTAGCAAGGCTAGGAATTTCATTTTTTATGGTACCCACATTGTGATGTGTAGGATCTAGTGATGAAATGATATAATCAAGCTTAACCTTGTGCGATGATTGGACCTTATCATTAGATGTTTCATTTGTACCATGAGTTAAATATGATTTTTGAATCACTTCCAATTCTTCAGGTGGCATGGTTGTATTATAAGTGTCTTCAAATTCAATGTATCCATTGTCAATTAAATATTAGATGTAATGATAGAGTTTTAAACAAAAATCCGTAGGCTGGCCGCTAATGTGGTGGTATTCACAATATTCCGATTCGTTAAACCATGTAGGTTTAAGTTACTCTTTTTTTAATGGTCTTGTGAGTGGATAGATGACCATGTTATCTTCTACTAATTTATGGAGTGCACTAGAGATACTTTCTCCAAGATGTATGAATTATCTTCGTTTGAATTCACATGGAGTATTTTCTTAACTATGGGGTATGATTGTTTGACTGTTTGATTATGATTTATATTTTGAAGGAATTTTGATAAGACCTCAAGCAATAAAGACCCTCTCTATTTTAGTTCCTTTTTTATTACATCTTCAAAGATGTTTAGCAAATACATTTTTATTTGGAATAAAAATTCCAAATTAATATTTGGTATGAAAATGCATATCAACTATTTTTTTAGAATTAAGAAGTTAAATCGGTTTATGATCCCTTGTCATCATTGAAGGAAGAATGTGAGTGTTTCATTATTCATTTGATTTACGTTGCAAAGGTCTGTAATGGTGAGTTTTGTTGACATCTCGTGAAGTTTGTCTAGAAAAGTTTCATTTGATGTGTTGTGTGTGGTGGAAATTGTTGAGTGAAACTAATGTTTGATTTGATCAAAGGTTAAAACTATGTTTCAAATTGAATAAATAGATATTATAATTTTTGATTCGATGTAGGATTGATTTTAAATTCTGTTAGGACTAATTTGATGAAATATTTTTTTAACCTTGGATAAAATGAATACCCAAATGATAAGATTCTTGATTTTATTCAGATTACTTAATGTGTGAATAACGTGAATATACAATGTATAAGGTTTTGGATTTGATTCTTGATTTGATTTCTTACAATTGATAAAGTGGATATTCAATAAATAAGGATTTTTATTGAGTTTGATTTGGTTTGGTTTAATGTGTTAATAAAGTGAATATTCAATGTATAAGGGGTCTAATAAAATCAAAAGTTCTTGAATAATGGATAAAGTGAATATCCAATGAAAAAGGCTTAAATCGTGGTTTGATTTTGTTTGATTTTGTTTCAATCCATGTTATTTGCCAAGATTTTATAAGTCATTTATATAAATTCTCCAAGTAATATCTATGGTTATTTTTTAGGGGAGGTTTTTAAATTACCCTAACTGTAACACACTTTCTATAATGTTAGCACCTCCATGAGAATGTTAGCACAAGAAAAGGAATGGTATCATAAGTAAATGAATAAAAAATGAAATTAATATGATGATAGCGTAGGTAAGTGAACACTAGTGCAGGTAATCTGACGGTAACACAAGTAAGTGAATGATAGCATGGGTAATCTAACGATAGCACAGGTAAGTGAATGTTAGTACAGGTAAGTGACCACTAGCATAGAGATGTAAACAGAAACATAGACAATAGGATAGTAGTACATGTAAGTGAATGCTAACATAGGTTCTAATATTGTAACATACTTTACAAACTATGCAGATGTAATTTTGAAAATGGTAGCGTAGGGAACTTGTAGCTGCACAAAAACTGTGAAAGATAGCAAAAAAATGGTTTTTCAAGAACTACTCACAAGAGAGCTCACCAATGGACCTGAAAAAAAATTAGTGTGTTGTAAACACTTCAAATAATATTAGTAGGAATTTAAAATGAAAAAAATAAAGAAATTTTTGGGTGTCCCGTCAGGAATGTCAAAATGTATTTAAAACATCAGGAAAATGAAAAAAAAAAAAAAAAGATGCTAAAATTTTGAGAAAATAAGATGAAATTTACCACAAAATGCTAGTGCACCTATTGTGACACTAACACACTTTATGACAATAGTAACAAACTTTCTATAATGTTATCACCTCCATGAGAATAGTAGCATAAGGAAAAGAATGGTAGCACAAGTGAACAAAAACACAAGTAAGTTGATAATAGTACATGTAAGTGAATGCTACCATAGGTAAGATGATATTAGCATAGGTAAGTGAATGCTAATATAGGTTAGCTAATGGTAGAAAAATTTAAGTGAAAACTAGCATAGATAAGTGAACACTAACATAGGTAAGTGAACACTAGCACATGTAATTAAACACTAACATAGATAAGTAAACAAAAAAACATAGACAATAACATAGGTAAGTGAACGTTAGCACAAGTTTTGATACAGTAGTGCACTTTATGAGCTATGCAGATATAGTTTTAAAAATGGTAGCACATGGAACCTATAGCTTCACAAAAAAATTATGAAATCCTTCAAAAGATGACTCATTTTTCTAGAGCTACTCATAAGAGAGATCACTAATGGACCTGAAAATTTGTGAGTATGTTACAAACACTTCAAATAATATGAGTACGAAGTTAAAATGACAAAAATCAAGAAATAAATTTATGGGTATCCCACTGGCATCCTAGAATGTATAGAAAACAACATGAAAATGGAAATAATGATGTTGAAAATTTGAGAAAATAAGATGAAATTCACCACAAAATGCTAGCATACCTATTGTGACGTGAACACACTTTATGATGATGGTAACACACTTTCTATAATGTTAATTCCTCCATGAGAATGATAGCACAAGGAAAGGAACGTTAACACAAATAAGTGAATGGAAATGTAGGTAAGATGACGGTAGCATATGTAAGTGAATTTTGTCATAGGTAAGTGAATGCTAGCACATGTAAGTTAATGGTAGCACAGGTAAGTGAATGATAGTACATGTAAGTGAACACTAGCGTATGTAAGTGAACACTAGCACAAAGATGTAAACAAGAACACAGACAATAGCGTGGTAGTGCAGGTAATTGAGCACTAGCACAAGTAAGTGAATGCAGACACAAGTAAGTTGAAAACAGTACAGCGTAGGGAACCTAAAGTTAAACCAAAAAACTATGAAATCCAGCCAAAAATGACTTGTTTTTCAAGAACTTATCAGAAGAGAGCTCACCAATGGACCTGAAAAATTGTCAACATACTAAAAACACTTAAAAAAATATTAATATGAAGTTAAAATGACAAAAACAAGCAAGAAAGTTATGGGTCTCCCACCGATTGTGCCATAATGTGTACAAGGAAATACTGAAACAATGAAAGAAACAAGTAATAACAAATAAAGCAGATACTTCTTCATCATCCCTTACAACCTCAGATGAGATGGACGAATATCCTTTGATAGTGGATGCAAAATTAATTCCAAATGGAAGAAATATGTACTACGAGCAATGGATGATCAAATTGGTAGCCTAACAACATATGAATTAGAATGGAAAATTGACAAAGTAATGTTGTAAATTCCTTAAGCTTCCAAGAGATGATTTGTGAAGGGATGAGCCTCTTATTTATAGTTGAAGGAAAGGCCATGGATTGTGGATCAAGCACGGGGGGTTCACTTAGTAAAAGTATGGTATAGCACGTTCACTCGAAGGGTATTAAAGAATACCCTTAATTCTAGATTTTCTACCTCTAATTATTCAAATTGAAGATATTACAGAATGAAAATACCTTTGATTTTATCCATGTACCTTACTAACCCATTTTTCCACTACAATTTTATTTACCCCTTTTTATTTCTACCCTAATATATTAAATAGAAAATATATCATGTTTTTCACTCAATTTTATTTTTTAATATGAATTTTCTCTCGAAATATAGTTTTAATCCATTCAAGATCTATTACCAATTACCTTATAACTCTTAATCTTTAATCATTTATTAATATTTCTTCAAATAATTAAGATGGTGAAATAATATCACTTGTGTTGAAAAGCATACTCAATCCTAGTTTTCTACCATCTTATTATTTGTTTGTTAAGAATCTCTTAATTGAGATTTATTTATTCAAAAAGAGATTATAATTTAACTTTATGACCACACTTATTTTGCAATTTTATGGTATTTAGTTTTTTAAAATAGGGTTAAACTGTTTTAGTTTTATATTAAAATTAAACCTCCCTTTCCTTTAGCCCACTACTCTAACCGACCCCTAATACCTGATTTAAAATATTAATAAATCAAACCCTTTCACCCCCTCATATATAACAATATATTGACTTTGGATTTATTAATTTTAGTTACCTCAATATGAATGCACGTGTTAAGATATTTCCTAGCTAATGAACCCACTTGGGATCAAGCTTTGAATAATTTGTAGGTTAAAGTGCTTCACAAATAAGTTGAAGCTTTCTAGGATGAAACATATAGAAGGTAAGTGGTTAAGGAGGAATACCTTTGAAGTGAAGGTAGAATGTGTGCGTTGTTGACATTTTCCAAGTTGATCATAGAGAACTCCTTTTTGTCTGGGAAGGACTACCTGTAAATACAAGACAAGACAATAAAAGAGCATTAAATAGCATATGATAGTGGACTGCCTAGTGTATGCTAGATCCAAGAACGTGATGCTTCCTTTAGAGGTTTTCAATCCACTTTTTAATTTAACGTAAATATAAACTGAAATAAAAAGGTCCTACTTGTAATGTAATGATTTAGGTTCTCATACAAATACAATAAGCTAGATTTAATGTAATACGCAAATGTATCACTAATCTAATGAAACCAAAGGTTTTTCTAGGTTTTGTAGGTTCTGACAAAGGTCTGGTAAAGGTCTAGGACTAATTAGGTGAGTTCTGGGTTTGTTTTTGTTGAATTGAAAGATTGCTAGTTAGAGGGTATAAAATGACAAAGAGACTGATATCGGTCAAGTGACTGATGCCGATATAGGGATGAAACTGATGGTGGTAAGGTAAACTGATGTCGGTAAGGGAAATGGGTGATAAATTAACAAAAATGGATTTTTAGCCCCTTTTTGATTACATAAAGAGTGAGGAAGGTGTGGTTAGGATCGTAATATGACTAAGAAGACTCAAGAATTTAGAAGAAGAGGTTAAGAAAGGTAGAAAGGATTAAAATGGTTGGATAGGTGGGTTGGTGGGAAGATGGAGATATCTAGGTAATAACAGAAATGGAAATACTGAAAGAAGTAAAAGATCTATAGTTAGTAAGCACAGATGATGAAAACCATGTTACTTACTTGTTTATATGAAGATCTTATTAATGAATGTGGTTGGTGGTTGATAGGCGAGGTGATGGTTGGTTTAGTGCCATAGAAGTGTAACCTGTGTGTTCTTGTGGATACACCAACTGCTCTTAAAGAGAACCTATTGCTTGTGCTGCACTTTGGTAGTGTATAGGCATTGTTTGGATGAAAGAATGGCTTTGAGACTCACGCTTGATTGCAATAGAACTCCCAAAACTGAATGACCAACCCGTGTAAAGAGTTGTAAAATTGTATATAAAGTAACTGATGGCAGGTTTAGGTGACCAACATGTCAGCCGAGGATAAACCGTGTCAGTTAGGGTGAATTAGTCAAAGTTACCAAAAATAGCCTGATATTTACTATGTTTTACTGTGATCTTGATTGATAATCCAGGTCTCAAGTGAGGGTTGGTGCACGTAGATAAGTGGTAGTGTTATTGGAGAAGGAATAGGACTTTAGTTTTAGGGTTTGAAAGAGTCATAATTGTTTAAGATAAGTAGAGACTCAATCTTAGTTAATTAATAGGCTAGGAATAATTCCATGGTGAGGTGTCTAGGTGATGTGTAGGTGAGATGTAAATTAACTTAATTAAAGTAATTAAGTTAATTAATAATGTGAGGATGAACATTAATTCAATTGTAAGTAATTAAATTAATATGAATGCGGGGTAAGGGGTCATGGTTAGGTGAATACATTACATTAATTAATTAAAGGGGAATAAGGGGAGTGTGACCCAAATTTGGTGTCTACATTTTCCCCTTTTTGTTTTATAGCTTGTATTGATAAGTGGTGCTGACAAAAATAGGAAGTCGTTGTCTTAGGTATGAGTGAAGATTAGGTTGCCCCAAGTATGGGTGGAGGTGATCCCCCTTAAACCAGGATTTGATGAGGTAATAGATGGATTCAAAGTGGTTTGATAAATGTCTCAGTAATATGGAACAAAGGTAGGTGGGTTTTAAGTAAGGGTGATTTTGGTTTAGGTAATAGGTAGTGGCAGTCTAATGCATACACATGTATAGAATGCAATACGGTATTAGGTTGAAGATCTTGCAAACTCTACTTCGTCAAAGGTTGATAGGTTTATCCAAACAAGTTTGAAGTGGTTCATGAATGGATCACTAAGGAATAGCACAAGATATGGTCCTCAAACACAACCAAAAGATGTGAAAATGAATGGGAAATAGGTGTGAACCAGAAGGTCTAGGCATGAGTAGAACAACACAAAATGTATTTACCTTATGAGTCATTCATGGAACACAACTAGCATCATAAAGGTATAACTGCAAGGGACGTCAAATGGCACAACGAGAAAGAAATGGGTTAGATAATTTAGGAAAGGTAAGAAGGAAAGAAAACATGTTAGGAAAGAGAATAGCCCCAAAATGATTCTTCTATTACTTCCATAAATATATAGAGCTATTATAATGGTCGAAAGAGACTAATATCCATATGGAAGATCCAGACCTAGAGGTATGAAACTCAAAATATTTCAAAATACGAATGTCCTTAGATAAAGTAGGTGTAAGGAATCCAAACAGGCTATTCCTTCTTCCTAAGACATGATAAAATTTCCTCTTCTACATGTTATTTCCTAGTGAGATCACAAATTTGCACATGTGTTCCTTTGAGAATAAATTCATGTTCTTGGACTTGAATTAAACTTAAGTTTCAAAATTCAAAATTCTATGATAATGTTTCATTGGCCCCTTTCACACATGTACAAATGACATAGAGTTTAGTATTTTCACATGGAGAAAAGAACTAGATTTGTACATCATGAGTTGGAGGTATCTGAGTGGCTGAAGGAGATAGGAAGATTACTCCACATACCAGATCATTTAAAGTGATTAATAGTAACCAACTGGCAAAGGCGTATCCTTGATTATTAAATATAAGTTATTTTTTCCTCATTATTAAAGTTTTAGATCCTTCCCTACCCAGTCAGATAGACATGTGGCAAGATTCCGAGCCTTCCCAGGAGTCAAAGGCATGTTGAGGTAGGAATCCAAGCCCGCATAATGAACTAATTCAATTGAAGTTTCAGGTCCATGGTGTTAGTGAGGCAAGCAAGAGTGGCAGTGAGAAATTGACAAGATACCATGAAGTCAAAAATTAATGAAACTTGGTTCCTCCAAGTGTGCCATCTGTCATTACATTCCATGAACTTGAGCATAAATGTTTAGGTGGGATTAGGGTAGAAATGATTATTTTTTAATCTCATTATAATCAAATTTTGATAGAGGATTGGCCTTACACCAAACTGAGTTACTGACGCTGGTGAGGCATCAATTTCCAATGTTTTTAAGATTTATATACCGGCACCGATGGTTAGACATAGGTGACCAGGTACCAGTTAGAGTGATAGTTCTAGTTACCATGATAGACGACTAGTTACAGATCATATTTTCCAAAACTGACCTAGTTTATAAACTGGTTACAAGTATATTTGCCACGATGAATTTATAAGTTTTTTCAAGAGGTAAGTATTCTTAGAAAATGACTTTGGTAGAGGCCCAATGGATAAGGCACTGGTTGAACATGTATATAGTTTTTAAGATTTTTGGATTCAGGTCATGGGTTCATGTCTTCACTATGCCCAGTCCATAACAGTGATCCCCAAGCTAGAGCCATGGGGATTTTTAGGCTAGATGCAAATGGATGCAATAGGTTAGAAATTTCCAATAGTTCAAGCATGACAATAGACCCCTAGTGTCAAAGTAATGTGTAGTGTGGGGTGGGTAGGTAGGTAGGGGTGAAACAATGAGTAAAGCAAGTAAGTACTTGGCATTGTTGAGTTTCATGGATGTAGGCATGACATCATCTGATAATGTGGGATAGGGTCCCACCATTATTAGGGGTGATGCGACCCAGTGTCATGGATGAAGAGTAGACTCATATACGAGAGGTTGGATTGTTTGGGATCATGAGGTACAGGTGGATCTGATGGGATCACAGTCTTATGGTCGCTCTCATTGATAGATGGGATGCAACGACTAACACATTCCATCTACCCACCAGTGAGATGAATAGAACTAGAGGATATATATCAGATTCTATGGTTATCAATTATTAGGGAGCTCATTTATTCATTATCAGTAGATTAGGATTTTGGGATATGATTAAAGTATTTGGAGAGATGGTGAGTGACCTGATTGAGAATTGTGTCATTCTTGTATATGGGGCTCTGTATGTCATGCACCCATAGGAAACTCAGTTAATAGTATTGATGATGATAGCAATGGGATGTTATGCACTCCCCAAAGTAGAGGGTGACTTATTTCCGAAGGGATTGATGGGAATTCTACAAGATATGATTGAGGATCGTGTCTATTTTTTGAGGGCACCTGCATATCTTTTGGCACACAGTTATATAGCGGAAGAAATATGGGACTATTTAGAGACAATGGAATCATTATTGATGATTGAAAACATTAACATATTGTGGTTTTTAATCATTCCTTACTAGGTGGGAAATTCATATAAAATCTTACCTCTAAACTCCTTTGGGCATAGTTATAACATAGTCGCATTGTGTGGCTCAAGGGGACTACCGAGTTTGATACTGGTAGCCATTTTGGTGAAAGTGGTTACACATAGGAGAGTCATGTCCCTAAGTGTCCCTTTATGAAAAGAGTGAGGCAGAGCATGACATGGATTACTAAAGATTTCCCTAGATCCTTTTGTATCCCTCATATACATACTTTGGATGACCCCTCGCATCGTTAGTTCATCCCCCGATATAGCTAGTTGGATGCCTCGGGAGTTCCAGAGGTCTCATTGCTACTGAGGTGGATGATAGGCCAAGTGTTCCGGAAACCTGGCACGATAAAGAAATTGATGTCCATTGGATAAATTCTGATTTATTTAAGAGGGACATCAGGATGTGTCACAACCATTCCCACTGTACCAACCCTGATGCTGGAGAGACCTTTTGGTTCTCCACCCCATGCCTGACAGATCCTGCAGCCCCTGAGGCGCTTCCCTCAAGCTGATCTCACTCAAATGATCAGGGACCAGTTAAATATAGACCATTGCTGTCGTAGATGAGGTACAGTGGGGAATTTCCATGTCCCTTTCATTCCTTTAGAAAAGAAAAATAGGGTACAAAAAAATGTTCTACAACCCCTTATGTGAATTCTTCTTGGATGTACAGTAAATAGTAGCATAAGCTTAGCCATTTTGACCATGTCAATTACATTACAAGGTCACGCCTCCATAGCCACTGCCAGAACAGGCATGGGTTTTTCTGCACATGACATCCCATACCTCCATTGCTAGCACTCGAATAGCATCTCTACAATGGCTTCATCATCACTAAAAATATAGTGATATCTAGAAGATAAATGGATGAAAATTACAGGTTATGAACTTAAGAGAAAACAAATATTTTTCACACAAATAACTAGCGACAGTCTCCTAATCAAAAAATCTTCATATCTTGTAGGCACCATACAAGTCAGATTGAGATGAAATTTTTAGTACATGACCCATCTAGATTTTTGAAGGTTTTCACAATGCAATATATGGGATTTTGCCAATGATGTTATACATGTCATCCTTATGGTCATAAAGGTTGAACCCCATTCTCATGGCCTGAGCTCACATTCATTGTGTGAGCTTCCCATCAATCCGGTAATGGATTCAAGCTACAATACTTGAACACAGACTCCAAATGAAAAACCTTAATAGCATGAGTGGAGTTATTGTTCATAGATCAATAGGAAGTGTAAAAATTAGACTTATAGCTCCACTCATGGCTGTCAATCCATTGTTTTACTGAATATTTTTCAATATAGATAGATAAATGTAAGAGGCTAGGAGGAATACTTGTAAAGTCGAAGGTCAACGATAGAATGTTCGTATAATGTTGACTGTTGATCTAAGATTACTATCAATGGAGAGATTCCAATTAAATGGCTAGGAGGAACTGACCTGTAATGAAGGTCTCAAAAAGACAAAAATATATCATTACTAATATAGGTTAGTGGATCTCATAGAGAGTGCTAGATCCAAGAAGCAAGGTGCTTTGGATATAAGATTGTCAGGTCCACTTTCGAGGCTTGCAATTCTAATGCAATAAATACAATGACACATAGACTGAAATATTACTCTAGGATGACTGATGATTTAGGTATCTCATGCTAATATAAACGGTTTACATATAATCTAATAGGTATAGTTTCGATTAGGATGGCAGAATGGTTTAGAAACAGGTTGTTCTAGGTTTTGTATGTTCTACACAGAGGTTTGATAAAGGGTGGTAAGACTGTAGGTCAGGTAAGGCCTGGGTGAGGTTTTGTGATTAAATTGAAGGCTTGTTGTTTAGAGGAGGTTTAGTTAAATTTGATAGGGGAGACAGTAACCAATATCAATCAGGTGACTAATACCGATATAGAAGAGGTGAAACTGACGATGGTTAAGGTAAACTAGAGTCGGTAGGGGAAAAATGGATTATAAATTAATATAAAAATGGATTTTTGAGCCCCTCGGTGATTGTACATAGAGAGTGAGAAAGATGATGGTTAGGCTCATAATATGGCTAAAAAGACTCAGGAATGAAACTGAAATCTAGGTTAAGAGAGGTGGAAGGTGATGTGTGAAATGGTTAGGTATGTTGGATTGGAAAGTGGAAGATGGAGGATATCTAGGTAATAACAATAATGGAAATACTGAAAAGAAGTAAAAGATCTATAGTAAAGTAAGCACAGAAATGATGCAAATACCATGTTACATACTTACTTGTATATGCAAGCCCGGTATGAATGAAGGAAGGTTGGTGGTTGATAAGTGAGGAACATGGCTGGTTTAGTGTCAATAGAAAATTCTAACACGGAGTGTTCTTGTGGATACTCTATACGCTTTAGAAGAGAACTCAGGTATTGCTTGTACTGCACTTTGGTGGTGTGTAGGCATTGTTTAGATGCTGAAGAATGGCTTTGAGATTCACACTTGTTTGCAATGTAGATAGCTCTCTCAAAATTTTAAGTGACCAACCTATGGGAAAGAGTTTTAAAATTTTATATAAAGAAGATCAATCATGGTTTAGGTGACAGATGTCGATTGAGGATAAACCAGCATGTCAGCTAGGTTGAATTAGTCCTGAGTTTACCAAAAAATAGCCTAGATCTTTAATACTTTTTGGCGTGATCTGTTGTTTGATAATCCAGGTCTCAAGTGAGGGTTGGCACCTAGATAAGTGGGAGTGTTGTTGGAGAAGGAATAGGAATTTAATTTTAGGGTTAGACTAAGTCCCAGTTGGTTAGGATAAGTAGGAGACCAAGTCCTCAATTATTTAATAGGCTAGGAATAAGTCCCATGGTGAGGTGTCTAGGTGATGTGGCTAGGTGAGGTATGAATTAACCTAATTAAAGTAACTAAATTAATTAATAATGTGAGGATGGGCATTATTTCAATTGTAAGTAATTAAATTAATATGAATGTGGGGTAAAGGGTTCATGATTAGGTGAACACGTTATGTTAACTAATTGAAAGTGGACTAAGGGGAGTGTGACTCAAATTTGGTGTCTACATTTACTACTTTTTATCGCATAGATTGTATTGGTAAACAATGCTAACAAAAATAGGAAGTGATTTCCCCAAATATAGGTGAGAGTGGGGTTTCCCTAAGTAGGGTTGAAGGTGAGTCTTCCCCAAGTGTGGGTGGAGATGATCCCCCTCAAACCAAGAGATGATGAGGTGTTAGATGAATTCAGTGAGTGGTTTGATAAATGGGTAAGTGATGAAATTAAGGGCAGGTGGGTTATAGGTAATTGTGTGGGGAATTTGGGTGATGGGTAAATGTCATATTGGGTAACATGTAAAGGTCATATCGGGTAATGGGTAATGGAAATCAAATGCACGCACATGTATAGATTGTGACATGATACCAGGTGGAAGAGCTTGCAAACTCTATGTCGTCCAAGGTCGATAGGTTATCCAAATGAGGTTGAAGTGATTCAGGTATCAAGGGATAGGATGTGGTCAGGAAACACAACTTAGGTTAGGTGCAAGAATTTTTAGGTATGATATGGTACACTAAAGGTTTGGTTGGGATAAAAAGTATGACAATAGGCAAGGTAAGGTCATCATGCCAAACAACATGGGTAACGACATCACAAGGTATAACGAGTACACAAATTCCATTGTCACAAAAGTTGGTTCAGGTCAGGGTATGTAGGCTATGGCATGGGTAAGGCCAAGGTATAGGTAAATAACATGTCCCTAAATGTAATTAAGGAAATGTATAGGTAATTTAGGCTTATGGGTAGGGTGTAATAGGTGTTGGTAAGGTCAAAAGGTATTTGGTCAGTAATGTTTTTAGGCTGGAGTGGGAAAAATTTACGTTAAAAGGTAATGAAAGGTGATCGATGTTGTATTAGCAGGATAGGGCTCACAGGTTGCATTGAGACCCATGGCACCACCTAAGATGGTGTCAATGGCGAGGTTCAAGGATGCCCTGAATGAGGTTCGTTACTATCAGGATCACCTGATGACTTTTGGGATAGATGTTCCCTCATATGCCTAGTATAAAGCCCAATAGGTAGCTAATGAGCGCAATAAATAAATGACTCACAGTTTAATGAGTACAAGGGGCCGTAGAGCCCATGGATAGGGTTAGGGAAAGGTTATGAGTTCTCAAACGCCAAACCTAAGTGAGGGCCAGGAGGGGTTCAAACCAAGACCTATGGAGGGTGTAGAGATGCTGGCAGGATGGCAAACAGATAGGAAGGAGGATACAGGTGATACTAGCCCAGAGGAAATCAAGTGCGTGATGATTAGTCACTTGATATTATCATTTTTTTTATTTTTGATATTTATACTAGCCTGTGTGCCAAAGATAGTGAGGTTGTATTATGATACTTTTTGTGATTTTGATTTTTTATACCGGCCTGCGTGCCAAAGATATTGAGGTTGTATCTAATCAATTTTAGATACTTGTATTTATTTATATCTATGTCTATATGTATTGATACACAGACTCTCCCATGTACATATTTTTATGATGTTTATTGGATGAAAAATGTACTTTTTTTTAATTTCCATTGTTATTGTAGATTGATGGAAACTAGGTGAATTAAGCATGATTGTCTTGAGGTCATGTAGGCATGATTACAGTTTAGATCAATGTAGTCATGATAGAGTTTAGGTCAGTCAGGCGTGGTTGATTTTAGGTCATTTAGTCATGGTAGAGTTTAGGTTAGTTAGGCATGGTTGATTTTAGGTCATGTAGGCATGATGGAGTCAGGTATAGCCATGGTGGAGTCTAGGTGAGTTAGGCATGATTTGGACATGTTTTTGGGTTTGATTTAATTTCCAAGTGATTGGTAGTATGGAAAAATAAATGATAATGTATATGTATGATGTGGTGTGAATTTCCAAATATTTGATGTCATGGAAATGGGAAATGATGGATTGAATGTTTTGATGATGTGATAAAATGTAGGTATGCATGTTTGTTGAGTGTTTAATTTCCTATTTTTGTGTAAATTGGAAACCTAAGGTAGCATGTGAATAGAAAAGGGGGAAAATGGGTTAGGGTAAAGAGTGTCCAAGCTAACCTCCAAGGGCCCCATGCCCTCAAAGTGTTACCTACATAGCCCCAGAAAAAATGGGCCTCAGGCCGATGTAGTTCTTTCGTAAGCTAGGGAAGAATATGATGACGTAGAGGGATGGGTTGGTAGGTTGTAGGCATGATTAATTTTAGGTCATAGGTATGGTTGAGTTTAGATCATAGGCATAGTTGATTCTAGATCATGTAGGCATGGTTTAATTTTGGTCATTTAGGCATTGTTGCATTTAGGTTGAATAGGCATGGGTGATTTTGGAGAAAGAGGAATTCATATAAGGTGTCGATGGGCTAGTCTAGTATAAGAGAATCAATAAGTAAGAAAAAACTTGAATGGTAAGAGAGGACAAAAGTGCCACCTAATTAACAAGAACCCTAATAATTCTATCATACCAAAGATGGGCTTATGAACGTAAGAACCTAAAGGCATTGCATGGTTGACTATTTTAAGGCTGAAGAAAGTCAGATGATCACAAAATGTCACATTTGCGATACACCCCTTGAGTGGGTAGAAAATTAGGGTTAAAAGGTGATGAGGTGAAAACATTTTGGTTTTAGTGTAACCTGGTGTGAGACATCATGCCTATTTGGCAACAAACCCAAGATCAAAATAGGCAAGTCCATGACAAAAAAATTATCTTTTTCTTTTTGATTTTTTTATAGAATGATCAACACGAGAATTCTATATGGGATGAGTAGATTATATCCTTACATTCTTCATGAAGCTGATCGATGTGGGAATCTTCTAAATATTGTATTTTGTTTTTTACAATAACAGTTTTATTTTTATGATAGACTATGTATAGTTTGGATAGCTTTGTATAGTTTTCTGTCGAGGGAGTAGTCTATTTATAGCAGTGAGAGAGAAAGAGTAGATGTCCCTTTTTATAAAGTCATCTTTTTGCTGGAAGTTTGACTCAAGGAGTTGAATCCCACTTTAATTTTTAAATTGTTTTGTTTTTGGACTTTTAGGTCATGGACAAGACTATAGAGAAAGATAAGCTCTTGTGTTTAACACAAAACAATAGCACACATAGTTTAATTATGAAAGAGAGGGTTTAAGGAAAGAATAACCATGGGATTCCATCATAAAAAAAAATATGAAAATTATCCATAAGAACCATGCCATGAGTAGAGTCCTGGTACTCATATTGAAGACAAGGATGAAAAAGTGACGGGTAATCACATGATTCTTGTTTAGTCGTTGATACTTAAAATAGGTAAAATGGAAGGTGAATGGTGCTCAAGGGACAAGCATTTTAACTAGATAGAATGTGATATATGAATTGATTCAAAAATAGAATGGTCAAAGATGTAAGGCATTGAGGGGCTCAGGTTCAGGGTTACCTTCGAGTGAAGACAAACAATAAGCACCTAATCCATAGGTATGAGTAACGATATAGGGTCTAATCCAATTAGGAGAAAATTTTCCCCATTTACTTTCCTCCTCTTTCATTAGATGTTGATTTTCCTTCGGGATGATTTCACTGACCTATAAGGTTCATTCATGGACATGTTTATCATAGGCACATTTGATACATTTTTAGTAGGTTTGGAGGTGATCAAGAGCATTAAGACTACACTTATCTAATAACTCGAGTTGTGCGAAACGACCTTGTCAAAAATCATCATCGTTGAGCATGTCTTCAAGTGAGATACGAAGAGATGGAATTTGGACTTCGAGAGCTAGAACAACCTCTTTACCATATAATAAAGAGAAAATTGTGGCAGTAGTGAGGTATGAATACTAGTACGATAAGACCATAAGGAAAAAGGAATCTACATGTGCCAATCCTTTCCAGTATCATCAACTACTTTCACAAGATTTTTGATTAAGTTTTTTTAGTTGATTATTCCTAGCTATTTTTTTTAGGATAATAATGTAAAGAAAAATTGAGTTGAATGCCAAATGCATCACAGATTTTCCATAGGGTTTTATTTTTGAATTGTTTTCCGTTATCAGTGATGAGGCAGTGAGGAACACCAAAGTAACAAATGATGTGATGATTGATGAATTCACATATTTTCTCAACTTTTATAGAAATGAGAGGTACAGATTCCACCCATTTAGTGTAATATTCAGTAGCAATAATGATCCATTGATGACCTTGGAAATAATAAGGGTTGATCTCCAATAAGATCTAAACCCCATTGAGAGAAAGGCCAAAGGTCTCATGCAACCTGTAAGGCATGACTAGGTTTGTGATGAATATTAGCATGTTGTTGTAACTTCACACAACATTTGACATAATCACAACAATCATGGTTTAAGGTTGGGAAGGAATAGCCTAGGAAAATAATGTGTTTAGCAACAGCTAAACCATTGAAGTGACCTCCACAAATTCCATCATGAACTTCCTTGATGGTGTAAGGAATTTCAGAACTTATAAGGCATCGTAAGAGGATACCATCAAATCCACATTTATAAAGAATACCACCCATGATGACATAGCGAGAAACACTTTTGAGAAAGGCTCGTTGTCCATTGCGAGTAAGATCGTGAGGCAGAATGGAAAGGGAAAGGTAATTAGGAAACTTCTTACACCAAATGTCACGTGGGTTAGGTTCAATGGTTCTGACATGGTTGACATCTCAAAATAAATAGGAAGGTGATTGCAGCCTTTGTACTGTGACAAAAAAATTTGAGTCAGAGGGAAAAGTGGGTATCTGAGAAGTAAGGAAGGCCATGGTGTCTGCAAATTTATTAGTGGAATGTGGGGTGGTTTGAAGTTTATAATAGTCAAAGGTAGTCAAAATTATGTCAACAAGATGTTTATACTTTTGAAGTGTCTCATTACGACACTAGTATATGCCATTAAATTGGTTCACTACCAGTTGAGAGTCATCAAAGATATTAATTGATTTTACGTTTAATGCAATGACAGTTTTAAGACCTAATACGAGTGTTTCATATTCGGTGATATTGTTAGTAGAATCATAATCTAGTTTTAAAGATAATGGCATAGGATCACCATAAAAAGGAATAAGGATAACTCTGGCACTACCCCCATGCTAAAATTTGGAACCATCAAAGAATAAGATCATATGGTAAATGGTATCATCTAGGGAGAGGGTAGCAATGGATTCATCCAAGAAATTGAAGTTAGAAGATTGATTTCTGGAAAGAGGTGCATCTACAAGTTGGTCAGTGATGATTCATCCTTTGACATGTTTTTGATGGATGAATTCAAGTTCTAGGTCTTCAATAACCATGATTCAATGTCCAACATGTTGATGTTGATAGGGATTTCCGTACATGTAATGTAAGGGGTCAGTATTATTGACAACAAATTTTTTTTGGTTAAGTAGGTAATGGTGAAGTTTAAAGGTGACAAAAACTAAGGATAAGTAGATTTTTTTGGCATGAGTGTATCTAGTTTCATATTCCAAAATCATACGGATTATAAAATAAACCGCATGCTCCCTATGTTGCTCGGCATGATGTGTGAGCATGGCACCCAGGGAATGGTCAGTGGCAAAGATGTAAAGGTAAAATGGTTTGTCATCCTTAGGAGGAATGAGCACAGGTGGTTGGAGGAGGTATTTTTTAAGGCGTTGAAGGATTTGTGGCATTCATCATACCATTTTAAGGAGACATCCTTTTTGAGGAGATGATGAAATGGGTGGTAGCGGTCAGAAAGCTATGAAATAAAGAGACAAATAGATTACAAATTTCCTTGCAAACTACCAAGTTGATGAAGGTTAGTAGGTTGTGGAATTTTGATAATAGCCATGATTTCAGTGGGGTCAACTTCTATACCACGCAAAGAAATGATAAAACCAAGGAGCTTTCCGGAAAGGACAACAAAGACACACTTCTTGGGTTAAAGGAAAACACAATATTTGATGAGACAGTCAAAGATGACCTTAAGGACGATAAGGTGTTTGGCCCAATGTTTGGATTTGGCAAGAAGATCATCAACGTAATCTTCCAATATGCGATGTATAATGTCATGAAATATATAAGTCATAGCCCGTTGATATGTAGCACCAGCGTTTTTAAGGCCAAAAGGCATGAAACATAGAAAAAGGTCCCCCAAGGAGTGATAAAGGTGGTTTCGTGTTGATATTCCAGGGAAATTAATATTTGGTTATAACCTAAGAAACCATCTAAGTGATAGCATCTCATGGTCGGCAGTGACATTAACTAGTTGGTCAATACTAGGTAGAGGAAATTTGTCTTTGGGGTAAGATAAGTTAAGGTCATGGAAATCCATAAAAATGCAGAGTCCCCTTTGTTGTCTTTTGTGACAGGAACAATGTTAGAGATCCATTGGGGATAATCAATGGGTAGGATGAAGGAAACCGAAAGAAGGCACTGGATTTATTCTTTGACAAGAAGTGTAATGCGAGGATTCATTTTCCAAAGTTTATGTTTCACAGGTTTGGCTTTAGGAATAGTGACGATATTGTGGACCAAAATTTTTGGGTCAATATAAGGCATATCAGTGTAGGACCAAGAAAAATCGTTTCTATGATCCTGGAGGAAAGAAGTAAAAGCTTCTTGTTTAGTAGCATCTAAATATTGGCCTATCTTTAGAATATGCAGGTCATCCTGAGTGTTAATATTGATTTTGATGGTTGATTCATTTAACATGGTTTTTGTCTCAGAAGGTAATGACTGTTGAATATAATAATCTTCTGTACCAAGGTAGGTGATAATAGACTCATCATCCTAACATTGAACGACATTAATAGAATGTGTATCGTTATCGATCATGTCAGGATATAGGAAGGGAAGACAAGAGGGAACCTCATCATCTCGTTGATAAATTAGAGGTCCCAAGGAAATGGTGTTCATGAAAAAAAAATTAGGAGGAATGGATTCTAGATCCATAGACTCTTTGGGTGAAGTTGGTGAATTTGGTAAACTAGGTGAAGAATTTCTATCATCCTCAATGAGTTTGAAACAGTCCTTCTTGGGAGAGGGTTTGAAAAATCCAATATCACTGTGATATTTTTTTACGGGTGGTGCATGAGATGATAGTATTGTATCCTTGTTCAAAGAAACTAAAACCAAAACCCTTCCATGAACAACACTGGAGGAAGGTGCGGGCGAAGTGCAGGTTGGTGAGATATTGAAGGTCAGATGAAAATGGTCACCTTTGGGAAGGAGGATCGGACAAGTAGGTATAAGTATCAAGTCCTCCATACATTAAGTTTATGCAAAGGTGGGAAGGACCATAAGAGAAAACCTTGCCTATGCAATGATCATATCGGGGATGTTGGCAAAGATTACCATACTCTTGAGGACTAAGACATGTGTTGATGTTGTATAGGTGGTACCCCCCCAGAGTGAGATGTTGAAAATTACCTTCTAAGGGATCGGTAGTCATTATGTGGGTGGCATAAATGGATCAGTTAATGGGAGGTAAAGAAGAAGAAGTGTTGGTTGGTTAAGAATTAGATGATGCAGTGGGAATAGAGGAGTTAGGTGTGGGAGAGGTAACGACAACATTGGTTAATGGGGCTGTGGGTGAAGTAGAAGTGGTTTTGGTGGTAGACACCTTGACTGGTATAAGGAGATCATTAGGTATATCCAACATGTTACAAGTTTTTGAATGGTGATAGGTCATTGGGAATGGTATAGTTATGTCCTGCATGTTCAAATTTTACACAACAATGTAAGGTTGAAGGAACATAACCCATGATGCGGATCCAAGGTCAAATAAGTAATAGGTTGTACTGGAATTCCACTTTTAAGAAAAAATAATTATTGAATGGTACGGAGCCCCATGCGAATGTGGAGAATGATGCTGCCAAGGGTGTAGGTTATGGCATCATTAAATGAATGTAGAATAACTGGGTTATTATGCATGTAATTGACAAGGATGCGCATTTGATTGTACGCATGGGAGGATATGATGTTTATGTTGGCACCTTCGTCGATCATAACATGTAGAATGTGTATATTATCAATACTAATGGAAATGAAAAGGGTGGGATTAGGATCATCTGATTGGAGAGGTACAATTTCATCATTAGAGAAATTAAGAGTGGCTACTTGATGAGTGGTAGTGGGTGTAGAGGAAAGGGGTGAATTTGTGAGAGAGGCCACATGGTGAGTGGTGATAATGGAGGCCACAGGCATAGGGTTGTTAGGTAAAACCATGATGGATTGCAGAACCTCCATGAGCACCTTTCGATGAGATTCAGAGGTTTGGTCAAGGTTGTACAAAGACATTTTTAGAAGGGATTGGTGAAATTATTTTATCATTGTATGATGGGAAACCCCATCAAAAATAGGATATTTGGGTCCCTGAATGGTGATTTTTGGTGCGGATGTAGATGGTATATTGGGCATACAATTAGTAGATGGGATAGTTTCTTTCTCCTTTCCTTTGTCTTTTCTGGGTGCGAGTGGTAATGCTAACCATATTAATATGGGGTGAGGGAATAGTAGAGTTAAGATATGTGTATCGATAGGAAAGGAAATAGTAGGGTGAGGGCATATACTGGTGTTGTGTAAAGAAGGTAGCGCATTGGAAATTAGGTGGAGGTTTGGCTAACTCTCTTATGTGTACCATGTTGATCTCAAAATTTTGAGGAGGATAAAAGGCTTGTGGAGATGGAGATGAAGGTCACTGAATAAGTAAAGGATGAGGGTGTGTGGTGATAGGTAAAGGTGGAACAAGTTCCTCATCTATAAGACCATCATTGTCAAAATTTTCTTCAAGAGGTCACAGTCGAAAGAGAATGGTTTTAAGATCCTTGTAGATTTCTACATCATGCCATGGCACATGATGGTAGGTGCAAATTTTAGTATCGTCAAACCCTTTTGGTTTGGGTTTAAGTGGGTCGTAAGGTCTAAGTGGAGGTAATGTGAGGATAGAGGTCTCTAAAAGGATAGCTAAAATGTTCACGTAAGACCCTGCCAATGGATCACAATGTGAATTAAGTGTATGTCTAGATTGAAGTGTGGGTGATTTCGGTGGGAGAGGCACCACAGCAGGTGGAATTGGTTTGGTAGGTAGTACTATTTTAGGTTTGGGTTTTACCTTCTTGGGTAAAGGAATGGAAGATGAACTAGTGGTAAAGGTGTTATAGGTTTGACTAATTCTTTGGAGGGTAATGGGATCTTGAATTTTTATTGCACCTTACTAGGTAAAGGTACAGAAGGAGTGTGAGATATATAAGGGAAGGCAAATGGCATAAGGGGATGGGTTATTCAAGGTGATAATAGAGGTGCAGTGAAGGTATTTGGAAGAGGTGAGTTGGATGGTATTGGTTGAAGAGTGGGGAATACCATAGGTAGTGATGAGGCCACTGGAAGTGGTGTGGGCACATGTGGTAAAGGTTGCAGGTGATGGTAAAAGTGTAGGTTGTGTAGGTAAGTTAGGTGTAACAGAAGCTTGTTATGAGGATATGGGCTTTTTTGTTTTCATTTTACCTTGGGTAGGAGGTTTCTTGGCCAAGGTAGATGGGTGAGGTCTTAGGATAGATGGAAGTGGTGAAGGTGAAAGAAGGGTAGTAGGAAAAACCAGTGTATGTGGCCTAGAAGGTTGGGTCTTCCTTTCAGGTGGAGGAATTTTTTTCGAGCTTTTGAGATGTGGCTAAATCCAATTTGATAAGAGGATGGACTAGGCTTAATGTCGACATGACAACCAATGTGGTAATGGTTCTGGATGCGGGGGAAGATGTAGGTGCAGGTATGTTCTTAAGCATAGGAACAATTTTGGTTATTGGTAAAGGTTTAGGTGTAGGAAAGGGTGATGAAGAAGAGGCCATTACAATAGGCATGGGCATGGTGAGTTCATTTGTCTGAAACACATTTGGATAAATCATGGAGGTATCCACATGTGACATTTACATTTTGGTTGAAAAGGGTAGCCGAAGAGGTCCCCAAAGCATGGAATTATTAGCATAATCCAAGTGGTAAGCCAGGCATGAAAATGGCACTATTATAAGAGGAGATGATGTGGATTTAGTAGTAATCCCTGTAAATAATGTTTTTGAGTCAAGGAAATGGTTGGCTTCAGACTCTATTGGTAAAAGAGATGAGATTAAATGAAAAGGGTCTTAGAAGGATAATGGTGAATTATCACCAATAGGAAGAGGTTAATCTAAAGGATCCACTATGGGTAGGGTAAATGACAGGTAGGATGAGGTAGGTTCCACTTTCGGTGGAGAGGAAGGTGAGCATGACTCTCCCATGGGCAGGAGATTTAACACTGTAGGTTGTTCATTAGGTTGGGAGGTGATTGGTGATACGGTATCGGTAGATATTGTGGACTCCTTCATGGGTGAAGGGGGATATGAAGGGGAATCATCTGTGGGTAAATAAGCATATGAAATAGGTTCCTCTGTGGGTAAAGGATCTCGTGTAAGAATATCCTTGATAGAGGGGATGGGAGGAAATTAAGGAAGGACTGGTATAACTTCGAAAACAACATGAACTTCACGGAAGTTACTGTCATTAGTTGAAGGTTCACTAGTTTGGTTAGATAACGGGGTGTGATTTAGGAATGACTTCTTGAAGATATGTAAGTTTTGATTATTCGATGTGTTTGGGTTTTCCAAGACGAGATCTCCATTATCTAACATTTCCTAGATGATGTTTTTGAAGGTGATATAATTACCATCGCTACTAACCTTTAATGTGATGATAGTTGCAATAGTCATGATCCTTGTACCATACATCTAGAGAACGAGCGGGGTCAAAAATAGTATGTGGTTTGACGGGTGGAAGAGAAATTGCTCCATATTTAAGAATTTTTTCTAAGAATAAAGAATAAGGCTCTCCTATGGGAGTGTATTTTTGTTGCTCCCGCTTGAACTGAAAATTTTGAACGGGAGAAAGGTTGGAGGAAGGTTTTGATTGATTGGATGGGTGAGATGGGATAGATTTTAAAACTAATGGATTGGCAGTTCCTTTGGATTTAGAATAATGTTTTTGGGGTTTTGAAGAGAAAGAGGCATCATTTTATTTAAATGTTTCATTTTTATGACGTAGTTAAATTTCTTCTCTTTAATGGCACAAATTTCAAGTTTTCTAGCCATGGTGAATGCCTCATCAAACGTACGGAAGGTTTGGACTTGGAAATTTAGTGAGATGTGTCTGGCACAAGCCCTAGTGAATAAATCTATAATATCAGTTTGAGGTAGCTGGAATGTGAGCTAGTTGATGAGGCTTTGCCAACGACAACAAAATCTATGATAGATTCATCTTCGTATTGTCGTGTTGAGTATAAGTCGGTCATGGTGACCTTCTTAACATATTAATCAAAAAATGGTTCAAGAAGGCTTGAGCCACTTAGTTGAATGAATAAATGGAATTTCTAAGTAAACCACTATACCAATCCAACATGATTCCTTTCAAGGACATTGGGAATGTCCACAAGAGTAGAGCTTTGTCATGAGCAATTAGATAACACCCATGTTTGAAAGCCTGCAAGTGTTGTTGCGGGTCTTCATTGGTGTTAAATTGGTTGAATTTTAGAATTTCCCAATTCCTAGGGTATGGATGAATGGGAATAGATGGATGAATTGGGTCATTATAGATTTTTTTGTATGTCAAAGTGTTGTAGGAGCCAAAAAACAATGCTTCCAATGTCGGCATCTTTTCCATCATCATTTTAATAAGGTCGTTAGTAGGTTGTGATGATTAGGCACCCCCTATAGTATAAGGGGGTAGATGATGAATGTATGATGAGGATGACATCCTAGTATATGGTGGTGTTGAGTATAAGAATTTTGAATGGGGAATAGATGTAGGTAGAAAATATCTCAAATAGGTGAAAGACAAGATAGGGGGTTGTTGATAATATGTGTAAGTAAGTGGGGTGGATGAAACGAATCTTGTAGTGATTGGAGGTAAATATTGTGGGATAGAGAGGATGATGTTTTGGAATGGAGTATGGGTTTTCGACACCATGGGTGGCTGCAATGCAATAGGTATATATGAGGTGGCGGGTGTAGATGGGGTTATGCTCAAGGTGGTTGATGAAGGAATGGTTGAAACCATGGGAGTAATTTATGTCAAAGGAACAACAAATACAGCTAATGTGGGGTTAATCTGGGACATCACGGGTTGTAAGGTGGAAGAAGGTAATGTTGAACTAGTACTATCCAATGCAAAAGTGGGTGTGAGGGTAGCAGGAATGGACATAGGAATTCCATATACTAGTTATCCTAATGAATCCCAAGTAGATGAATAGGTGAGATAGTATTGTAAGGCAACAGAGTTCTGGTCAAGCAGTATTGTGAACTCCTCGTCACCAGTATTGATGATAATGGGCTGAGTGGGATCCTTAGAAATAAGATGGAAGGTGGTGATGGGCTAGTGTGGAGCACAAGGGTGTTGGCTTGGCTATAATTCAAAATCATATGAGTGAGCGTAGACCTGGTAATATGATCTTTGTAAATGATACAAAGGCACAGATAGAATGGATAGAATATGTTCTGGGATTTAAAATCATTCGTTGTTTTAATTAAAAAATAAAACACAAGAACCGACGGCGGTTGGGTTAACCGATGATGGTGATAGAGGGTGACTGATGATTGTTAGTGTGATTGATACCGGCTACTGTGGAATAATCAAAAGTTTAATAAATGTGGTAATAAATGATGAAAATGAATAAAACTCTAGGATAGTGATTTCAAAGGTCCAGAGATATGATTATGTATATGGGAAACCTTAGAAAGAATAGACATGTGATGAGTTTTGTTTTGGTGAAATAACTCAAAAAATTAGGAAACTGACAATGGTTAGGTAAACTGATTACAGTTAGATGTAAACCGGTGACTATTGTTGGACCAGTGCCAATCACTGTGAAATTTGAAAAGATGAAGAAAAATGGGATTTAGTGACTTAGATTAGAGAGAATACCAACCCAAAAAACTGAGTATGGTAATGATGAACCCTGACACACTCAAAAATAGTCAGAATACACCAACTATGATTGTGGAGTGTGAAAGGAAGAAAAGAATGGATAATACAACCTCACAACTCAAATCAAAATTCAAGAAAAATTTAAGAAACATGAAATCCTATTGGTGAATCTTATGTTTTAGCTTATGTTATTTTAGACTGAATTGTGAATAGAACAAAGGTTTTGGTTCGATAGAAGGTTCCCTATGAAAATACAAGATCTAAGGATGGTTTCTGGTAAAGTTTTGGCAAGGACAGTCCTTTCTCTAAGATAATGACTATACAAAGAAACCAGTTGGGTTGCCACTATCAGTCCTTTGATCGTCTAATCGATAAAAAATTATTCTAGGTAGGATGATTTTTATAAAGATGTGTAAATTATTTAAGTGTTTTGGTATAGAGAGTGTGCAAACTGAACTACGATTGGATAAGTCAACCATCAAATTGACATGACTTCTAGTGTATAGGTTACCCTCAATTAATGTGAGCTACAATGCAACAGGCCTAAATGAAATGCAAATGCTTTAATCTAAAATCCATAATTAAGTTTGATGTAGAAAATGGAGAATAGGAAAAGGAATTCTCTTTCACTAATGCAATGCAGTAGAAAGAAAGACGTGTTCTTTTTAAAGCACCAAAAACATGATTTCTCTTAGACAATAGAAAGAAGGAGAATATTCTAGAGAAGAAAATTAATGTGAATACTTTTCAAAGGGAAATAAACACAATTTTTACCTAGGAATGAACAAATGCAAAATAACCCCTAATGGGTCCCACCGGGCATGCCAAAGTGTTTCACCAGATTTTCGTATATAATGAAATAGATAAAGGTAAAATTCCAAGGAGGAATACCTGGTATACATTGGTTGAAGGTTGAGTGAGTGCATTCTGATTTCTTATCCAAAATGATTGTGTGAGCTTCCTTTTGTCTGGGAGGAACTACCTATAATACAAAACAAGATGACAAAATATAGTCAATAGAAAAATGTTAGTGGATTTCCTAGTGTGAGATAGATCTATGAAGTGTGATACTACCTCGACGGTTGTCAATCCACTGATATATATAATTCAATATAAAATAAATGAACATGAAAACAAAATAATCTAACACTAGTGTTCTGATTTAGGTATCTAATATAAATATCAGTGTTAATCCAATTAAATGCTTGATAACTAGTTGATGAAGGTCTCGGGTCAAGTTGTAGGCTGGGCAACTAGTCTGAAGGTCACGCGTAAGGTCTAGGCAAGATCTGGTGCAATTTGGGGTTGATTTAGGTGATTAGGAGGCTTTCTAGTCTAATGCAGTTTTACCAGACACAAAGACCGACACCAGTCAGGGTGACTGATGACAGTTTAGGTATGACTGATGCTGGTTTAAGATGACCAATATCGATTTCTCTGGGGATGGAAGAATGTTAGAAATAGGTTTCTAGGCTCTCTCTGTGTCTACATAGAGAATTGCGAAGGTTTGTGGTGAGGTTATAGGTTGGGTACCAAGTTTTGGTGAGGTTGTGTGAGTTTCGGGGGTTGTTAGGGGAGGTTTAGTGAAAGTTGATAGGGGAGACAATAACTGACATCAGTTGGGTGACTGATGCTAGTGAAGAGAAGAAACCAACGAAGGTTAAGGTAATCGACATCGGTATGGGAGAAATGGAGGTAATTAAATAAACTAGGCTTTTTAGCTTCTCTGTGATTAGACATAGAATAGAGGGAGGATGGCTAGGTTTGTAAAAATGCTAAGAAGGCTTAGGAGATCCTAAATTTCAACTATGGAGAGGAAAAATTTGGTGTGTGGTAGGTTGGGTGGATTGGCAGTAAAGTGGAAATGGAGGAATGCAAGGAAGAACAAGATCTAATAATCAAAAGATAAAGAAATTATAAAGTAAGTATGTAAATGATGCAAATCAACACATTTACTTGTATTTGTAGGCCCAATTAGTGAAGGAAGGTAATGTTTGATCCTTGAAGAACACTGTGGTTAGTGCCATGGAAATGCTTCTTGGAGTGCTCTTGTGAATGCTAATTGTTGTGGATGAGTCTCATGTGTTTGTTTAGGCCTATGGTGGAGTGTATTCCATCGTCAAGATGTTGAAAAATTTTATGGTTTGTGCTTGAATGCAGATAGCTCTCTCAAAACTCCAAGTGACCAACCCTGGAAAAAGGTTGCAAAATTGTATATATGGTAACCGAAAATGGTTAGGGTGACTGAGGTTAGTAGAGGGTTAATCGGTGTCAGTTAGGGAATGAAATCCTAAGTTTACCAAAAATAGCAGATCTTGGCTATTTTTGGCATGCTCTGCTTGTCATTTCAGGTCTCAAGTGAGGGTAAGAGCTTAGATAAGCAAGAGTGTTGTTGGAGAAGGAATAGGACTTTAATTTTAGGTTTAGGCTAAATCCCAGTTGGTTAAGATAAGTGGATACTTAGTCCCAGTTAATTAATAGACTAAGAATAAGTCAATGGTGAAGTGTCTAGGTGATGTGGCTGGGTGAGGTGTAAATTAACCTAATTAAAGTAATTAAATTAATAAATAATGTGAGGATGGACATTAATTCAATTATAAGTAATTAAATTAATATGAATGTGGGGTAAATGGGTCATGGTTAGGTGAACACATTATGTTAATTAATTGAAAGGGGACTAAGGGGAGTGTGACCCAAAATTGGTGTCTATAGTACAGGTAGGAGGACAAGGGCTGCTATTGTTAGGGTAGGGTTCACACGAAGGAGCTAGGATGATCGCACCACCCCAGACTTTATCTATGGTTAGGTTTAGGGATGTTGTAAATGAGGCTCATAAATATCAGGATCAGCTGACCACGAATGGTATTGATGTCTTGTCATATGCTGAGCACAGGGCCCAGTAGGCAACCAGTGAGAGGACCAGGTCCAGGACTCACAGCTTATGTAGCACATGGGTTCGTCAGCCCCAGAGACAGGATCAGGATGAGGTTACCAGCTCTCATAGGCCATTGATAGATGAGTTCAAGGAGGAGGGGATGGTGGGAAGATAGAGACCAATGAAGGGTACAAGAGAGGGTGGAGAGATGTATACAAGGCAGTTGACAAGGTGAGAAGAGATAGGTGAGAGCGAAGAGGAAGGCCTTAGATGGGGATGAGATATTTATGATATGTGGCATTGGATTTTTATTTTTATATATATACTGGCCTATGTGCCAAAAATTGTGAGATTTTAGATAAGTGTTTTTGAGATAATTTCATTATTTATCCATGTGTATATATGTATTGATACACAAACACTCCCTTTTATATAGTTGATGATAACTATTGGACTTATGATGTACTAGTTTTCATTTACATTGGTATTGTTATATTATGGAAACTAGGTGAGTTAGGCATGGTTGAGTTAGGTGTAGGCATGGTTGAGTCGGGTATAGGCATGGTGGAGTCAGGTGTAGGCATGATGGAGTTTGAAAATTTCCAAGTTACTAATTTTATGGAAATTATGTGTTATAAGTATGTTGTGTTTAAATTTCCAAGTAATTGATATCATGGAAATGTTAAATGGTTCATGTATGATATGGTTGAGGTTATAAAATGGTAGGTATGATGAAAAAATGTATTATTTTGTGATATATTAATCTCCAAATTATTATGTAAATGTAATATAACTAGGTTAGAATGTGAATATAAAGGGAAAAAATGGTTAGGGGTAAAAGTGGTCAAGATAACATCTAAGGGCCCCATGCCTTAGGAGTGTTGCCTACATAGTCCCAATGAAAAAGGGCCTTAGGATGATGTAGTTCTCCCATAATATAAGGAATAATATGATGGGTAGATGAATAGGTCGGTTGGTTTTAGGCATGATTGAGTCTCGGTCTTTGAGGCATGGTTGGGTTTAGGTTATTTTAGGCATGGTTGAGTTTAGGTTGAATAGGCATGGTTAAAGGAGAAGAAATCCCAGAATGTAGGTGTTGAAGGTATAGTCCTACGTACCAAAATCAATAAGTAAGAAAAGAGATGAATGGTAAAATAGGTGAAATGCTCCAAAAGTGGCAAGGACCATAATGAGCATACCGAGGACAGGTTGAAAAACTTAAACCCTTAAAGGCAGTGCATGATTGACTATTCTAAGGGTGAAGAAAGTTACATGATCATGAAATGTCACATTTGTGGCACTTCCCTTGAGTAGGTAGAAGATAAGAAAGAAAGGAAGATGAGGTGAAATGGGTTGTTTAACATAACCTTATTGTGAGACAACATGCCTCTTCTGCAAGCTACCCAAAACCAAAATAGAAAAGTCCATAACAAAAATGTTGTACTTCTCTTGATTTTTTGTATTTTCTTTTTACTTTTGTTTGATAGACTGATCAATGTGGGAAGTCTATGTGGGATAAATAGAATGAATCCTTGAGGTCTTCATGAAGCTAATCAATGCATGAAGATTCAAAATATTTTATTTTTTATTTTGCAGAAATATTCTTCTTTTTTATATACTATGTACAGTATGGCTAGCTTTGTATTGTTATCCTTTGAGGGATCAGTCTATTTATAGCAGAAAGATAGAAAGATAGATGTCCTTTTTGAGGGAGTCATCTATTTGCTAGAATTTTGACTCAAGGAATTGAATTTGAAAATCCCTATATTACTTTTGAACTTTTTTATTGACTTTTAGGTCATGAACAAGAATATAAAGGAGTGTAGGATTCTTTATGAAGGCAACCCATAGCATGCAGTGGTTAACTATAAAATAAAGGTTTTAAGTGATGAATGACCATGGGATTCCATCCTGAAAAGGAAAAAAATTATCCATGAGAATCATGTCATGAGTAGAGTTATGGTACTCATATTGAAATAAGGCTGAAAGGAGATGGATAATCACACGATTCTTGTTTAGTCATTGATCCTTAAAATAGGTAAGTATAAGGTGAAGGTTTCTCAAGGGAAGAAAATTTAATAGAAGGGATGTGATATAGGACTTGATTCAACAATAGAATGGTCAAAGATGTAAGGCATTGAGTGGCTCAAGTTCAAGTTTACCTTCAAGGGAAGATACAAAAGAGGCCTGAGAGCCAGAATAGGAGTGAGAAACAATAAGCACCCGATCCATAGGCATGAGTAATGATATAGGGTCCAAGCCAATTAGGAGTGAACTTGCCCCATTTTATTTTCTCAACTTTGGTTACATGTTGATTTTCCTTCAAGACAAGATCACTGAGCTTGAAGGTTCATTCTCAAAAACGTTTATCGTAGGCATGTTTGATACGTTTTTGGTAGATTTTAAGGTGATCAAGAGAATTTAGATGACATTTTTCTAATAACCCAAACAGTTATGTCAAACGGTCTTAGCGAAAATCATCAGCGTTGATCATATATTTGAGTGGAGTCCAATGTTTGGAGATCCACGCGTGAAGAGCAGAAAGGCTGGGCCATACCCCCAAATCTACAAATCAGAAGAGATGGAATTCAGACATCGAGAGGAAATATAGGATTTGTATCGTAGACCAAAGAGAAATGTGTGCTAGAAGTTGAGGTGTGAATACTAGTGCAATAAGCCCATAAGGAAAAAGGAATGTGTCGCGGAGCAGTCGCGGAGCAGCCGCGGAGCAGTGCGGAGCAGCCGCGGAGGAGTCGCGGAGCAGTGCAAATCCTTACCATTATCGTCAACCACTTTCGTAAGAATTTGTTTGGGTTTTTGTTATTTGATTCAGCTTGGCCATTTGTTTGAGAATAATAAGGTGAAGAAAAACTAAGTTCAATGTAGAAGGCTTCATAGAGTTTTCGTAGGGTTTTTTTAATTGTTTTCCATTATCGGTGATGAGGTGGTGAGGAACACTAAAGAGATAAATGATGTGATGGTGTATGAATTCACATATTTTCTTGAATTTTTTTGAAATGAGGGGTATGACTTCCACACATTTAGTGAAATATTTAGTAGCGGTAATAATCCATTGATGATGTTAGGAAGAATGAGGGATAATCTCTCCGACAAGATCCAAACCTCATTGAAAGAAAGTCTAAAGGTCTCGTGTGACCTGTAAGGCATGACTAGGGATGTTATGAAAATTAGCATGTTGCCAACATTTCACACAACATTTGACATAGTCACAACAGTCTTGGTTTAGGGTTGGCTAGTAATAGCTAAGACGAAGGATGCATTTTGCGATAACAAAGCCACTGAAATGACCTCCGTAAATCTCGTCATGAACTTCCTTGATGGTGTATGGGATTTCAAAACTTATAAGGCATCGTAAGAGGATACCATCAAATCCACATTTATAGAGAATACCACCCATGATGACATAGTGAGAGACACTTTTGAGGAAGGCTCGTTGTCCATTGTGAGTAAGATCTTGAGGTAGAATTGAAAGGGAAAGGTAGTTAGCAAACTGCTTATACCAAAGGTCACGTGGGTCAGTTTCAATGTTTCCTAAAAATGTAATGTCTCAGAATAGATAAGAAATTTATTGTAACCTTTGTATTGTGAAAAATATTTTTTAGTCGGAGGACGAAGTGGGTATTTGAGAAGTGAGATAGGCCATGGTGTCCACAAATTTGTTAGTGGAACACGGGGTAGTTTTAATTTCATAATGGTCAAAGGTAGTCCAAATAATGTTAACATGATGTTTATACTTTTGAAGTATCTCATTACAAAATTCATATATACCATCAACTTGGTTCATAACCAGTTGAGATTCATCAAAGATATTAATTGATTTAACATCTAAGGCTATGATGGTTTGAAGACTTAGCATGAGTGTTTCATATTTGGCTATTTTATTAGTACAATCAAAATATAGTTGAAATATAATGGCATAGGCTCACCATCAAGAGGAATGAGGATAACTCCTGCACCACCCCCATGCTAACATTTAGAACCATTGAAGAGTAAGGTCATCTGGTAAGTGGTATCATCCAGGGAGAGGGTAGAAATGGATTCATCAGGTAAATAAAATTTAGAAGATTGGTTTCTGGAGAGAGGTGCGTCTGTGAGTTGGTCGACAAAGGTTTTTCCTTTGACATAATTTTGATGGATTAATTTGAGATCTAGGTCTGTAAGAAGCATGAGCCAATGTGTAGCACATTGATGTTAGTAAGGCTTAGTGTACATGTAATGTAAGGGGTCAGTATTGGTGACAATGAAGGTTTTTTGGTTGAGTAAGTAATGGTGAAGTTTAGTAGCGACAAATACTAAGGCTAGGCAAAGTTTTTTGGCACGAGTATATCTATTCTCATAGTATAAAAGCATATGTCTTATATAATAAATTTTTTGCTCCCTATGTTGCTCATCATGATGAGTGAGCATGGAACCCATGGAATGATTAGTGGTAGAAATGTAAAGGTAAAATGGTTAGTCAAACTTAGGTGGAATGAGCATAGATGGTTGGAGGAGTTATTGTTTCAAGGCATAGAAGGATTTGTGGCATTCATCATCCCCTTTGAAGGAGATATCCTTTTTTAGAAGATGATGAAATGGATGGGAGTGGTTGGAAAGTTGAGAAATAAAGTGAAGAATCGATTGTAACTTTCCTTGCAAAATATGAAGTTGACAAAGGTTAGTAGGTGGAGGCATCTCGAGAATAGCCTTGATTTTAGCGGGATCAACTTCAATTTCATGCAAAGAAATGATAAAACCAAGGATATTTCTCGAGAGAAAAATGAAAACACACTTCTGAGGTTCAAAGTGAATGATGTATTTGATGAGACAATCAAATACAACCTTAAGGACTGCAAAGTGTTTGGCCCAATGTTTGGATTTAGCAATAAGATTGTCAACGTAATCTTCCAATATGTTATGCATGATGTCATGAAAGATATAATTCATAGCCCGCTAATATGTAGCACCCACGTTTTTAAGGCCAAATGGCATGACATGATAGAAAAAGGTTCCCCAAGGAGCGATGAAGGTATTTTTGTGTTGATCTTTCAGGGCGAGTAATATTTGGTTATAACCCGAGAAACCATCCATGAGTGATAATAGCATCTCATGGCCGGTGGTGAGATTAACTAGTTGGTCAATACTACGTAGAGGAAATTCATCTTTGGGGCAAGTCAGGTTAAGGTCATGGAAATCCATGTAAATGTAGATTCCCCCTATCACGTTTGTGACAGAAATAATGTTAGAGATCCATTGATAATAATCAATGGGTAGAATTAAGGAAATAGAAAGGAGGCGTTGGAGTTCTTCTTGGCCAAGAAGGACAATACAAGGATGCATTTTTCACAACTTTTGTTTCATGGGTTTGGCATTAGGAATGGTTATGATATTGTGGACGACAATGTTTTGTTCAATACCGGGCATATCGGCATATAACCAAGAAAAATCATTGCTATGATCTTAGAGGAAAGAAGTGAAAGCTTCTTGTTCAGAAGCATCTAAATATTGACCTATTTTTTAGAATGTACGGGTCGTTCTGAGAGTGAATATTGATTTTGATGGTTGATTCATTCAAAATGGTTTCTGTCTCAGAAGGTAATGACCACTGAATATAAGAATCTTCCACACCAAGGTAGGTGAGAATAGACTCATCACCATGATATTGAATAACATTAATATAAGTCTTATCGTCATCGATCATGTCAGGATACAAGAAGGGAAGAGAAGAGGGAGCCTCGCCATCACACTGATAAGTCAGATTTCCTAGGGAAATGGTGTTCACAAAAAAAATTAGGAATGGATTCTAGATCCATAGAATCTGTAGGTGAAGGTGGTGAGGTAGGTGAAGGGGGTGGGGAAGGTTTATCATCCTCCATGAGTTTGACTTGGGCCTTCTTAGAAGGTGGTTCAAAAAATCCAATACCACTGTGGTCTTTATGCTTACGAGTGGTGCAAGGAATGAAAGTATGGAGGCCTTGTTCATAGAAACCAAATCCAAATCCCTTCCAAGTGCAGCGATGGATGAAGGTTTGGGTGAAGAGGTGGTTGGTGAGAGATTGAAGTTCGGAGGAAAATGGTCAAGTTTGGGAAGGTAGATCAGGTGAGTAGGTAGAAGAATCAAGTCCCCCATACATTAAGTTAGTGCTAAGGTAAGGAGGATCATAGGGGAAAACTTCAACTACGCGGTGATCATAACAGGGATGTTGGTGAAGGTTACCATACTCTTGAGGAGTAAGTAATGTTTCAATGTTATAAAGGTGGTACTCCCCCAAAGTGAGGCATTAAATAACACCTTCTAAGGGATCAGTAGTTAGTATGTTGGTAGCGGGAATGAATAAATCATTGGACGGCTGGGAAGAAGAAGCATTGGATGTTTTATAAGTAGATGGGTTTTCTTATGGGTTAGCTGTAGAAGATGCGGCAGCAATGGGAGTAAAGGATTTGGTTGTGGAAGATGTAGTGGTAGAAGTGGTGGATGAGGTAACAGCTGAAGAAGATGCGTCAGTAGCGGTAGATGAGATAGTGGCTGATGAAGGAGAGGAAGTGGTGGTAGATGTCTTAACTAGGATAAGGAAAGTGTTAGGTCAATAGAGCATGTTACAGATTTTAAATGGTGAAGGATCCATCAGGATGGTGTAGTTGTGTCCTTCATGTTCAAATTTTAAACAGTGGTGTAAGGTTGAAGGAACATAACCCATGGCATGAATCCAGGGTCGGCCAAGTAGCAGGTTGTACTATAATTCCCCTTCTAAGACATAGAATAATTTAGGAATAGTATGGGGGGCCACACGGGTGTGGAGAATGATAGTACCAAGGGTGGAAGTTATGGCATCATTAAATGAATGCATCATAACTAGGTTATTGTGCATGTAATTGGAAGGGATGCACATTTTTTGATACGCATGGGAGGAAATGATGTTGATACTATCACTTCCACCGATCATAACTCATTTTACGTGTATATTATCAATGTAGATAAAAATGAATAGGTCAGGGTCAGGATCATCTAATTAGAGAGGTACAATCTCATCATTAGAGAAATTGAGATTGACTACTTGATGAGTGGTAGCGGGAGCAGAGGAAGGAGGTGAAGTGGTGAGAGAGGCAATATGGTGAGGAGTGATAATGGATGCAATAGGCATAGGGTCATTAGGTATAACCTCAATATATTTTGGGACGTTAATGAGGGCCTGACGATGAGACTCAAAGGGTCAGATGAGGTTGTACAAAGACATTTTGAGAGGAGACTGGTGTAATTGTTTAATCATTGTACGATGGGAAACCCCATCAGAAATAGGGTATGTGGGTCCATGGATGGTGATTTTGGGTGCAAGTGTAGATGGAATGTTGGATAAAGGACTAGCGGATGAACTGGTTGTTTTCTCATTTCCTTTGTCCTTATGGGCTCAAGTGGTAACTTGAACCATATTTATCTGTGGTGAAGGAGAAGATGAGTCGTGAAATGTGTAGTGATAGGACGAGAAAAAATATAGGGAGGGAATATAATGGTTTTGTGAAAGAAATGTAGTGCATTGGAATTTTTATGGAGGTTTGGCTAGCTCTTTGATGTGTACCCTATTGATATAAAATTTTGGAGGATAAAAGGGTTTTGGAGGTAGAGATGGAGGTCACTGAATAAGTATGGGATGAGGCTATGTGGTGATAGGTGTAGGTGGAATAGGGTTCTCATATAAAAGATTGTCATTGAAAAAGTTTTATTTGAGAGGACATAGTTGGAGAAGAATAGTCTTAATATCATTACATTTTTCCACATCATGCCTTGACACACGATGGTAAGCTCAAATGTTTGTATCATCAAACCCTTCTTGTTTATGTTTGAGTGGGTCGTAAGGTCTAAGCAATGACAATGTGATGACATAGGTTTCCAAAAGTTTAACTTAGATGTTAGCATAAGACCCTTCCAGTGGATCACAATGTGAAGTAAGTGTGGGTCTAGATGGAATTTTGGGTGAATTTGGTGGGAGAGGTGTCATTAGAGGTGGAATCGGATGTTGAGTAAGTTTGACTAATTGTTTGGTAGATAGTACAGTTTTCATTCTAGGTTGCACCATCTTGGGTAAAGGTGTAGCAAGTGAACTATTTATTGGAGGTGGTGTAGGTTTAAATACCTCTTTGGAAGTTAGTGGGGTTTTGGGATTTGGTTGCACCTTCTTGGGTAAAGGTGAAGACGGAGGGTGTGATGTAGAAGGGAAGCTAGATGGTGAAAGGGGACATGTTATCCAAGGTGATAATGGTGGTGCAGTGAAGGCAGTAGTAAGAGGCAATGTGGAAGGGATTGGTTGAGGAGAAGGGAATGGCATGGGTCATGATGAGGATACAAGAAGTGGTGTAGGTATAGTAGATAGAAATGATGTAGGTAACGGTGAAGGCATATGGTGTGTAGGTAATTTGGGTGGAATAGAGGGTCGTGACGAGGAGGTGGTTTGTTGTGTTTTTTTACCTTTGGTAAGAGGTTGTTTGACCAAGGTTGATGGGTAGGGACCTAGGATAGATGGAAGTGGTGAAGGTGATAGCAGGGTAGTGGGAAAAGCCGATGTATGTGGCCTAAGAGGTTAGGTCTTCCTCTTAGGTGGGGAATAATCTTTACAACAACTTGTGAGGACATGGCTAAATCTAGTTTGACAAGATGATGGACTAGGCTTGATGTCAGCATGACTCCCAATGTGGTAATGGGTCTAGATGTGGAGGAATATATAGGTACAAGTAGGGTTTTAGGCATAGACAAAAAAAAATTTGATGGTAAAGTTTTAGGTGTGGATGAGGGTGATGAATAACAGGTAGCTACAACTAGCATGGGCATAGTGGATTTGATTGTCTAAAACACCTTTGGATAGATCATGGAAGTGTAAGCAGACAACATCTGCATTTGAGTTGAGATAGATAGTCAAAGGCATCCCTAAAGCATGGAATTGTCAACATAATCCAAGTGGTTGGCCAAACATGAGAATGGAACCGATGTAGGGGAGGAGGATGTTGATTTGGTAGTAATACATGTAAAGAATGTCTGTGAGATAGGGAAATGGTTGGCTTCAGACTCTATGGGTATAAGAGATGATATAATATCAACAGGATCTTTGAAATCCAGTGGAGAATTATCACCAATAGGAAGGGACGCTACTAATGGATCCCCTATGGGTAGGGGAGAAGGCAAGCTGGATGAGGTAGGTTCTTTTTTTTGTGAATAAGAAGGTAAGTATGACTCTCTCGTGGGTAGAAGAGTAAGTACTACGATTTGTTCATGAGGTTGAGAGGTGAGTGGTGTAATTGCATCAGTAGATATGGTAGACTCCTCCATGGGTGGAGGAGAAGATAAGGGAGACTCCTCTGTGGGTAGAGGAGCAGATGAAATAGGTCCCGCCATCGATGAAGGAGGTCATGCAATAATATCCTCGATAGATGGAATGGGAGGAAATTGAGTAGAAGGAGATGGTATCATGTCAAAAATGGCATGAAACTCATGAATGTTATTGTCACTGGTCGAAGATTCACCAGTTTGGTTAGATGAAGGCTTCTTGAAGATGTGAAGGTTCTAATTAGACGGTGTGTTAGGGTTATCTAAGATGAGACCTCTATTATCTAACATTTCTTGGATGATATTTTTGAAATTTATACAATTACTATTGTTATGACCTCTAATGTGATGATAGTTGTAGTAATCATTTTCTTTGTACCATGTAGGAACATGACGAGAAGAGTCAAAACCAGTATTTGGTTTAATGCGTGGAAGATTGATTACTCCATATTTTAGAAGTTTTTCTAAAACTGAAGAGTAGGGTTCTCCTATGGGAGTATATTTTTGTTACTCCCACTTGAAATAAAAATTTGGAACATGAGAAAGGTTAGAAGAAGTTTTTGATTGGTTAGATGGATGAGATGGGTAGGCTTTCAAAACTACTGCATTGGTAGATCCTTTTTCTTTAGAATAATTATTTTGTGGTTTAGAAGAAGAAGAGGCATCATTTGATTTAAGTGCAGCATTATTTCTACGTAATTGTATCTTCTTCTCTTCAATGTTATGGATTTTAAGTTTCTGGGCCATAATGAACACCTCGTCAAACATGCGGAAGGTTTAAACTTGGAGAGTTGGTGAGATGTGTCTAGCACAAGCTCTAGTGAATAACTATATCAAATTTGTCTGAGGTAATTGGAATGTAAGTTGGTTTATCAAGATCTTCCAATGAGCAAAAAAAAATTGTGATAGATTCGTCTTCATATTGGTGTGTTTCATACAAGTTGGTCATGGTGACCTTCTTGACAATATTGATAGAAAAGTGGTCTAGAAAATCCTGAACTACCTGTGATAACAACCTAAACTTTAAAAAGAAAATTTCATGACTAAACAAGGAAATCTAACACTATTTTCATCCATCTAGCAAAGGTTTTAAGTCTAGGATTGAAACATTAAGATAGAAGCTTAAAAGAATGCTTAACTAGTATGAAAACAATACAAAATCTAACAAAACATGCCTACTAATATTCTTGAATTAACTAACATAGGCCTAAATAAACCTAAAAGGGAAGTCCAATGGTTATGTTTGCTACTCTGAACAAGGTGAAATGGCCTCTCCTAATGACTACTTGGTCATTTTGGATATCCATCTAATAACCCCATTGACGGCTTTAAGAAAGGATTGAACTTGGCTATATATCATATTTATTATATGAGATGCAAATCAAAGCATGGTGTGTAGAATATAAAGGAATGAGGTGCACCCTTTTATAGTTTTCCTTTTGGGAGAAAATTGTATTTTGGTGCATGTGGGATTAAAAGCCCAAAATTATATTAGAATTGCTAGTCGTGATTAGGCCTTAATAATCACAATTAGTGAATTACCAAGTGATTAAGAGGTGTGAAGCCTTAATCAACTGCTTTGGGTCAACTAGGAGTCTAGGATAATATTTTAAATATTTTTGAGATGTTGTAGAGGTGAATGGGGTGATTTTGAGTGGTTGGAAGAGGTTTTTGAGTCAATACTAGGGTATATTGACCAAAACAAGGGGAAAATAGGCTTAATTAGCTAATAAACGCTAATTGTCTATTTTGAAGAGGATTTTGAGTTACGATTCACCGTAAAGTGGCATCCTGAGTGTGAAAGGGGTTACACAATCAAAAAAACATAGTTAATTAGCTAAACTAGTAAGAAACATTAGTTAATTAGTAAATATCATTAATTATAACATAATTGGAAAGAATGAGAGTGATTTACGTGTGTTTTGGCAATAAGATTACAAAATAAAAATTTAGGTGTCTACATTTTCTGTTGTTTGAGGTGAAGTTAGTGACTTCACTTTAAACATAGTAGAAAAGCATAAAACAAGTAAGTTTTTGAAGAAAAATTAGCAAGATAAAGGATGCCCCCTTGAGTGTCGAATGGGTGATAGAAGAACTCAATCGACAATCAAAAATATGATCGAAATGGATAGAAGAAAATAGGTCAAAACGGACGTGAAATCCTTGGTTACTTAGAAGGGAGAAAAATAGGGATAAACATGGTTGTTTATTACCCCAGGTGATTTGGAAGAAAAATTAATAGTGGTAATAAATGATAATGGAGAAGAAATGATTAACATAGAATATAGGACAAGCCCAATCTTTGCATCCAACCTTTTAATACAAAACTTGTTTATATCATTTTCCCCCTAGGTCTACATCATCAGCTTCTGTTTAAAATAAACAAAAGTGTAAAATAACATGAAAAGCTAAATTACTAACAATTGTTTACCTAAAAATACGTAACTTCATGCAACATACATTATGCAATGCAATATGAGAAAGTAATATGATATTTAGCTCCATGCATTATAAAAAATGCAATACAATACGAGAAATTAAACCATCTAACCTAACAGAGAAACTATTATAATCACACGTACTCAAACAAACAATGTTTAAGACAATTACACTAATGTTTTTGTTATCAAGTTAGAGTTCCTGAATGTTTGAGTTGTAACAACAAGGGTTAAAAATGATGCCCCAAGAAATAACACATGCAAGGGAAAATGGAGGATGCAAGTAGTCCCATGGAAAGCATTCATGCATTATGACACAATATCTGGCAACTCACTGTTGCATGGGAGCACCGACATAATAAGCAGACCCAACTTTGTTAATGGAGGTAGATCACGATGATCCGTATGTCGTTTAAGACAAGAACAAGCAAGAACGTTAGAAAGATATTTTTGTAGGAAAAATTTCAATGTTTGAGGATAATGCAAGTGATACAAGCTTCAACTGTATGCACGTTGTTTACCAATTTTCATAGATTTTTGGTTTTTTGCAAATTTTTTGGATTTTTAATAATTTTACCATTATTTTCTTTAATTTTTGAAACATATTTGAATTTTTTTATTTACTAGAAATTTTTTGAAGATATGTATAGGAAATGAAAAAATGTAGATGCCCAGTGACAGATGGGATGTACAAGGGTAGAATGCCATGCGCATGCGCAAGAAAGTGAAGATGTGAAAATGCCCCCAGCGTTAGCTGGGAATATACAAAGGAAAACTCTTCACATGCAAAAGATGGATCAAGGACAATATGGATAGGTTAAACATGATGATGAACGTAACCCAATGATGTGCTAGGAAGGAGCAACGATGCTTACCAACGTAAGCTGACCAAGAAGCATGTGATAGAAAGAAGTAGAAGATTGTTTTTGTGAAAGGGGATAAAGGTGCCCACAAACATGGAAAAAAGGAAATATTATATACATGGATGTTATAAATGAAGTAGAAGAATAACGAATTTGAAATAATGTATCTTAGAAGCCTTGCGATGAATAAGTGATTAGCCAAAGGCACGAATCGTGAGACAAGATACGGAGTAGAGTAAGAGTCTGAATAAGGTCTAAAAAAAGACACTTGGAAACATACTAATCTTGTTTTCTCATAGAGATCCAATGTGTGCATGTGGAAACTTATTACCTCTTGGAGGGAAGATTTGATAGACAACAAGTGAAGATACCCTAGCCAATGTGTAGGAATGATTTATTTTTTAAATTTGATTTTTCTGTATGGATTACAGAAGGTGAGCCGTACATTTCTCCACTGCCAGCCAGATGTCCATAGCCCCAATGGAGATTCATTTGATTCTAATCACAACATTTCTCTACTTCTAGTCAAGTGTCCATAGCCCCAGTAGAGATTATTAGAAATACCCCAAGAGATAGTTATATATCAATTTTCTTTTACGTTTAGCATTTTCTTCTAGCTTTGTGCTTTTTGATTTGATTGATTCTTTTGCTTTCTAAAAATTTATTTCAACTCTCTTGTTTAACAAGGGGTTAAGAACCACTAATGGCTTGATTGAAGGAGGAGGAAGTAATTGTGATGATGACATTAGCTAGTGTCAACAAATATGTCCAAAATTTCTTCACAAAAAGTTTTTTAAATGTTGATTGTGAGAGGATCTCTACGAGGTCAGTTTTTCTTTAATTTACCAATGTGATAAAATACCAATGTCAAACGAATACCATATAGATAACTTTCACAAAATGCGTGTGAATAGGTTAACCAAAATATCACCAAAGGGATGAAAATGGTAAGAAGACTTGTAGAAGGATAACAAGGAAGGGAAGAAAGAACATCCATGTGTATGCAATACCTGATTGTAATGTTTTCTCATTTACCTTTGATTTTTTGAAATGTTTTCTCATTTTTTTGTTATTTTGTAATTTTTCAAAGGTGGGACTGACAAGGTCACTTGGTGTGATAATATCCAACAACAATGTTAGTAATTTCCTTGATAATGAAGACTAGGCATGTTTGCTTATCTAGATTCATATTATCCCTGATATCAATGATTGGGGTGAGATCGTACTCAATAGATGATTTTGTTTTATCTTGAAACATGGGTGTTTTATCTTGAAACGTGGATGTTTTGTGTGGGATCTTGAGGTCCCTATCCATAAGTTTTTTTACTTTACGCCATACTTGATGGGTGTGTTGATGTGCATTTATTAAGCGTGTTTTATTTTGAACTTTAAGATCGTTTAAATTGTTATGAGATTTGGAGCTCTTGGAAGTTTTAATCATAGTTGGGTGAATGAACCATTTTGGTTTCCTATAAGCTACTACATGAATTTTTTGATCCTGAGAAGTGGGATAAGAAAGTGGACAAATAGAATTGATGTGAGTAATTATAATGGGCTTTCCACAATCATTTATAGAAGGAAAATGTGATGGATGTGAAGGGTACAGTCCAAGAATTGAAGAGGATGAACTACCGGGAGGTGTCCCATAGAATGAAGATAAAAGACTACAAGTATGTGGCCCTAAGATTGAAGATGAAGGACTTCCTAGTGGCATCCCATAGATAGAAGATGATGGGCTACTAGGATGTTGCCCAGGAATAAAAGATTACCTGTTAGGATGCGAGCCACATATAGAGGATGTGGGGCTACTTGGAGGTGGCCCACATATAGAAGAAGACGATGGGCTACCATGTAGTGACCCAAGGTAAGATTGCAATGGAGGAATCCTAATAGATAAAGAATGATGAGGTAATGAGAAGAAGGTTCGTGGATCAATGCTAGACCCAGGCATTTCATCACCCAAGGAAGAATGTGAAGATGGAAAAATAAGAGGAGGATCATGTTTGATGGTGTTAGGGTCTTCCTTTATTTTCTAACAAAATAAATCGATCTCTTCCTCCCGATATGAAAACGTATTGAGGTCTAAAGAGGTTTCTTTCGCACAAAATTCTATAGGAATGTCTTCATGTACCCTCATAAATCCTCTAATTTCTTCTTCATTTTGAAATGAATCAATCAGTGTGGGTAGTTGTTCTACCACAAGAGGTTGATTGAATGAATGTGACATGGGAGTTGACTTGGATGATTGATTAGAATGACTTTGAGTCAGAGAGATCTTTGAAAAAAGAAGGGGTCATTGAGGTGGTGAATAAGGGAGGTCCTGAAAATCAAGGGAGGACTGCAACTCAAGAACCAATTTATAATTTTCTGTAAATCTAGGTGAATTTGAATAATCGAAATAATAATTTGGATCGAAGTCAGAAGAAGATGGAGAGGAACCCGAATAATAATTTGGATTAGAAGTGTCCAAACCATACCACTGACTATGAGATGAAGGTGAGGAACAAGTTACCCAAATGGGCTCTCTAGTGTAAAGAATCAAACAAGGTCTACTTTTGATAGGAATCATTTGCTAGGAATGTTGAAACCTAGGTTCCTTACTGTCATAAGTATACAGAACTGCGTGATAATCAGTATTTGTTGGCACATGTCTAGATATAGATAGTCAAAGGGATATCATATGGGTTATTGTGTTAACATTTTCAACAGGTGTATCTACACAACCAATGAGAGCATCAAAATGATTATCCTCATTAGACATATAATTAGCATTCTTTTCCTAATTATGATTAGGAAGAGTCTTCATATTGGGGGATTTGTTAGGAGTGGATGAATCCATCTCCACATCGCCACTTTCGATTAAGTCCTAGATGTATTGTAGCAACTTCAAACACTTATCTGTTTTGTGACCTTTAATGTGGTGGAATTGGCAATATTCCTTATCTCTAAACCATTATGGTTTAGGCACGTCATCCTCATAAGGCATAGTCGTAGGATATCTAACCATATTAACTACCTCTACCTTTTTTAGTATTGATGACATTGAGTCAGACATAGGAGTGAAAGTATGATGCTTATACTCCATAGGTGGATCTCCCTTTGAAATATTCAAAGGAGTGTAGTTTTGAATGTCTTGTACTCATTTAGAGTTTGTTCTTCCATCATTAACAATGTTTTTGTTCTTATTAGGAAAAAATTGTGGCTTTTCGTTGGTTTTGGAATCGTTATGACCTTTTGGAAAGGGTTTTAGGGTCCCTCTATTTAACAATGCCTTTTCAATTTGACTCCCCTTTTCTATTACCTCTTCAAATGTGTTGCCACAATGAATTTGCAAGTGGAACATAATGTTTGGATGAAGGTTGGGAACAAATATTCCTATCACTTTTTTTTAGGTATGGAGCAAGGAAAACGGCAAGCTAACCCTCTCCATCATTGTAAAAACGTAGAAAAGTTTTCATTGTTTCTTTGGTTGGCATTGTCAAGATCCAACATAGTGACATCATTTTCTATATTGAAAGAGAAGTGTCATACGAAACTCTCTGCTAGTTCTGTCCATGTTAATATGGATCCCTTAGGGATATGCACAAACCAATCTAGCATCGTTTCTCCTAAACTTCATGGAAACAAGTACATAAGATAATTGTCGTTGAATTTCACCTCTTGACATGTCATATAAAAGTCCTTTATATGATAACAAGGTTCATCTTTTCCCTTATATTTATCAAATTTTGGAAAACCAAAATGTCTTGGGAAAGCTACCTACAGCATGGCTTTGTCAAATGGGTAAGGACATAACTCATTAAACTGATACTTCTTGTTATTTCTACTGGTTTGGCCCTCTTGCAATGCTTGAAGGGTGTTCTTCGTTTTTGACTACTCTTGATTAAAAAGTGGATCTTGCGTGGGTGGTGTCATAGGTCTATATAAAGGGTTAAGCCTAGGTATATGTCCACCCCGATTTGTTGCAAGAATTTATTCATAAGGATCTATTTTTTCCTCCCATCGAGGAGTATTTATTGGGAATTCGTAAAACAAAGCTTTAAGTTTTGCCTTTGGTATAGTTTTTTTCACAAATTTTGGTTGTTCCTTTTGAATATGTTAAGCCAAACTTTCCAATTGATGAGTGAGGGCTTGGACCTGTTGTTCTAACATTACCTATTTAATAGGTATTTCATGATAATCTTCGTTAGGAGGAGTTTGTGCATGATGAACATGTTCTTTATGGTATTTGCAACGATAATAGGAGGAAAACGATTGTCTCCATCATTTTTGAATGGTATCTCCTGATTATTTTCTGTGCAGAAGTGGAGGCATGACCTAGATTTAAAATTTAATTAATAGTGTGATGAGGGAGGTCTACTTATTCTTCTCCCTGAACTATGCTGGTGATAAGAGAAAGGTCTACTGTGGAAGGTAATTTGACTCCTAGTTCCACAACCCGCATAAGAACTTCATGTTTGTTATGAAAAATGTAGTCATCAAAATTAGCGGAATGAAGCTTTGCATCCACATGAGGAGACTCCTCTCCACCACTATGGTCAACCATGAGATTATCCTCCAAAAGAGGGTTTTCACCTCCAAATATATTGGCTGCCAACTTTTGTGACCCCATTCTCGTAGTAGCCATTACTTAGAATAAAAGTTACAACGTGAAATATTTCCACTAAGGTTTATTAACAAGGAACTCTAGTCAAATTTGTGCAACATAACATCGCTAATTTTCCAAAAAAAGGTGACTATAGAATAGCCACAAAAGTGATGGGTCAAAATGAACATACAAACTAAAGAATAAAAAACAAGCTACCCTAGCAAGGTAATATATGACACAATTTTTCCTTAGAACAATATAATGGCGTACAACGCTCAAAGAATTTCTTACACCAAATAGTTTATTCTCTAAGATTTCATCTAGATAGGTTTGAAACCAAATAGTAACAACACAATATCACCAGCTAGGTCAAGTTTTCAACAAACAAGGCCTAAATGATAAGAGAATGTTGACATGATATTCTAACAATATATACTAAAAATCAGTTTCTAAACACTAACAAAGTCCAAGTCTTATAAAATGGAAGATAACAATGTGAGTAGCGTAATGACACTATTTGGACACATGAACAAAGATTTCAGCAAAGAAATATTTCTAGTGTCAAAATGATGTTATTGCGATCCTAACAATGTATCCTCAATGCTCACAAAACTCAAGACAAAGTTAAGATGTAAAAACTATGTCTGAGTATAACAAGAAATTTTTATGCATGCGAACAACGTAACTCTACAATATAGATATTTAGGCCCAATTTTATAATGGAAACAAGATGTAAATATCTCAATTGTATGGCTATAATGTGGGTAGCATAACAACTCAAAAGAAGACAAGGATGAAATCACCTAAATATGATGATAATTATTATGTACCATGCATTGTTTCAACACTTGCACTATAGCATTGCAACCTAGTCGCGCAAGTAGAATACAAAAGTGGTGGGCATGCGATATCTAGTGGTATTCGTATATGTTGTTTCCTTTTTCCAAAAATGGGAAATAAGAAAATAAGGGTGTAGACCAAGTGGTGTTGAAATAAACTTTGTGTTATTTTGACAGAGTTTCACCTTGCCTTAAGACAAGTGAAAAACTAGGACAAAATGACACTAAGTAAATTTCGTGATGAAATGTCACGCAATTTCAAATTCAAGAGATTCTTTCCCTTGTTCGAAAAACAAGAGTTTGAATCTAACAAATTTTTCACTTTTTGAGATCTCTCAAGTATACTATCTAAGATAAAAAAACAATGGCTCAAGCCGGAAATCTTCCTAGGTGGTTCTCTCTCTAGGTGTCACAAGATATCTAGGAGCAATCTTGATTTACCCAAAAAGTCACACTAACTAATTTGGGAGTATCTCGGCTTTACTTTACCCCCTTCAATATAATGAGCACCAAATTATGTTAAGTTATACTTTCAGTTGGGTCGCGATACGGATATCTTTGACGCTAATCTCACTAAGGCATACTAGACAAGTCAGTAGTGTGGAGCACTTTCCAGTTTCATTCACAAGGTTTCCTCTTACGTGAACTACTTTAGAGTTCCTAGGACCACCCCCATTATTGTATCTTAAGGCTTATGCCAAAGGGGTTATGTTCTAGTTGAGCGGACGAGCCATAGCTCTTAACCATAACCTTCAAATACAATGTGATGATTATAGTGTATTTTTTATCTTTTAGACTTAATGTGGTTTTTGTCTATTTTTGAAGAGGATTTTGACTTACGATTCACCATAAAGTTGCATCATGAATGCGAAAGGGGTTACATAATCAAAAAAAAATTGTGAATTGGATAAATTGGTAAGAAACGTTAGTTAATTAACAAAGATCACTAATTATACTGGAATTAGAAAGAATGAGAGTAATTTACATGCGTTTTGGCAATAAGATTACAAAAGAGGAATTTAGGTGTCTATAACCTGGTTAAATGAAAAGATGGAGTGCCTGGGTAAAGCACTATACTAATCTAAATTCAGTCCCATCAAAGACATTAGGAATTTCCACAAGAGCAAAGCGTCATCATGAACACTATGATAATACACATGTTTAAAAGACTGCAACTGGCCTTCTTTGTTAGTGAATCGGTTTAATTTAGGCATTTCCCAATGCGATGGGTATGGATGAATTGGAATGGATGGGTGAATGGGCTCATTGCAAATCTCTTTGTATGTCAGAGAGTTACGTGAACAGGAGATAGATGCTTCTAATGTCTGTATCTTGTCCATCATCATTTTGATAAGATCATTTATGGGATGTGATGATGGAGCACCCCATGCATTATAAGGAGGGAGATAACATGGGTATGATGTTGATGACACTCCAGTATGTGGTGGTGTCAAGTATGAAAATTGTGATAAAGGAACATAGGATGGAATAGATGTGGAGGGAAAGTACCTTGGGTAAGCGGTAGATGAAATAGGGGTTGTTGGTGATAGGTGTAGGTAGGTGGGGTGGATGTAAAGACTCTCATAGTAATAGGAGGAAAAGACTACAAGATGGAGAGGACAAGGTTTTGGAAGGGAGTATGGGTTTCTAACACTAGTGGTGGTTGAGATGCAATAGCTATATGAGAAGTGGAGGACACAGATAGACCTATACTAAGGGAAGTTGATGAAGGAATTATGGATGTCGTAGGGGCTAGAGATGTCGAAGGCGAGATAGATGTCTTAAGTGTAGTATATATTGATAATGTAGGGTCAAGCTGGGAAACCACGAGTGGTAAGGTGCAAGATGTTAAGGCTACGCTAGTAGTAGTTGATGCAGAAGTGGGTGCGAGAGTAGGAGGAATGGACACAAGTATGTCATATAAAATTTTCCCTAACGAATCGCGGGTAGATGAATGAGAAAGGTAATATTGCAAAGCGATGGGGTTTTGATCAAGGAGTCCTGCAAACTCCTCATCACTAGTGGGTATGGTAAGAGACTGATTAGGGTCCGTAGGTGATGAAACGGAAGGGGGAAATGGGCTAGGTGGAAGAGCTTGGAGGATAGCGTGAAACACGAGAGCATTGGCTTGTCTACGAGTCAAAACCATGTGATTGACAATAGAACTGGTGATCTGATCTCTATTGATGATGCAGAAACATAGAAAAGTGGAGAAAAATGGATCTATAAGGTTGGATTTGATAGTTGTTTTGATTTGAAAAATTAGAACACAGAGACCAACATTGGTTGGGTAACCGATGTTGGTATGAAAGGGTAACCGTCGTAGGTCACTAGACCGATGTTGATTATTGGTGAGAAATGATAGGTTTGCAAATCTAGTAATAAATGATGAAAATGAAGTGAAATTGGATTCTGAAGGTGATATGAAAGACTCATAATTATATTGAAGTGATAGAGGAAGTCACATAAGGTAAAAGGTGTGAACAAAACATTGTTTGGGAAAACAACCAAAATAGCTCTGAACCGATAGCAGTCAACAAACTGATGGCGGTATGATGATATAACTGATGGCATTCATTGGACCGATACCGGTTACTGTGAAATATTTGAAAAGATGGAAAAAGTGAATTTTGGTGATTTAGATAAAATAAAAGGACCAACTCAAAAACTAAGTATGGTAATGATTAATCCCAACATACTCAGAAATAGTCAGAATACACCAACTATGATTATGGAGTATGTATGTAGAGAAAAATGAAAAAAATGAACTCACACCTCAAAATACAAATCAAGAAAAAGCTATTAACCACACCACATTGCATTCATATCTTAATACATATAGCTCATTGGCTCACTATTACAAGTTTATTTATAGGTTTTTTTCATATATAAAAGATGAAGGATTAGATTATTTTAAATAAAGTATGACAAATTATCTACCAAAAAAGATATGTCATGTAGAAGCACATCACAAATAATTTTAAAAAGGTGTTTCAAGATACCACTTCTAGTGTTTCCATCAAAGTAAGAACTAGTGATCTGAGCTCGGTTGATGATGTAGAAACATAGAAAAGTGGAGAAAAATGAATCAATAAGGTGGGATTTGATCATTGTTTTGATTTGAAAAATTAGAACACAGAGATCGATGTCGGTATGAAAGGGTAACCGCCACCAATCACTAGACTGATGTCGATTACAGGGAAGAAATGAAAGGTTTGCAAATATGGTAATAAATGATGAAAATGAAGTGAAACTAGATACTGAAGGTGATATCAAAGACTCATAATTATATTGAATCCATAGAGGAAGTCATAGAAGGTGATAGGTGTGAACAAAACATTGTTTGGGAAAATGACCAAAACAACTCTGAACCAATAGCAGTCAGTAAACTGATGGTGGTATGTGTTATCCAAAATAAGCCCCATGCTTATTTTTGGCTAACTCCTCCTTCTTCTCCTTTGCTAGCACTTAAATGAATTTTTGGCATGCTTCAGGTACTCAAAAGATTCTGTAAATGATCCCATTAGATAGGATTTTTCCTCACCTTTCTAGAAAGGTAAAATTTTCCTCCTAACTCCTTGTATTTCTCAAGTTATGGCTCGGCGGAGTTTTTGAGGGAAATTTTCCCTGGGAAGGCCCGCAACCAATAGGAATGTGCCACATGGCAGGGCGGAATTTGCAGGTCAGCGGGGTAAGTTGGAAAAATCACCAAAGAGCTCAGCGGGAGTGCAAAGGAAAAATTTTTTTCCTGTGGGCTCACGTGAGGAAAAGAAATGGCTTGAGGCCTGCAACCAAGGAGGAAACCACGTGTCCATGTGGCAGGGCGGAGGTCGGGCCGTCGGGGGGAAGTAAATTTTGGCAAAGGAAAATTCCAAAGTGTGGAAAAATAAATGCAAAGGGAAACCAATCGGAGGATGACCCAGTCGTAGGCCCGGAGGTGAGTTGGAAAATTTTCCAAAGAGGGGTGGAAGGAGGATTTTTTCCCGAAGTCATGCATACCAATAGGAGGCCGCCACGTGTCAAGCCGGAGGTGGGAGTCAGAGGGGAGGAGTAAATTTTGGCTTTTTGCCAAAGTAGTAAAATGGCGCAAAGGAAAAATTTGACCTGCGGGCTTGCAGAAGAAATAAAATTGATTAAGTCCCATGCCAAATCAAAGTGTGCCACGTAGCAGAGGTCGGAGGCGTGGGAGAATTTGGCAAAATTTTCCAAAGTGGTCAAAATCGCGCGCCAAGGGAAAAAATCTGACAAAATGCTCGCCAAGGTGAAAATTTGGAAAATTTGGTCATCCCCGCCAACCAATGAGGAAGTGACACATGTCACTAGGACATCGGAGCGTGGGGAAATCTTGGGAAATTTTCCCAAGGCAAAAATCAAAGGATAGAAGCGAGGTTTGGGCCCGTGTTTCCATCAGTGAATAGGGAAGCACCACATGGTAGCAGAGCGGCGGGGCGCGGGGATTTTTGGGGAAATTTTCCCAAATTCAAAAAAGGGAAAATTTTAAAGTTTCGGCCCGCCAATCCATTTTTGCCCTAATTTTTCCCTAAATCTTCAGAGGGGCATAACTTTTGATCCAGAGCTTGGATTTTTGTGTTCTTGGTGTCATTGGAAAGCTGGTAAAATTCTCTACATGATGGAGGGTTCAATTTTGTATTTTGATGGAGATTTGTAGGAGAAAAATGGAGAAACGTCCCTGGCATGCAAAAAATGTAGAAATGGTTCCCAACCACCAAATTTAATGAAGTATGGGTCATTTTTGGATCTGCAGTAATGTACTTCGAAGTATGGGCTTTTCCATGGGAACCCATCATTTTGCAGGCTAATTAGAAGGATTTGTTGGTGGTTGGAGTTGTAAATCAAATTTGCCCATGTTTTTTTCACTTTTCTTCATTCTGCTTCGTGATAAAAGCCAGTTTTGGCTCATTTGTAAAAGGTTGTTCATCTTTTCTGCTCTTCCCTCCCTTCTTTTCTTCCCCAGGGTTGAAAATGGAGTTAGAACCTCCTCCCATGCTCTGTAATGGAATTTTTTTCCTTTTACCATTAAAATGATGTTCTGTGCAAACTTCTGGAGCAACAAAAACATGTTTTGTGATGCATCTGTCCATCCTTGCTCGTTTTTTGCTTGTTTTCTTCTTGCCTCTCTTCATTGCAGGTATTTGTGCATGTTTGAATGTTCATTGTAGGTTTAGAGCTATGTTCATGGAGTTTTGGAACATTTTTTGTGTGAAATCTATCCTTGGGCCTGTGATGCACTTGTCCATCCTTCCCATTGCTCACCTCTTCTTGTTCCATGGCAGTTTTGATAGATGTTCAACATTTTCCTTCTCTGGTGTATCACCATTTTAGTGTAGGCTTCTATTTTTTTCTCTTTTCTCTCTCTCCCTGTCTCCTTGGAAGTTAGATTAGGATTAGATTAGCTTGCATGCACTAGAATAGTTTGTGGAAGGTTGTTTAGGAAGAGGAACCTACCTTCTCTGGAGAGCTTTCCCCATTTGCAAAGGTCCCACACTTGGGAAAGCTCAATGTTGTGCATTCACACCAAATGACATTCCTTAGAAAAGAAAGATCTATTCTCTAAGTGTCATTTTGGGGGGTGTTGTGATTTGCACTAACAGTTTTGGCATGCCCGGTGGGACCTTAGAGGTCTTCCACCTTATTTTTGACAGGTTGGTGTGTTCCTGTTAAGGATTCTACCTTTGGAGGCATTTTCAAAAGCACATCTGGTGACTCCATCTGGTAAATAACTCATTCTCTGAGTTGCAGACCTATTTTCCATCCATTTCCATCCATTCTTCTTTCCATCCCTTTCACTCTTTTCCATTCCATGAAGTTGTGCAATCATGACTTCATTTCCATCATGGAATCCACATTTACAACAACATTATATTCCACCTCCAACATGTTTTACAAACCTTCCAAATCAGCATTTTGATCAAATTCAAAATCAACATACATACCCATATGAGCAGCAGTGCCAAAATCAGTTTGGCTTGGAGCTTTCCAAGAGCAAGAAGTATGCAAACAATGAAGACAATCAAATGCAAGATGTTGATTCTGTTGGAGAACATCCAAAAGATGGAGGTTGGCATGGTTCAATCTAGGGCTCAAGCACAAATGAAAACATTTGGAATCAGTTGTAGGACACCTTGTCCATGGGTGGGACCTTTTCCAAGGCATTACAGCCCTCAAGAGAAGCTTGACTTCATGATTGCAACACCCCATTACTTGCAAAGTGGACTGAAGGAATAGAGGTGTATAAGAGGGTATTGAACAACCTTGTCAATGGGTAAGCACACCATCTCATGCCTTTTCTTTTCCTCTTTCCCAATCTATTTTATCTCAGCAGTTTCAAGTTTTAAACTCTCCATCTGTTGTCCCAAGTGTTGAATCCATTTCTCCATTCCCTAGTCTTCCACCCCATCTCAATTCTTCTATCCTCTTCCCTTCCAAACAGTCATCCCCTCCACAAGAGCTAAATGAAATACCCTCTCCTCCAAAGAAACAAGAGGTTTCATCTCCTCCACCACCAAGAATAATTTCCAAATCAATTGAGTCACAACCCACCCCTCCTCTTGCATTCCCAATTCCATGTGGGGAAGAAGAAATTGCAAAAATCAGTCATGAAGGATAGCAAGAGAAAGAGCCAAGAAAAGAAGGAATGATTAAGAGCTTAGTAAGTTTGGCTCTTAGATATGGAATTGAGAATATCCCCTTACTGGTTAAGCCTACAGAAGAGGTTGGAGTTGGAGAACAAGTGGAAAACAAGGCTGATTTTATAACAATAGTGAAGCAAGAAAAATAATAGCTTGTTTGTGATGAGTTGAGTGTCCATGTTGGCACTTTGCCCAAAGAGAATGCTGATCCAATAGAAGTTGCACAATCAGCCTTGGAAGAGGAAAGCTCTAAAAGAGATCTTGCAGCCCCAACTTTTCCTCTAGAGCAGAAGATTGAAGAGTTTGATTTGTCATACTTCATGCTAGAGGAAGAGGTCATTCAAGAGCAAGATTGTCTTCAAGCAGTAGAGGAAGAAAAACTAGCTCCAAATCCCATTGAAGAGGAGCAAATGGATGACATCAAGTCAGTTTTTGCAACAACAGAAGAAGGAAGCATTATTGATACATTTTTTCTTTCATTTGAAAGGGCTGATTTGATTGATGAAGCCATTATGGAGGTGAACAAAACAGGTCCAAATTGTGAGAAAGAGGCACAATAAATTTCATGTTTCTCTCCCACTTCATCTCTCCAAAAATCTAATTTTTTGGATGAGTTTGATTTGACAAGTTTCATGTTTGAAAATGAAGCTATACATGGTGAAGAAAATGCATAGTTGGGGGTCACCATACAAAAGGGAGAGACCTTGCAGCAATATGACATTGAAGAGTTTGATTTGCCATCAGACTTAGAAGAATGTTTGGATGAAGAGCCATCAACATTTTCTTCTTCACCATTCATTCTCCAACAACAAGAACTTGCTGCCATGGAGGAGAGAATTCAAGGACAACAACCTACAGTTTGCAACATGCCTCTTGAATCAAATTTGGAAGAATTTGATCTTCCAAAAACTACGATGGAGGAACTCCAAAGCCAACAATGTATTGCAGCAGGTTACAACAATGCAAAAGTAACTTCATTGGATGTTGCAATCAATAATGATGAGTTGCATACTGTAGAAGAGTTCCATGCTGCCATGAAGGAAGAGAAAGGGCAGAAAAGTTCTACCATTGCTTCCACATCATCCACCCAAGAAGGTCTACAAGAAGACTCCATTTTTGGAGTTGAAAATCAGAGCTATGGGCATATCAAATGGATCAGACCTTGCCCAATAAGGTATTTGGCTTCATTGGAGTCAAAGGAGAAGTCACAACTAGTCATGCTTGCTTCTAAGCATGAGGATGAGCTACAAAGTACCAAGGATCAGCTGTCATACCTCTTCAATCCAAATGCAGAGCAACTAAAAGAGGTATTGGATTTGTTTTCAGTTGACACCTTGTTGATTTGGGTAGAAGACCAGCTTCTTGTTGATTTTCCACTCATCCAACCAGCCATGTTCAGTGCCAAATCAGTTGCATGGTTGCCATTTTTGAGAAAGGGAAGCTATTTCTCCCAACCAGTTGTAGGGTTTGTTTAGCTTGCCTTTGCTTCCAGTTAGAGTAGAGTAGGTAGGTTTTCTTTTAGTAGAAGAAGTGCTTGTGCACACTCTACATGTTCCATTTGGAGCATGTATGATTTTTAATTTTGTACATAGTTTTTGGTGCTGCTGGTTTTGCTCTTGCACAGTCCATTTCAGTGGCATTTTGGTGAAAACAACTCCAGTTCAGTGGGTTTCCAAGTGGCTCAGAGAGGAAGTTTTCAAAGTTCAGATCAGTTTGTAGGCTACAACTCATGACTCCATGCCCAATGGATGCTTCAAAGGCTACTGATCATTCATCTAGCAGGCAGATGACCCCTCTGAGTCGCCAAAATTGTTATCCAAAATAAGCCCCATGCTTATTTTTGGCTAACTCCTCCTTCTTCTCCTTTACTGGCACTTAAATGAATTTTTGGCATGCTTTAGGTACTCAAAAGATTTTGGAAATGATCCCATCAGATAGGATTTTTCCTCACCTTTCCAGAAAGGTAAAATTTTCCTCCTAACTCCTTGTATTTCTCAAGTTATGGCTCGGTGGAGTTTTTGAGGGAAATTTTCCCAATGAGGAAGGCCCGCAGGCCAATTGAAATGTGCCACGTGGCATAGGAAATTTTTTTCTAGGGGCTCAGCGGAGGCAAGTTAGAAAATTTTCCAAAGGGCTCGGTGGGAGTGCAAAGAAAAAATTCTTGTCCCGAAAGCCCACACGGAGGAAAAGAAATGGCTTGAGGCCCACCGTGGACCAAGGAGGATACAACATGTGTCCAGTCAGAGGTAGTGGAGTCGGGACAGGGGCGGAGGTAAATTTTGGATTTTTGCCAAAGTAGTAGAGGGCGCAAAGGGAAAAATTTTGCCCGAAGCCCGGGGAAGAAAGAAAATTGATTAAGGCCTGTGCCAAATGTGTGCCAACCAGAGGCAGGAGTCAGAGGGGTGAGTAGAATTTTGGCTTTTTTTCCAAAGTGGTCAAAATGGTGCAAGGGAAAAATATGACCCGAAAGCCCCGCAAGGTGGAAATGGAAAATTTAAGGTTAAGTCCCCAAACCAATGAGGGTGCCACACGTCAGTCGGAGGTGGAGGCAGTTGGAGAATTTGCGTGGAATTTTTGGTCAAAATGACCAAGGGAAAAATTTTGACCAAAATGTCCTGCCAAAGGAAAAATTTGGTTAAGTCCCTGCGGACCAATTAGGCAATGACACGTGTCTCAGAGCGGCGGAGCGCGGGGAAATCTTGGGAAATTTTCCCAAGGCAAAAATCAAAGGATAGAAGCGAGGTTTGGGCCATGTTTCCATCAGCGAATAGGGAAGCACCATGTGGCAGTGGAGTGGTGGGGCGCGGGGATTTTTGGGGAAATTTTCCCAAATTCAAAAAAGGGAAAATTTTAAAGTTTCGGCCCGCCAATCCATTTTTGCCCTAATTTTTCCCTAAATCTTCAGAGGGGCATAACTTTTGATCCAGAGCTCAGATTTTTGCGTTCTTGGTGTCATTGGAAAGTTGGTAAAATTCTCTACATGATGGAGGGTTAAATTTTGTATTTTGATGGATATTTTTGGGAGAAAAATGGAGAAACGTCCCTGGCATGCAAAAAATGTAGAAATGGTTCCCAACCACCAAATTTAATGAAGTATGGGTCATTTTTGGATCTGCAGAGCAATGTACTTCAAAGTATGGGCTTTTCCATGGGAACCCATCATTTTATAGGCTAATTAGAAGGATTTTTTGGTGGTTGGAGTTGCAAATCAAATTTGCCCACGTTTTTTCACTTTTCTTCATTCTGCTTCGTGATAAAAGCCAGTTTTGGCTCATTTGTAAAAGGTTGTTCATCTTTTCTGCTCTGCCCTCCCTTCTTTTCTTCCCCAGGGTTTAAAATGGAGTTAGAACCTCCTCCCATGCTCTGTAATGGTGTTTTTTTTCCTTTTACCATTAAAATGATGTTTTGTGCAAACTTCTGGAGCAACAAAAAACATGTTTTGTGATGCATCTGTCCATCCTTGCTCGTTTTTTGCTTGTTTTCTTCTTACCTCTCTTCATTGTAGGTATTTGTGCATGTTTGAATGTTCATTGCAGGTTTAGAGTTGTGTTCATGGAGTTTTGGAACATTTTTTGTGTGAAATCTATCCTTGGGCCTGTGATGCACTTGTCCATCCTTCCCATTGCTCACCTCTTCTTGTTCCATGGCAGTTTTGATAGATGTTCAGCATTTTCCTTCTCTGGTGTATCACCATTTTAGTGTAGGCTTCTATTTTTTTTCTCTTTTCTCTCTCTCCCTATCTCCTTGGAAGTTAGATTAGGATTAGATTAGCTTGCCTGCACTGAATAGCTTGTGGTAGGTAGTTTAGGAAGAGGAACCAACCTTCTCTTGAGAGCTTTCCCCATTTGCAAAGGTCCCACACTTTGGGAAGGCTCAATGTTGTGCATTCATGCCAAATGACATTGCCTTAGAAAAGTAGATCTATAGCTCATTTGGGGGTGTTGTGAATTTTCACTAACAATATGATGATATAACTAATGGCGGTCGTTGGACCGATACCGGTTACTGTGAAATGTGTGAAAAGATAGAAAAAGTGAATTTTGGTGATTTAGATAAAATAAAAGGACCAACTCAAAAGCTAAGTTTGGTAATGACTAATCCTAACATACTTAGAAATAGTCATAATACACCAACTATGATTGTGGAGTATGTAGGTAGAGAAAATTTGAGAAAATGAACTCACAGCTCAAAACACAAACCAGGAAAAAGCTACCAAATGTGAAATCCTATGTTGTAGATTTTATGTTGTGTCTTATGCCATTTAGGACTGACTTGTGAATAGAATAGAGTTTTGGTTGCCGAAGGTTCCCTACGGAACCTAACAACTATGGTTGGCTTCAGGTAAATTTTGGCGTGGTGTCCCGAATATATACTTTGTAGTACATGAGGCCCTACTATGATATGATGACTGGCCAGAAAACCAACTAGATCCCACTATCAATCCTCTAATCATGTGATCATTGACAGCTTCTTCCGGGAAATATGTTGTTTAAGAAATGTGTAGTTTTTTTTCAATGATTTGGTATAGAGAGAGTGTGCAAAATGTGAGTTATGGTTCAATTTGTCAACCATCATCTAGTCATGAATTCTAGCATATAGGTTGCCGAAAATTTAAATGAACTACAATGCAACATACAGAAATGTGATGTAAATATTTTAAACCCAAAGCCACAATGAAATTTGATGAGAGCAATAATGAATAGGAAAGAGTATGACTTTCATTAATGCAATACAAAGGTAAAAGAAGTGTTCTTTTTAATCCAAACTACAAGTTTCGTTGAGAAAAGTAGGAGAAGAAGAATGTTTCCAAGGGAGAAGATTTAATGTGAACTTTCTTTCAAAAAGAAATAAACACACAATGATTCCCTAATAATGAACAATGCAAAGAACCCAAAAGGGTCCCACAGGGCATGCCAAAATGTTTCACCAATAAGTTGAATCTTTCTAGGATGAAACAGATAGAAGGTAAGTGGTTAAGGAGGAATATTTGTGAAGCAAAGGTGGAAAGTAGAATGCGCACATTGTTGACATTGTCCAAGCTGGTCGTAGAGAACTCTTTTTTGTCTGGGAAGGACTACCTATAAATAAATAAAAAAGACCACAAAAGAGCATTAAATAGCATATGACAGTGGACTGCCTAGTGTATGCTAGATCTAAGAAGCATGATGCTTCCTAGAGGGGTTTTCAATCCACTGTTTAATTTAACATAAATAAGAAACTGAAATAAAAAGGTCTTGTTGTAATGTAATGATTTAGGTTTCTCAATACAAAACAATATGCTAGATTTAATGTTAAATATGAAATGTATCACTAAGTCTAATGAAACCAAAAGTTTGTTCGGGTTGGGCAGGTTTGTCAAAGGTTTGGTAAAGATCTGGGAATGATTAGGTGAGGTCTGGGTTGGTTTTGGTTAAATAGAAGACTTTCTATTCTGAGGGCATAAAATAAGACAGAGACTGGTATCGGTCGGGTGATTGAAGTTGGTATAGGGATGAAAGAAAGCGGTAAGCTAAACTGATGTCGATAGGGGAAATGGGTGATAAATTAATAAAAATGGCTTTTTAGCCCCTCTATGATTGCATAGAGAGTGAGGAAGGTGTGGTTAGGCTCGTAATATGGCTAAGAAGATTCGAGAATGCAAAGGAAGAGGTTAAAAAAGGTGGAAAGACTTGAAATGGTTGGGTTGGTGGATTGGTGAGAAGATGGAGATATCCGTGTAATAGCAAAAATGGAAATACTGAAAGAAGTAAAAGATCTATGGTAAAGTAAGCACAGATGATGAAAACCATGTTACTTACTTGTTGCTATGAAGATCTCGTGAACAAAGGTGGTTGGTGGTTGATAGGTGAGGTGATGGTTGGCTCAGTACCACAACAGTGCAACCTATGTGTTCTCGTGGATACTCCAATGCTCTAGAAGAGAACCTATTACTTGTGTTGCACTCTGGTGGTGTGTCATCGTCATTTGGATGTAAGAAGGGCTTTGATACTCATGCTTGATTGTAATAGAATTCCCAAAACAAAATTACCAACCTGTGTAAAGAGTTGTAAAAGTGTATATAAAGGAACCGATGGTGGTTTAGGTGACTGATGTAGACTGAGGATAAACCAGCGTCAGTTAGGGTGAATTAGTAAAAATTACTAAAATAGCCTGATCTTTACTATGTTTGGCATGATCTTGATTGCTAATCCGGGTCTCAAGTGAGGGTTGGCGCTTAGATAAGTGGGAGTATTGTTGGAGAAGGAATATGACTTTAATTTTAGGGTTTGAAAGAGTCCCAATTGTTTAAGATAAGTAGAGACTCAATCTTAGTTAATTAATAGGCTAGGAACAAGTCCATGGTGAGGTGTCTAGGTGATGTGGCTAGGTGAGGTGTAAATTAACTTAATTAAAGTAATTATGTTAATTAATAATGTGAGGAAGAACATTAATTCAATTGTAAGTAATTAAATTAATATGAATGCGGGGTAAGGGGTCATGGTTAGGTGAATGTGTTACGTTAATTAATTAAAGGGGACTAAGGGGAGTGTGACCCAAATTTGGTGTCTACAAATGTATGCATTTTCCTAATTTATCAAGTTGATTTGGTTTGTGCAGATGGCTATTTTGAATAAGAATTTAAGGGACAATCGATTTGACTAATTGGTTCTTGAATTATTCAATCGTACATATAATTTAGCTTCCTCCTTTGTAGGGTTCTAGAACTTCAGTGGAGTAAGCTAGTTCAACTTGAGTGAGTTGGACAGTGAAGTGGAGATGAGTGGATAATTAGATTTTATTTTATTTAAATAGCTAATTAAATTAGCTAAGGAGTGCAAGTGTATGGTTTATGCATGATAGAATTAATTAAATTAATTCTAATAAGATGTGTGTGAATATTGATGGGATGTTGGAGTATAGTGGTCTAGGATGTATTCTAGAATTGATTTGGCATGCTATGTAGATGATAGAAGTGATTAGGAATATGTATGTATTGTTAAGGTGGCTACAGTTTTCCATCAAAACATAATTATGGAGACTATGAGATTATTGTGAATTTATTTGTTTATTTATTTATGTAGATATTAATGTCCACAAAATAACGAGATTGGCCCATGGGAGTAAAAAAGATACAATGCAAAAAAGTTCAAGGGAAGCACGTAGGCATACCCAAGAGAGTACAAAAGAGAAACTTAATATAGAGTGTGTAATGGAAAAAATAGTCTAATGGAGTAACACGCCATGAAGAAGATAAAAAAGAGAGGGGACCTACATAGTGAGTTGAACCTTGTTTCTATGGAGAAACACTTATGATACAGAAAGTGGTCAAGTGTGTGATAGGAGTAAGACCATGGAGATATTAAGTATGCAACATCTCACTGGTCTAACATTTAAGTTTAGAGGATGCCACGGGGCCTCTTCTTACTAATAGTGTTAGAAAGTTGGAAGTAGTATGCAATTAATTTGGGCAAGCCGCCCTTAGAGAATTGTGTTTCAAAATTTATTCGTGAATGTCAAACATCTCTCGAATGAAGAGGGTTACATATCTTTGGTCTTCTAAAGCCATAATTGTCCAGAGAGATCCAGATAAATATTTAAAAAGGAAAATGAATTATCTCCTTATTTCGTAATAAGTAGAGCATTTGAAAAACAAAATGGTTCTTGGTCTCATACTCAAAAGAGAAAATATGACAAATATGATGCTTCTGAGGGATTTAGTCATTTATCTTAATGCAAAGCTATGGGAGAAAAATTTGAGATGAGCAAAAATCTCAGGTTAAAGGTAACTATAGTATTGTGTACCTTGGTGGTTGTATGAAGCCATCATTGAAGTGAAGATGTAAGTGTGAGTGGTGTTGAATTTTTTAGGTGAGAGAGTCTTTAGGCTATGTCTATGTGGACATGACGTATGCTTTGTAAATGTCATTAAGAATGCCATTATTTATTTCTTGGAGAGATGGGGAACATCTATAGGAAAGGCATATGGGGGTGGCTTATAAATATCAAGATTAATGAGGTGAAAGAATGAGGAGGTTCTTGAATAAGAACATGAATCAGCCCCATGGTTTGCTTGCTCCATAGATGATTTAAAGTCAAGATATATATACCTAGGCGACCACTCTTGTAGTTATCAAATTATTTTGGTCACTAAATGAAATATCATTAAAACAATGAACTTTGTGAAATTAAATAAAAATTAAATGAACCTTTTAATTTTTGAAGGTATTATATTAAAAATAAACACTATTAGTAAGAGTAATTATTGAGTCATCATTAATGTAATTATAAATAAGATATAATCTTTGGAAAAAAGAAATAATTCATAAATATTATTGGTTAATATAAGGTGAAAGCTATAGTTACCATATGAATAAATGTGCAATACAAGACCACATGGGGTTCCTATTATAAGGGTCGGCCCACCATTGCATCAATTCATTATTTCAAAGGTATCTAGGATGAGTTGTTTTACTCTTAATTTCACCACTCGCTCCTTCTGCTTTCAAAAGAGTTTGAACTTCTTCCCCGATCTATGTTGAGGGTAGAGACTTAAAGCCTCCTCAATCCATAATGTTTTAAAAGAAACAATCTTTGCCAAAAAAATTTCTAATTTTGATTACAAAACTTTGTGATATTTTTTAGGCCTTCATTTTATTTATTGATAACTATCGATTTTTAGGCTAGACCTTCACTGATAATCTGGACAATGATTGTTATGCAGTGTTTTTGTCTAATCATTTCGGTTAGTTGGGTTTATAATTGCCTTAAATAATACAACCTTAAATTTGTGCCCACCTTGGGCTTAGTTTGTGAAACTTTATAAGCAATATACATTAATAAAACATAGAGTCTGATGAACATCATAGTGCACAGTGTAGAGCTATCATTGGTACTTAATTTATAACACCTAATTACAATGATAACACAAATACGAATGTCAAATCTATAAGTTGGGACACCAATAACAACACAATCACAAAATTCCCTCCTTCATATCAATTCACAATTTACAAATAGAATCATTTTATTCAGAAATAGATTTGTTTAAAAGATAGAACATTAGAAGGAAACAAAATAACAGTGAAGCCAACAACAATTGGCTACGCACAAAATAGCTATGAAAATGATGCTCTCAAACTCTTTGAGGTAATACAACACTTTGGAATGTACCCTAACCATTTAAGCTTCGTTTATATATGCTTGCATAGTTTGGCTCATTTTTGTTTCTTGGAGAGCTACTACGTTAAAACACTTAGTCGTTCTTTCAATCTACTTTGACATCAACACTTCACATTCACTAAATTCTCGAGAGTGAGTATTAGCAAACTTGCATATCTCACTTCCATTTGTATTCGATTATTAAACAACTAACTCTTATTTAACATCCCTTCCAATGTACTTTGCAACATTTGTTTTGGCTTTAATAGAAAATTAGAATTGTCAATCACACCCAATATTGACAATAACTAAAAAAGTAATAACTACCCGTTTGCGTTCACATTGCATTGTACACATGCCATTCCTAGTTATAAATAAGATATGATCTTTGGAAAAAAGAAACAATTCATAAATATTATTGGTTAATATTAGATGAAAGCTATAGTTATGGTTTCTTGTGTCAGCGCTAAGTGGGTATTGCATTTCCCTCTGACGTGGAATACAAGGCATGTGATCTTGCCGGAGACGTGGAACGTATAAAGTACCGTGACCATGACACTTGTACGGTTTGGAGTAGGCGTGATTTGGATGTTGGTGGACACATCGCGTCGAATGCACGGACTGTTATGCTTTTGTCTTCCGGGCGCACCAACGCGGAACCTTCCTATGAAAGACCCTAATAACTTATGATAGCGCTAACTCAAATCTTTACGTACAAGTCGTAGAATAAGCATACATTTCACTTTGGATGGGGGAAATGGTGTTGTACTTAAGGTATCCTAGTAACCACACCACATTGCATTCATATCTTAATACATATAGCTCACTATTGCAAATTTATTTGGAGGTTTTTTTTTTTTTTGTTTTTTTTGGTCATATGTAAAAGATGAAGGATTAGATTATTTTAAATAAAGTATGACAAATTATCTACCAAAAAAGATATGTCATGTAGAAGCACATCAAGAATAATTTTAAAAAGGTGTTTCAAGATAACACTTCTAGTATTTCCATTAAAGTAAAGAGGTAATGACACTAATTTTGTAGAGTGTCTCATCAAGGATTACATCTAAAATTTTCTTGAAAGATTCTTGATCATTATTAACTAGATGAAAACAACTTTCTTGTTTGTATCTAAAATATCAAGCACTATGCAAATCCTTCATCTGAAGAGCTTAAGAAAATTGACCCACAATACTTCAACCAACGGTTCATCATGAAAGTTTATCACCGGAGACCACCACAACAAATGTTGATTAATAAACAATCCTTTTCAAAATTTATCACCATTCAACCTTAGCCAAGGCTTGAGTTTTACCAGGATTTCTAAATACTTTTGACGATAAACAAGCCAATAAATTTAACGGGGGTTTTGAGAATTTAAATATTATGGATGTTGAGCCTTTTCCATATTTTTTAACCCTAAGGTGTTCCTTCAATTATGCAATTATGCAAAAGAAATTTTCAAGCTTCTTTCCCTTCACTAGCTCTGATATTCCATTTAACACATAGTGCAATGCCTTGGCAACCAATCTCTAACAGACCTAGCCCACCAACTTCCTTGGAAAGAAAATAAAGTGCAATGCCTTAGAAACCAATCTCGAATAGACCTAGGCCACCAATTTCCTTGGAAAGAAAATAGTACTCCCAAGCATCTTTATGAAATCTCATCTTGTGCTCATAACTAGCCCATAGAAACCTCTTAGTAACTTTTTAAGTTGTTTGTAAGAGGCTTGCAAAGGCACCCAAGATGAAGAGTAGTAGACATGGGTGAGAGTGAATACTTGAAGAATTTTTTTAAAAATTATAATAGAGAGAGGGGCTTCATGATCTAATATATAGCCTTTTTTCTTGACTCATTCCCTGATTTACTGCCATAAACGAGGAGTATCTTAGAATGCGAATCAAGCCCTCAAAAAGTGAAATATGGCAATGTGTTGAGTCTATTTCCACTAGTAATTGCTTAATAAAGGAGGCAATGTAGGGAAAATTGTCTATATCATTGAGTTTTCCTCCATTGTATTATTGAGTCAAAAGTGAGACAATAAGTGTCTAGGAAATTCTTAGCCTTTTTAATATTGTTTTCCTCTTATTTAAGTATAAGAAAAGAATCATCAACAAAATGACCATTGACAAGTTATCCATGTATCGTGAAGGGCAAGTGAAGATTAATGTTTTTTGCACACTAATAAACACTTCAAATAGGGAAAAGATAATTTTGATTTCTTTTGTCCCACTCATTATATAAAATCTATTGGACAATTGGGTTCAAGATGTGAAATCCTCTGGGACATATAGCTTCAATTGGGAACCATGTGACCTTTTGTTAACCCATGGAGAGACCGGTGTGTTTGGGTAAAGCACCTATTGAAACTCAATTTTTGGATTCAAATAATCCTAATTTGGATGTTCATCCTATAGATAGTCACAATAATCATTTCCTAACTAAGTGATTTTGGGACTTCAGAGAAAAAAAACTAAGAAAGGAATAGAATGATAAGGCAGAAAAGGAACTAGACTCTCTTTTATTAACTAAAAACAACAAACACTTTGCATCCCAGCTAAATCACAAACAAACCAAAGTAAAAAAGAATTTGTTGTAACTCAAGCCTTCATAAGCTTCAAGAAATTAGCCAAAGGAAACAAGACAGACAAAATCATAACCCTGCATCATCTAGGTAAATAACCAATGGTTCTTTCGCAAAGTATATTAAAAAAAATTAATTAGCCTAATAATTTATTCAAGCTAACTAAATTCCACACATAAACATAGCAATATTCACTTTCCAATACCCATAATCACCTAAATTTACAAGATTGCAAATTGCGTCCACAAATCTAAGTAAATAAATACTAACCAATGAAACTGAGATTAGCATAACTCAAGCTCTTTACTTTGTAAAATATAACTGAGAATTAAAGTGTAAAATCTAATTAATAAGAAAAGAAATTTTTGTCTAGGCATCAAGGCATGACCCAATAATTAAAAGATAATTCAAGACTCGTAAAATGAATTGGAAGCTCTAAAATATTTCTCTGCATTGATCGACTGGTGTCAAGATTAAAAAAAATATAATACAATTGTTTTCTTTTTATATAGTCGTGGGACACAACCTCATGCTCTGCATGTACTTTTGGAGACTTCGAAAAAATCTACGCTAAAAAAAAAGAGCTACAACCTAAAAAGTTATATGAGAACCTGTTCTCATATTTAATAAAATAAACTAATTATAGGCTTATCTATTTTAGATTATCCACTTTTCTTAAATCATCAACACTAAATGGATCATTGCATGTACAAAGTATGAAAAAAGTAAATGAATAAAATCCCAAAATTAGTTGCCTGAGTTTGCATGAAAGAGTCAGCATCCTCAAGAAGTTGGGTGTAAACTTTGACTTTGAGTTTGTTGGCATATCTTAAAATTGTTATCCATCACTAATGTGTTTATAATTAGAGGCTTTCAAGATTCCTTGATTTTATGAATGGCCTAGATGAAATTTTGGAGCATACCTCCCAAAAATAACTTTATACTTCTAGCCTTTTCAAGTTTGATTGATGTGGTTAAAATGAACTTTGTTTTCCCATGTTGGTTGCTAAAAGTGAATTTTGTATCTTTCGGTCATCAAATTATTTGATAGTTAACACTTGGCCTAATGAATCTAACAATTGTGTCAATCCTACATCAATAAAGAGAAGCACAATATTGAAATGGAACACACTCAAACTCTTGCAAGCCACTATAAGTGTATTTGATGCTTATATTAATTCAACTTTATCCCTTTTCAGCTTATTTTTAGTGGTTATAATTTTATCCACACTCATAAGATGAAAACTTGGCAATAAATTGCCCTCTACAAATTCTGAGATGACATTTATTTTATCTCTTAGGTCCATTACTTCTTTCTTCAAGCCATCTAACTTATCTTGGACTATATATGCCCTGTCTTTAGTAGAAGATATATCTCTAACGTTATTGAATAGGTCCCTTAAAATATGATTAACATCTGATCCCATGAAAGGAGATAAAGTATGTTGTATCTTATTGGTATTATCATAATCTCTTGCTTCTTGTAAAGCTCCTTTTTCCATTTTTAAACATTCTTCTACCACATTGAAGGAATCAAAATTCGGTTCTCCTTCCCTACGTATCTTCCTAGACAAGCCCATAATTTCCTCTTTAGTCCTCAACAATATTCCTTGGCTCTGGGATTTTATTCTACTAATGGTGATCCTCTGCAATTTATTTTCTTTCTTATTGTAAAATAAATACCCCTCATGAGTCCTATAGGTAATATCATGAGATATTATGGCAAGATGTTGTTGTTTCTATTGTTTCTTTTTTAATTCCACTTTCTCTTATGTAGACTTGCACTTCTTCAACTGTGGATGATATTATTACAACTAGAGTAGGTGTGGTAGTTGTGGAAGATGATGAAGTGGAAGCATGAGTAGATAATTTCCTCATTATATCACCTATATGAGGATAAACATAATTTTTTTTCCTTAACTTGCTAATTAGATGACCCATTGTTATCTAATTGGGATTCTTGACACAATGAAATTAGGAGAAAATTGGTTGGTTGGTCTTATAATTGATTAAGTTAATGGTATTAGTCACATAAACATGTTATGTCAACATCTCTATAAAAGAGATGGGTCGTACAATGGATATTGGGATTATAATTGTTGTTGAGGTCTCAATGGATGATTGATAGGACATGGGTGAGGTGGTGACATTATAGGAAACAAGGGAATATAAATATGAAATGGTGGGAGGAGTGATAATGGGAAGTAATGAAGGTGATGTGAAAATTGTGGATGGGATGAGAAAAATGAGGAAAGGAGTGGAAACCACCATCATAGATGAAACATCACTTGAAATTACAACTAAAGAAGGAACAAAATAACTTACCATCATGGTGTTTGTGGGGATTATTGTAATTGATTTCAAGGATCCATAGGAAGTGATCCTATTAAACTCTAAATAGTTGAGCCTACATCAACTTGCAACGTTTTCACTTTCCCTTTTTTGATGTCAACTATTTTCTCTTAACTTGTCTATCCTAGAGTAGGAAGAATAGGAATTGATGGAAATGATTTCATTTGACACCTTATACTTATATGTATAGATTAAGAGTCCTATAAAGAACCCCTGATGGGAGAAAAGAAAAACATGTCGATTTTTTTTTAGCCAGAATTCAAAATCATGTAACAAAGCCAAGAACGGAAATTGACGCATCTCAATTTCCTAGTCCTATGCTTAATAACACAACACATATAAGAAATAATTTATAAATGATACAAGTAATCATATCTATCTATCATAATAGGTTCATTTGATTTATTCATTCAACTTGTACAATTTTCTTCCATAATGTGTGTGTGTGTGTGTGTGTGTGTGTGTGTGACTCAAGAATGCGTAAAATAATAAGTAAAAGTACCTACTTGTTTCCACATATAATTGTTCATCCAATTATCTAAGGCATTACAATTAATTCATTAAGATGTGAGTTCCATCCATACTAATAATGTTTGATAAGAACACAATAAGTAATAATTCCATGTGTTCAATCATTTCATTACATAGTTCATAATACATCCATGATGTTTCATAAAAATTCCTTCATAGTTAAAAGTCCATGATAAGTGATACAAAAGTTAGGTGTCCCATTCATTTACAATTTCATGTGTTACAACTATACATAAGTTTACATTTCAAGTATCATTTTAAGATTAATCACACAAACATATGTGATCCAATCTACATAATTTCCAATACATAGTGGTTTACATGTACTCAATATACAATGTTTATATTACCATGTCTCAATATACATAATTTTCCATTTGTTATCACTTATAATCAATTACATAATGATATGTGGTTCAAATTTAAAATAAGTTACAATTAGACAAGTTTTACATCCTTTTGTTTCAAATATATTAACACAATAGATACCAACATATACATAACACATCTATATTCTGTTGTAATAAAAATGTCACCTATCATTAGAGATCCATATTGCTATCAAACTACACTGTGAGAGAAAGAGTATCATCAGATCACTTTACCTCCTGCCACAAGCCTTATAGTTCCTCACACACCTATGTGAAGCACTAATTCTTCCAAAATATGCCTAAGGCCCGAGTTCTCATTCCTTTGTTCCGCGTTTTAAGAGAACTCGCAGAACACTACGTTTTCATCTTCCACGGAAGACTAACTTATTGTCTCGTGTATTTTCTTGAGAAAATTTGTGGCTAAGTCCATCTTTAGTGAGTTGTTCAAAATTACATGGGGTGTAATTTTGGACAACACCCCCCTCATTTCCCGATGACACACTTTGTTTATAGGTTCAATTTGATTGTTGAGGGAGTGGTTCTACACCCTCACCTCACCTTGCATGTGCACGCACCTGCACACACACACACACACACACACACACACACACACACACACACACACACACACACACACACACAAGGGAAATATTATCTCCCTTATTTAGTTTCATATTCTATTTTAGCACTGCAATATGTATAAACATTCAAAAATATGTACATATTTGTAAAAATACAAATTCATGACCTATTTTTATAGCATATACTATTTGTATTTCACAATATGCATGTTTTTATTCCTTTGGTTTGATAGATAGAGTTTCATTTTTACACACATGAATTCACGTCGTATATTTAGTATGATGTAGGACATACACATAGTGATACACAATGATCATATTTTTTCATACTACATCCAGGTGTTGTAATTCCATTATAGTTCCTTTCTTTCCTCATTACATTTGGTTACATATATATCTTGTGTATTTGCTATCTTTTAGACTAACATGACTACCACATGTGTCTTGTGAACAATTTATAGTTATTGCTATAATTTTCATATATAATATGATTTTCATCACATCTTGTTATGTTTGTCTTTCATACATGTTTGATAGGTGTGTGTGTGTGTGTGTGTGTGTGTGTGTGTGTGTGTGTGTGTGTGTGTGTGTGTGTGTGTGTGTGTGTGTGTGTGTGTGCGTGCGTGCGTGCGTGCGTGCGTGCGTGCGTGCGTGCGTGCGTGCGTGCGTGCGTGTGTGCGTGCGCGCGCGCTTATGCTCCAATTGTGGCATAAAAGCCTTGATTATCATGTGACACTGTGGGTGTCCCATACTTGTGGCATAATACCTTGTGTATGGTTGTGTACCTGGGCCTTGATTGTCTCGTAACACTATGGGTGTCCCATGTTTGGAGGCATTTTTACCTTTTGTGTGTCATTTTTTTCTATGTTTTCACTTTTTTTTTACATTTTATGCACTTGTTTTCTACTAACACAAGGTTTTTTATTGTTGTTATCACTATTTTTCTAAAATAAAATTGTTAGTGTTATTGTGCTTCTTGTTAGTGTTGCTCTTATTTCACGCCGTGGTTTCTACCATGCACATTCTTTTTCTCTTTTACAATATAGTTTCTTCTTGGTGGCAATCACATCATATTTTTATAGGTTAGCTATAGGTTCTCAGCATATCAGTTTTGGATATCCATTTCTTCTTTTGAGTTGCGCACTCAAATTATTCATCACACGCACCTCAAAAGTGGGGAAAATCATCTAGGGTTTATTCTACATTTCTAGAAAAAACACGCAAAATTTTGGGCACAGACATATGCAAAGATAGACAAAAATTATTCAAAATTGGATTCAAGTAGAGAAAATTAGTAAATACCATGCATGGTCAAAAACATATAGAATGGTTAGAACCGTCCGAATGATTTTGACCCTATCATATTGTTTTTCCCATGGAGAAATTTCTCCAACTTTTTAAACTTTTTAAGTTGCACACTCAAATTATTCATCACACGCACCTCAAAAGTGGGGACAATCATCTAGGGTTTATTCTACATATCTAGCAGGAACATGCAAAATTTTGGGTATAGACATATGCAAAGATAGAAAAAAATTATTCAAAACTAGATTCAGGTAGAGAAAATTAGTAAATACCATGCATGGTCAGGAACGTATAGAATGGTTAGAACCGTACGAACGGTTTTGACCCTATCATACTGTTTTTCCCATGGAGAAATTTCTCTAACTTTTTAAATTTTTTAAGATTAATTATCATTATTACAACATTTTTATATGGTTTCATACTCATGTTGACTTAGTTTGACACAAATATAAGGGGCATGGATTATTTAATTATCTCATTATCCATGGTACTTAGTTTCACTTCCAGTATTGGACACATGAAGGGCACGGGTATCCCTTTCTCCACTCATATTTCGACATGCAATTGTTTCCACTAAGTTTGTATTCATTTGTATGGAACATGGGAAGAGTATCAGGATATTTATTTCTCATTTTTTATGTGTGTCTCAAGTTACAAAATTGGGATCATAACCATATGCAAGAGTATGGTCCATGGGAATAGGGAAGGTAGCGAATATCTAAGTTCTTCGTGATAAAACATTTCTATCCTCTTTGTAATTAAGGGGAAGATATTGAAGTTGCTGAATGGCTTTGATACACGGTCTTCCTCCTTGGCAAGTGTGCTTTGGCTCCTCTTTTTGGTTCTTCTCTTTGACATTCGTGTGTTGGGTTGGTACACCTAGCACATTGATCTCTCCTCGACACAATTGTGTACTGATCACCCATAATTATTCATCATTTTTTTATTAAAATCTAGAGTATCCAAAGCATAAGAATGGGACACATTACCTCCGTAAGGAAAATAGGTGTATTCCTTCCATGTTTTGCATTTCTTTTGGAATTTCTTATTGCAATTTTCATTATAGTACTTTAATTACATTTAGAGTTAAATTCCAGTTTCCTATTATGGGCATTGACTACACTTTGTGTTGTAGGTTTCATTTTGGAACGTGCATGTGGACACCAATTTTTGGCATCCTTGTCCCTCATCCCACATCCACTCCCCTTCGTCATCATTTTCTACATAAATTCCTATCTTCTCATTCAAATTACCTTTTTCCCTCCTGAATTCCATTTATCTCTTTAATTATTATTCTCCACCTTAATCCTATCTTAATCACATCGATAATTTTTCTTCTCTAAACATCCCTAATCATCTTTAATTATCCCTAAACTTATTTATCAACCCTTTTTATCCTCCCTAGGAACCGTATTTATAATCCCTAGGTTCCCATCCAATTTTTTTTAATGAATTCTTATTCTCAACTACCCTTTATCTTCCCATAGAATCCTTAACTCGTATTTACCATCTGAAACCATAATCCCACCTCATATGGGCTCTTTGCATTGAGATGATCACATTTCAACTGCCCAAATCAACAGACTGCCAGAGTCTTCAGTGACCCATGCGGGTCATTGTTGACCCTATAAACATGGCCACACCCCTCCTCTCACCAAGATGTAACTTTGGAGACTGATATTTCTTCCGATCTTCCCTTTGTTTCTTTATCTTCTTTGCATATGTTATCATCATCTCGGAGATACTTTGGAGATCTTGTGCATCACCTTTAGAGATTTAGAGTCCTCTCTTTGCTTGATATCATTCTTTTTCATGCTTGAAGACCCCATCATTATTGTGTATCAGCCTTGCAGGTTCATATTCTGTCTTAGAGCTCAACCCTTACATCATTCATCCTCGATTCCTCCCTATAATTCATCCTTTCCATACATTTCCATCTATTAAACCCTAGTTCACTCCCTGATCGACGTTGAACTAACCCAGTTGTCGCCAAATTGATCCAGTTTTGTTTGAATTTTTGTCATCAATTTTGTCCCCTATCCGCTTTTTGATCCCACAATCCCTCAAATCTGTTAATCTTTCCATTTTTCACACTTGTGGCTTTGGATTTCATCTTCATCGTAGCCATTCTCTCCCAATCTACACCAATCACTCTTGACCTAATTAACATGAATCACTTTTTATCAAATTTTCTTGCATCCTTTATGTTTCTCTCAGATCCAATCTCTCTGAATCATCTCAACATCATATTCAGATTCCTAATTAGCTTCAGACCAGTGCCTTCAAATATTTCCTTTTCTATATTTCTCTTTTGTCTATACTGCCCCAGTCATTATTGACTATGCTTAACAATCTCAGGTTGTCATCAACCCGCTCAAGTTTGGCTTAGAATTTTTTATAGTCAGATATGAATTTTATCTTGTCTATTTTATTTTAGATTCTTTATTTTAGTTCAAATTCTATTGCATCTTATCATTTATCCATTATCATATGCTATCTATATTTTATCGAAAGGAGGGTTTACATCCACCTAGAAAGTTATCATTTCTCAGGACTAATTTCGTCAGGAAACCGTCCATCTTTATTACTAATATTTTTTGTGTTTTAGTTATCTTTGGTGTGCAGTTTATTAAGTTCACTACGAGGAGGATATTTTGCACTCATATCCATCATCATCTCATCTATAGGTAGCATTAAACCCTCTCATTATTAGAGTTACTTGTTTTCTTTGTTACGATTTCACTAATCTAAAGCATGAATGAGTAAATTTGGTTCAACATTTTGGCACACTAGTGGGACCCACCCTTATTTGGTGAGTTATTTCATCTATTTTAATTTCCATTTCCATTTCATAATTACCTCTTTCCTCTAACCTCACGGGTAGGGGATTCACTTACTTGCATGTGTGGTGGATTTATTGCTTGGATCAACAATGTGCTTGATAAAATAAAAAGGAAAATAAGATTATCTAGGTATTCCTCATTTTTCCTATTTTATCCTTTTACATCATTTGCTTGAGTTATTTCATCGAATTTCAGATTTCTATTTTGGACTTAAAAAGAACCTCCTCATACTTTCTTGACAACATAGTTTAATTAGGGGGTCAATTCTTTGCATTCAATTTTTCCACACACATCCAAAACACACACATAAATTTACACATCTTAATCATCTCCTAATAAGTGTAACTATTGGGATTTCATCACCCAATAGGAAATCCATCGTGGTGTTCTGACCGTGTTAAATTATGTTTGGCTACCAGTATATTGGCTAAGTTCTTGACACCCTTATTGATGTGTTTCATGAAGTACAAGGGTAGGCCCCATACTGGTAGTCATCAGAGATTTAATCCTCAAGTATATTTGGGTATATCGAGGATGCCATCTAAAACTTCCTGAAACCATCCATAGTTTGGCCATTTCCTAGGTTCCCTTTGAGAGCATTTTCCTTTCTTTTTCAAATTCCCCTAATAAGAAAGATAATTAAAAATATTTTGCGTTACTTGTTTAAAATATTAAAAATCATCATAATTTCTTGTTTTATTGTTTCATGCCCATTATTACACATTCTCAAGAAAGAAAAATGGAACAAGCCATGTCATCTAACAACATCCCTATTTCCAACACTTCCTCCCAACAAAATTCAACTCTTTCCATTATCTCTTCCACTCCCTTAGTCACTTCTTCTTTAGTTTCACAACCCATTATTTATGTTTCCCCCTTCTATATATGAAAAATATTCCAAACCATAATCCATGTTGAGACTAACCCCTTTGCTTCTATTCCTTTTAGAATGACTACACCCCCATCTGCCATTTCTTTAGAGACTTTTGGGCCTCCTACCATCCCTCATGGATCCATGGAATCCCAAGATCTCCTTGATGCCAAACCAGTTGCTCTTCATGACTACCTTCTTTTTAAGTCCACCAACCTTCCCATCGCTGGTCCCCCTATTCAAAAAATCTACACTTACCATTCTCATCCTGAATCCACTCAAGTCCTTACCTCTCAAATTGCAATTTTTTTCCCAAGAGCTATGAATGAGCTTGTCATGGAGAAACGCAAGTTTGGCTCCCATCAATCTTCCTCTACAATCCCTCAAACTCACCAATCCACTCAACTAGTGGATCCCATTCCTCCTAATATTCTTCGCATCAAAACCACACCCACTTCATCCATTGTCATCACTAGTATCCCTATCAAAACCTTGTAAGAATCATATCTAATCCCACCACCCCCTGAACAACATGATCAAAATTTGGTCCCTATTTCTACATCCCAAATCCACACAAACGTCATCACCTCATAACCTCACCCTTCAGAGTCTACCCAAACTCACCAACCTCCCCTCAGAAGTGCATTTTTCTATATCTTCCCTAATCAATCTATTCTAGCATCTCAACCGCCCCATACATTTATCTCCAATCACCCCATGCAAGTTCAATCCAACATCCCCATCTCTCAATGAAAACAAAAGAAAACTTACCCAATCAATTAAATTCCTACCTCTCAACAACATCATATTACTCAACCCATTCAATCACAACCCTTCATCTATCTTCCCCCTTATCAACCACTTCCACAAATGCCTACTCATCCCCAATCACATCAATCTCATCCTCAACCTCACCCATCTACCTCCTATATCCCACCATCTCATCCATATTCTTCTAATCCTCACACATCGATCGAAGTTCTTCACGTGTTGCTAAGTAGAATGGCCAATCTTTAAGCAGATAATTTGGGGTCTAAAATCACCTTTTTCCTATGAATAAATTTGTAATGAGCCCATCAATCCATCAGTTTCTATAAAACCTTATCCTCTACACTGGAATTGCCCAAGTTTTCTAAATTCAATAGTAAGGAGGACCCACAAAAACACCTTTGTGACTTCATGTACATGTGTTACCTAATTTCCCATGACCAAGATCTTATGCTCCACACCTTCCCTATGTCATTGGTCGACCTTGCTTTGGATTGGTACAATGACATTCCCCAACATTCACTATTCTACTTCACCTAACTTGCATAATTATTCCTAGAGAATTTTTCTATCAACATTGCACGTAAAATCATCATTTCAAACCTCTACGCCATTAAACAATTTAATGACAAATATTTCACAGACTTCATCGCTAGATGGCATGGCATAATCAACTAATTATCCTTTTCTCTTCCGTAAACCAAGATAATAGAACTCTTTTCACGGTCTTGCATGAAGTATATTTCATCAAATCTTTAGATTCAATCCTTGTAAACCTTTGAAGAGGCATTCATCATGGCTCACAAAATTGAAATTTGTGCCCTTTAGCAAGGCCATGTCAAACTCTTATCTAACAAACCAAAACCCGAATTCACCAAGCCATCCAAATGGTGAAAATCTAAAAATGTGGCTAGTACCATCGTCGTCAAATCTTCTTCCGCATCCACTTCTCACACAGAGCCTCCACAAAGAGCTCCTAGACTAACCCCCAGCTATAACCCTCTTCGGGAGTCCTATAGTTCTATTTTTGACAAGCTATAGGTCATGCATCTCACCTAACTTCCCCTCATCAGAATTATTGATGACTTTCAGCCTAAACCCATATGGTATGATGAGGAGCACTATTATAAATACCACCAAGTCTGTGGTCATGACATTGAAAAGTGTCACACCTTTGAAGATCTTGTACTGCATCTCATAGATCATGGTGACATCAAATTAGATAACCCACACAACCCATAATCAACCCCTAGATGATGTCTTCAAATAATTGTTCCCCAACTATCCACAAAATAATCAAACATATCCTCAAATATCTTAGGTACCTAACGCCCATAACATCAACACTCTAAGCCAAGAATTGACATCGTCACCTACACCCTTTATCCATTTCTTCACCTACTATACCCATTGAAATATCTCCTCCTTCATTCATGACCTTGTTTACACCTACACCTACTTTGGTTTCCATTATAGATACATCTATTATTCAACCCACACCTACTTCCATCACATTTACTTCCTCATCTATATCCACTCCTATTGCACCAATCACATCTAGCTCCCTATCTATATCTATCCCTACATCCATCACAACCTATTCTTTATATAACCCTCTATCTGTATCCACTTATATATCCTTACCAATAAATGCACTTGCAGCTATCCATAATCTCACATCAACATCTGAATCTACTAAGAAAACAACTACTCCTCATGTAATCACAAATAGTCCTCCCATATAATCCATTCATTCAACCAATTCTACATCAACACCTCCAAAGTCTTCAAAATTCGTGGCTTCTTCTAAGCCTCTTATTCCACCACACCACCTTCATCCTCAATGAAGTCTACATCCAAATCATCTAATTATACCTCTAAGGACCATCCCCCTATAGAGATTATTTTCATTCCCACCAAGGGAAAACCTTCACAACCAAAATCCAAAAACCTTGGCAATCTATTCAGTTATATCTCACCCATCCACATAAAAATATGGAGCTACCCCCTCCTAATCCTCATCATCTTAAGAAATCTCATCATCAAATTAGGAGAGCCTTCATCTATTTTGGGACTGACCCCTTCATCCAAATACCTTGTCATCAATGAATCAAAATAAAAATCAAAGTCACTTATTCTCCCTCCTAAATCTAAACCATAATTATAGCCATCCAATCCTTCTGAATCCAAATCAAATTCCAAGGCTCCTATAAATCCTCATAAAAGTAAGATACCTCTCTTACCTTCATCCCCAACTCTAAAACCTAATACATCCACAATCCACACAACCTCTCCTTCAAGCACCCCCTTTGGGTCGTATATGGAGAGATTTCAACATCTTGTGCAAAAATCTACCATCACTCTTCCTCCTATCAAATATTTCAACTCACGCGGACAAAAAACCACATGGTTTAATCCTAACGCCATGTGTTCCTATCATCACAGTCCTTGACACAATACTAAACATTGTATGGACCTCTAAACCCTCATCCATAATCTCATCAAAGAATATGACCTTCTTATTGAAGAAGATAATCCTCTCCTATCTACATCTAATTGTCACCTTCCCATCAAATATATAAACTCCAAATCCACTTCTGCATCCAAGACCTTCATCACAATCTCCCCACTAAACGTTAATTCTTCAAAGGAAGGTCCCCCTCTCTTTATCGACGTCATTTGCATCACCACTCGCTCTCAACCTTATGACCCCCAACCATCTACTCAACCTTAGTCTAAATTTTTTTGTCACTACTCCATCCGATCAATATATTCCATCTTCTTCATCCAAAGCCAAGGTATCTATTTTATCTAATCTACCCACTTCAAAACCAGTTGCTATCAAACAAAGTATTGTGAAGTAACTCCATCAAGTGCCTATTAAGATGTCACTTTGCGAGCTCTTCCAAATCTCTCCCAATCACACAAAATCTCTCATTAATGCTCTAGAGTGTATCCCCAACAAAACTCAATATTTCACAACCATTGTTGGAGTGTTCACATCTTCTGCTACTATTTCATTCAATGAAACTAAAATTCCTGATATATAACCTGAAGATCACAATATTATCCTCTTCATCATTTTCTGCATCAACGATACATTCATCTGACATTCAATGATAGAAAATGGATCTAACATCAACATCATATCATGTCATACCTTTGATCAACTTAAATTCTCGACTTCATTTTTTCACAATCACCCATGGTCCTTCGTTCCTTTAATGAAGTTTTGGGCATGGTTATCCTTCCCATCCATGTTGGTGAAATACTCCTCCATGAGAGATTTTTACATTGTAGAGGGGTATTTTAAATATAATGTTTTATTTGGGTGACAATGGATCTATGTCATGCATTGTGTCCCTTCCACTCTCCATCACTACATCAAGTATGAGCATGAGGGGAAAATCTTAACAAAGGACTGAGAGGGGGGGTGAATCAATCCTATAATAAAACTTTTCACTTTAATATTTCAAATATTAAATATGTACTTTCATAAATAACATGCATTAATGTTGGATCATAATTAGATATATTTCATCAGGAAATGCATACATATCAAGAACACAAGATGTACTCAGAAACCTTCTTTATTGGAATTCAAATTTGATTACAGATCTTAAAATCAAATCACAATTCTTAAATTAGATTACAGCCAACAGAAACTTCACTATTTTTTCTTCACTTACATCCTCCTCATGAAACTCCAACCAACTACTAACCTAGAAGAGACTCTCATGGGTTTTGCTTTGTAGCAAAGGTTTTCTTCAAAAGAAGAGAAATGTTTTTTTTTTCAAAAAAAATCAATACACCTAAACATGGAACACCCCTTTAAAGAACAAAACCTTCATGAAGATGACTCTTACACTTTATTTAACCTTCATGAAGATGACTCTTACACTTTATTTTCCACTTGAAACTTCAACTTCCTAGCCTTGAATTTGAATTGGAATTTGAATGAAGTCAGATTTTGTCTTCTTCTCCAAATGAGCTCATCTTTTGTCTTCTAGATCTAAAAATTATCCACAAGTATTATTGATCCGAAGTATTTTTTGGGTGTTGGAAGTTTCTTAAACCTCCCTAAACCATTACCACACTGTAGAGTGTTATAATACCTTTCTAAAGGTATGTAGAACTCAAGGAATGGAGTCCAGATGCAGAAGTTATTGCAGGTCAAATATTTAGTTTGAAAATGGTCCAAGTTGGTCAACTGGTGAAATATGTGTTGACACGTGGCAATTTTGGAAAAAGGTTAAGTTTTGTTTTTCCGAGCCTCCAGTATTTGACACGTGAAAAATTTGGTGGACCTCATTATTTTTTGGCTGGGGGGCCTCAGCTAGGTTCGACAGACTCTTTTGTAGAAGGGGTGCCTTTGCCACATTTATTTCATATTGACATTATCGAATTTACGATTTTATATGCCACATATTTTTCTAACTCTCCCAATGTTATCTATCATTCCACATATTTTTCTAACATTCCACATGGTTATATATCCCCAATAGTTTGGGATTACTATGTTACATGCTTCATCCTTATCAACTATCCACTAAACTCCTTATATCTCGGTAGATGTGGTAGGAATAATAATTTAGTGGCTCAATAGTGGATTGGTCATTTCACATATAGCTCAACACCTATATATATTTACATAGTGAAAAAACCAAACCCCAACAACTCGGGGATAACATCCAATGCACACAACCATAATGTGGCAATGCCAATGAATCGGACCATTTTGGAAATCCAACATAATGCATGGGGCCCTCATCTCAGGCAGATAAACCAAACAAACACAACCAGCTCGGTCCACATGGGCATTTCAACCAATGACTTGGCCAAAAATTGTGTGGTGTAACAAAAATGTGGTGGACGTGGCCTAAACCACATGAATATAGGCTAACTGGCCTATTTTAAATATAAACCTCCTCATCTGCACAGTCGATGTGGGATATTACCCACCGTTTGGTAATGCACCGATGGAAAAGGAGTAGGAGGGGTGATTTAAACCCATGACCTCGCGAATAACAACCAAAGTGAATTTCCAACTCGCCAAGAGAGCTCAATGTGTAGTCAGATTATCTCACTGGTATTTAAGCACAGACAGTGTAAAGAGTGTTAAAAGGCAAAATATAGAGAGTTGAAGAAAAGGCCATTTTTTGAGGCACTTATGCTCCGAATTTGAACTTGGTGTAAAAACCAAATTTTTTTAGAATTTTGATACAAATACATTGGTGGTCCTAATTTTCCACAAAGTGTTGTATATTTTCTAGTGTGGGTGTTTTTCAGTTTCATTGCACGGGAAGAGCATTATGGAGAGCCTATGGATCCATGAGTAAACTTGTGGATAGTTTCTAACACAAAATCAAAGTCTATAAACCTGTTTTTTTAATATTCACTTCAGGTAAAAAGGTCTATCATCATTTTGAAAGAGTAATTGTACTTCTTTGGACTAGTAATAGACTGATTCACTTTTCTTGAATCCAAATATATAGTATATGGGTGAACTTCATTATCAATTTCTTGTTGTGGATTTAGTTTTCAGTTTGTGAAGATTTTGATCAGATTAAAATCATTAATTAGATTAATTGATTAATTTGGTGAAGCAAGAAATTGAATTTTAACATGACTAATTGATCATCAAGAAGTGTTTTGAAAATTGGGGGTTTAAAACACCAAAATTAGTTTGATTTAGCACTCTTGATCAATTTTTAAATCTGTAAATTTAAGAATCATGAAATTTTTTAAAGTATCAGACCTAATTTAGATCGTTGTTTTTCTTCATTTGAATCTGATTAACAATGTGATTACTTCAGCTGGTGCAGTTAGTTCAATGTGGTTGAATAGGTACATGTGCACTATGGGCATATTGTCAAACAAGGCAAAGCTTGAGGAAGTTGAAGCTTATAATCACCAAATCCATAAAGAGAACTATCTTATGAGTTCTATGTATTTCTCCTTAGAAGAGGAAAATGCTTGACTGAAACTGAAAATACAAGCCAAGGATGAGATCTTGGCAAGATTGTAAAATGGTGAGAAAGGGGAAAAGCCCTTGACTAAAGATGAAAAAAAAATGACGGATGAATGCAATGTAAGTATGACACCATCAAATTCCTCATCCCATTTAGACTTGGATTTAGGTATGCTTGCTTTTGGTGGTTTTGAAAGATACACTAAAGGTATATGATATAAGTTGTTAGATAAAATGGGTTTTAATGGAATCAACCTTGGTAAGAACAACCAAGGTAGGACTAACCCAATACAGGTCGAGGATCATCCTCATTATGAAAGTTTGGGTTATTCTAGTGTGGGAAATGAAATTGGAAAGGCATACAAGAATGTTGGAGGAAGACAAGCTTCTGATACAAAAGTGTATACCCCACTAACACAACATAATGGGAATGGTAAGAAGGTTAAGAGAAGAGGTAACGAAATTCCACCTCCTATTTCTTATCATAATCATAAATATGGAAAATAAGGTAAAACTTATGAGTATCTACTCTTTATTTTAAAATAGTATGGGTTTAATATACAGAAGACGATGAATGATTTTCCATACACGTTTTATGGAGGTACTAATCATTATGTGGCCTTTTGTTGGAAGAGGAATTTTTTTTTGCAGAAGTATTTTCCAGATGAGCTGAAAAACCAATTTCGTAGCTTTCAGGCGAGAAATGGTAAGAAGAATTCCTCACCTTAAAAATAGGAAAAAAAGATGAATTATTGCACTAATTGTCATATGAGTGGACACAAGTTTGATAACTACTAGAGACTTCATCCAAAAATCCATCCACTGCATGGTAATAAAAATTTGGTCTATAAGATAAAAGAAGTTTTTAAACCATTAGTTAAAAGATAATCAACCTTTGATCCATCTGTAATTGAACCACAAATGAGTCCATTCTATTTTAATATGGAAAATGTAAACTCATGTGAGTTGGATAGATTTACATTTGCATAGCTATAATTGTTGAAAGCATGCAAAATTATTTAGAGCATTTTGTGGGTTTCTGATGTATGTTGAAAGGAAATATTCACATATTTTTATTGCTTTGAAATTGGGAAATTGGGGTCACCTGTAAGAGGATCTGGGAGATAGGTTTAAAATACTCAGGTTTAAATTCTTACTTGTTAAGGATGAAAATATACCATTTTCTATTTTTAGTAGCAGTAAGCAGATTCAGTGGGCATATGGTAATGTCTATTTTTGGAGTGCATTTTCAATTGTTGTTGTTAAATGTCATTGTGAAATTCTGTGACACTTGTTTGATATTGTAGGTAATATACAAACTTATTGTGTCTATTCAGAGTACTTGCACATAAATGATGACCCTTATTTTTAGGGAATTTTTTTGTAACTACCTCGTGTAGTTACAATTAGTGTGTACATTATTTGCACTAACAAACTGGTGTACAAGCATGTTTGGTGATTATTTGCAGAAAATGGAAGTTCACCGTTTTGGGTAAGAACAATTATAGTTTGATCTCTCCTTTTACATTTTGGTGTGTGTGGAGAGAATTGGAAGATTCACATGTGATTCGGTCTTGACTATAGCTATTTTTGGCATTGATGTTCTAAACATTATGGATCATGATATTTGCAGTGTTATAATTTCATATGATCAATGGGCATTAGCCTAATTAATGGTGGTTTAGTTGTCTAGTACTGATCTATGTTTATGGAATTGTAATTTTTGATATTTCTACTATCACAGAATATCAACATTATTAAAGGATCGACAGTTCACAATTGTGTGTAGAAGTTAATAGGATTACCGAGTATTAGTGGGCCACTAGTTTCTACTGCAGAATGGGTGTTAATATATTACTATTCATTTGTGACTAACTAATCAAATTTTTACATTTCATTAACCTATGATTCTTTTTCACAATTCTTGTATGTGTTTGTGTGATTGTAGGAAGAGATAACATGTTTTAGTGGGTTAATAAACAATGTTTTGTGGAAAAAAAGCACTCCCAGCTGAGAGGAGCGATACAAAGGATTTTTTAGGGTGTTGGAAGTTTCCTAAACCTCCCTAAACCATTACCACACTATAGAGTGTTCTGAGACCTTTCCAACGGTATGAAAAACTCTAGGAATGGAGTCCAGATGCAAAAGTTATCACAAGTCAAAGACTTAGTTTGAAAATGGTCCAAGTTAGTCAACTAGTGAATTACGTGTTGGCATGTGGCAATTTTGGAAAAAGGTGAAAAAGGTAAAGTTTTGTGTTTTCGAGACTCTAGTATTTGACACATGAAAAATTTAGTACACCTCCCTATTTACTGGCTGGGGGCCCTCAATTAGGTTCAACACACTCTTTTGTAGGATGGGTGCCTTTTCTGCCTTTATTTCATATTGCCATTATCATCTTTACGATTTTATATACCACATATTTTTCTAACTCTCCCAATGTGGGACTATATTGTTTCGGAGAGTTGATTTTGTATTGCAGGGTGATATTGGCTCGCATGAGCTATATTTCTAGCTCGATGGGGTGATCAAATCCCCATCGAGTTAATCACAGTTTTACCACATTGTTCAGTTTTATCACCACATTGACCAAATGGATTACATTCCACATGGTTATTTTTCCCCAATGGTTCATGATTAGTATGTTACATGCCTCATCCTTATCAACTATCCTCCAAATTTCTTATATCTCGGTGGATTTGGCAGGCATAATAATTCGGCAGGTCAATAGTGGATTGGCTGTTTCACATATAGCTCGGCACCTGTATATATATTGGTGCAACAAACAAACCAAACCCCAAAAACTTGGGGGTAAAATCCAATGCACATAGCCACAACGTTGTAATGCCAATGACTTGGTCCATTTGGGAATTCTAATACAATGCATGAGGCCCTCATCTCAGGTGGATAAACTAAACAAACATAACCAACTCGTCCCACATGGACATTTCAACCAACGACTCAGCCAAAAATTATGTGACATAACTAAAGAGCAGAGGATGTGGCCTAAGAAACATGAATATATGCCAACCATCCTATTTTTAAATACAAACCTCTTCATCCACATGACCGATGTGGGATATTACCCATTGTTTGGTAATGCACCGACACAAAAGGAGTAGGAGGTAGGATTTGAACCCCCGACCTCATACATAATAACCAAAGCGACTCACCATATCACCAAGAGGGCTTGACATGTAATAAAATGAGCTCATTGGTATTTAAATATATAAAGTGCAGAGACTGTTAAAAGGTAGAATAGATAAAGTTACAGAAAAGGCCATTTTTTAGGAACTTATGCTCCAAATTTGAACTTGGTGTAAAAACCAAAATTGATCATAATTTTGATACGAAGACATTAGTGGTATTAATTTTCCACGAAGTTTTGTACATTTTTTGGTGTGGGTTATTTTTGGTCACATTTCATAGGAAGAGCACTATGGAGAGCCTGTGGAGCCACATGTAAACTTGTGGATAGTTTTTGACAGGAAATCAAAGTCTACAAACCTTTTTTTTTAATCTTCACTTAAGGTATAAAGGTCTATTGTCATTTTATAAAAGTAATTATAATTATTTTTACTATTAATATAATGATTCACTTTTTGTGAATCTGGAGACATAGCCTATGGGGTGAACTCTGTTATCAATTTCTTGTTGTGGATTTTTTTTTCAGTTTGTGAATCTTTTGATCAGATAAAAATCATTAATTGGATTAATTGATTAATTTTTTGAAGCAATAAATTGAATTTTAAAATGATTAATTGATCTTCAATATTTTTTTTTGAAAATTGGGGTTTCAAAACAACCAAATTAGTTCAATTTAGCACTCTTGATCAATTTTTTAAATCTACAAATTTCAGAATTAGGAAATTTTAAAAGTACAAAAAAAATAACATTTCCACTTTCAGATCAATTACATATTTTTATTCATGTGGTACATTGTACCCTAAATTCAAATAATGATCTTTTATGCTTAGAAACTCACCACATTAGCCAAGACATTCATTTAGATTCATAGGTGTGCTCGAATCAACTTCTATAAATACAATCCTGAAAAACCATATAACTAGACCACTTACACTCATCATCATAACCCAAGTAATATAAAAAATTAACCTTATGATGTCTAATTTAATTAAAATTTACAATAAATATCCAACTCAATACTTAACACATCAAGACTTTGTAAGACTTTCCTGGCTGGTTTTAGCATTTCTGAATTTGGTCTTCAAGAATTGAGCTTATACATACCTCAAATATCTTCATCATGAGGAAATTAACCTATAAATGGAAATATATTGAAGTATACTAACTCACCAAATCATTTTCATGCTCCAATTCATCTCATAATGCCTTCAAAAACTTGAAACTCAGAAATTGGTCTAGCTGATCTTGAGAGTTCAAAACCTAGTCTTCAATGCAACATAACCAAACATCTCCAAATCACTTCTCACAGATTATTATCATATTTTAAACTTAAAATTAGATTTATATGACTTGTTAAATAAATTATAACCATGATTAAAAAGGATAAAGACTCACCTTCATGTCAATTCAGACATGCTTCTCAAATAGGCCGAACAGGGCAGTTTTGGCTCAATTACCTTTAAGCAAGAAACAAAATTTCCAAACTGAACCATAAAATTCCACACATCATATGGCACACAAAAAATAGTGATCAAGAAAATAAAAATAATCAATTCAATGCAATTCAACACGATTACCTTCATTCTTCTTCAATAACTTCTAAAAACAAGCTCCTTTTACTGATAAGCTCAAATATACAACCATTACCACAATTTTATCTAAAATATTAACCCAAGTGACTTCATTAATTTTAATAACACATTAACAAAATTATCCACCTCAAATTTTAGTAGGGGTTACTTTTCAAGTTTCTCCTTTACACTGAAATCTTCACAAAACACATGTTTTTCAGTCGGCCCCACCATATATCATGAACTAAAAATAACATGGAAATGTTCCCTGAGGATTCCTCTTCATGTTAAAATAAATTTTCAAGAAAAAAAATTGAGTTAAGACACCTATCCAGCTCAATTTTCCAAAATTGGTCCAAACTGGGGTTTGGAGGGTTACAAACATGCTCACAAAAATGGATAGAACTTCTAAAATACTAAACAAATCACCAAAATCATTTTTTCACCATAATTTTATCCTAATATAATAATTTTTTTTATCTTAGGATTTATCCAAATGAGGACCCACAATTTTTCTTGATTGCTAAGAAGTTTGGTGCTCAATTTGCCTATTTTGAAAAACCCGGTTTTGAAAATACTTGCATAACTTGCAAAATATCCATCCTCAGCTTCTGAAATTTTTCTCACACATTAAGGACACATACCTATAACACCTCCAAGTTATATTTTTCTTTGGTTGATCTTGAATATTTCCATCCCATCTCATATATGTGCCCTTTGGTCTATGATTCTCAGCAATTGTACTATACTGACCTGTAGAATTTCCTAAAACACTGCAATAACTACCCAATATGTATTTTTCACACCATATATTATCATTACATGTTTAAAACATGTTTTTTTTGTATCATCACACCTTGGGTCAACATTCCACACCTTGTTTGCTTGTGAATTGGCTTTAAAGAGTTCCATACTGACTTGTTTTAGTCTCATGAATCTGGTTTGTCTCTTATATATCCTTCTAAACCTATTTTTCCACCTCATAGTGATCCAATATTAATTTCCCTACTTTGGTTTGAAATTAATTCTCATGTTTGCTTAATTTACACCATGTATTTACACTAGGCCAAGGCCTAGAATGACTTAACTTGACCCATACATTTCATGAATGGACCATGTGGACATGTTACAGACTCATTAACACTTCTCATTCACATCATGGACCTTATTTTACCTTCATACCACCTTTGAGAGACTCAAACCACACATATGCACCTTTGGAGATCTAAATCACCTAACCAACATACCTAGATCACCTAGACCAATGTGACATTAATGGACTTGACATCAATGACAACAAAAGTGACACAAAAATCCATCAAATTCCCCCTTTGTCATTTATTACAACCATCCTAGAAACATTTATGGAAACTATGAATGCACACACACTTAGATGACGTAATTTGCATGTTTCTTGACATACTTCTCACCCTTTGACATATATGACAAAGGCATGCATGGAGTTCACAAGGAAAACAAGTGACTCACACTAAAAATCAAGATCATTGGGATAAGAGAAAGAAAACTTACATGAACATAGACCCCCCTGGGACTATATTCTTTCTTATTTTTACTCCTTTAGTAACATCTGAAGATCCTATAAACCTGGAAAAATAACTCCCTGAGCATGATACTGCACCATGTTGGATCATATGTATTTTCAATATTTGTTCCTTTCTTGAGAGCAAGATCAGTTTTCACTCCTTCAAGATGCACTCATCTAGAAATATCACTTGGATCAACATACCCTGATCTCCATGCTTCAAACAAGGTTAATACATCAATGGTCTCAATGGTTCATAACCCAAAAAATAGCCACTTGGACATTTAGCTTGTCCTACATTCTTCTCCATTCCTAGTATCTTGGAACCTTGTCTTAATACAATAACCCTTGGATAACTCAGTAGTTGGAGGCTCTCTCAAACATTTACCCTTTTTCAAGCACGGACTAGAACTTCCTTTTCTAGTCTTCTGAGAAGAAGCCAACTTGGATTTAATCTCTGTTTACATTCCCTCAGATAGAGACCCTGCATATACTCCTCAAGATAAGTTTAGTGGGTTACCAAAATATTTTGAGACCACTAAGCTTACTTAATGGATCTTTTGTAAAAAAAATTCCCCCCCGAACTTTAGAGTCTATGGTACCTCATTAATCCTTGGCTTGTACAGATCTTCACATGTCTTCTTGAAGATAACACATCACATACTAAAACCATCTTAATTTCAACCTCCATGAAAACTTTGAAAGCTGATAAGATTTTTAGACTTTCCTGATATATGAGTTATGAATAAAAGAGACTCCTATGAGAAAAAAAATATATCATAATATACTTTTGTAGACTTGTAGGTTATCATCTTACACTTGTAACATACTTTTTCACATCCAAATGTAGGCTCTAGGCCTCTTTGATCATACAAACCTTCTTTTCATAATACATTGCAACCTGATGCATATCTTCAGGGTTTATACAAACCTTTAGTACTCTATTACAGTACACTAAGACAACTTCCAAGCTTCCTTGAAGGTTTTGAATATACTTCACACGTTTCTACACTCCCTAAGAATAAAAGGAGGATATACATCTTCAGATTGCATGGTCTTTACTTGATGGTATTTTTAGTGGTCACCACCCAAGTGCAGAGTATCACAAGGACATGTTTGATGTTATAGGACGTGCTTATTTTAGTTTTCAAGATCATTTACTGCCCTGACTTATGCTATAGTACAAACATCGATTATTTCTTTAAGTTGTGTAAGATTGAGGGTTTTGAACTCAAACCCTAACTCTGAGGCTTATGAAATCTCAAAGCAAATTTCACTTAATATATTTTACATCTCATAACTTCCTAATTACTTCAACTCACCATTAGTCTTACAAGAACACAATCAACATCATGACCAACTTTTCATTCCAAAACTGTCATACCTTCAAAAGAATAACTTTAGAGACACATCATAGTATTTTCATCATTTGATCAATGAATTAACATCTAGATGATAATCATCTTTCCTAGACTAACCTTATGCCATACCTTCATGTGTTATTTCAAATGAGCATAGTACTGGAATTTATCATTGAGCATGAATAATTACATCTTCCTTCCTAGGTTTGCATCTGTTGAGACACTTGAGTTACATTCATAGCCATTTTTATATTTGATTTAGATCTAACCTAGGTCCCCTGTCTTGAAAAAAATCTGAAGATCTATAGATTCTCTTTCGAGGAGTCTACATCCTTCCTCCAAATGTCTTCATGTAGTTCTTCATAAATAACTTATGGCAATAAATCACTCTCCCTTGGTAGAGAACCATGTTATCAGACTTTGAGATCCTCATTTCTTTCACAAGTCCTTAAGACACAATGCATTATTGGATACAAGCACCATTTCACCCAACCTTTATGTACAAATAACATTGTTTATCTATAAGCATAGCCTCCAATGTTTTTGACTCCAAATATTTTACTCTTATTGAATTACCATAGTAAAATTGTTTACCATCATCCACCTACAAAACTTCTTATCTTCATGTAGCTCATCATTTTACACTTGGAAAACATTTATGTAATCTTCTTGTCTATTTGGAGACTTTGGTGTGAAATTATACCAACACTTGATCAGTTGAAACAGGTATCATACCTTCATACTCTTAAATATGACATAAGCACTTCTGAGAATAATTTGATGTCATACTATACGTTCTTCTTATCACAAACATTGCATGCACAGTCTACTAGTCCTTATAACATTGAAGAGCACATTTGTTCAAATTTTCTTACTTAGAAGAATACAATCTTTTCAAATTCATTCTTTTTACTTCATGTTTTATATTATTTTTAATTTAATACCTTTTCATGCTTCTTTACTCTCTATTCAGAGTTTTTCACAGTCTTATCATTCACAAAAAAACCACATTTTTCTATCTCACTATTTTTCTTTGTCCCTAATTTCCACACTTTTCATCATACATGCATAAAATACTTAATATATTTTTCACTTCCTCACCTTTCAAAATTCTTCACTATGTCATTAGATCTCACTTTTTTCTCATCTAATTTACTTTTCAACTTGAATACATATAAGACTCACCATGTTGCACTTTGGAAATTTAACAGTCACATATACATGTAAGGACAAACACTATGTCTGTTGCCTTTCTTCTTTGAGTAGATGGGAAGTTGAAAAAGTTTTAATGTTGATATTTACTCATTATTTTCTTTGAGCTCATTCAAATTCAAACTTAGGATCTTTGAAACAGTCTTCACTTACTTAACTTCATGAGCCAACTTCATAATTGTTGCATTTCATTGGTATTCAGACTGAACGTTAGCGAATTTGCATATAAAGAATGAAATTTCACTGAGTATTGAATCCTCCTCATTTTTATTAATGTCCAAGACACTGTGTTATATGAACCATTACCTTTCATTTGAGGAAATTTTACTTGAAGACAACTTTGTATTTACCTGAGTGATAAGACATAGTTGAAAATATTGAAATTTTCATTGTTTGAATCTTTCTTCTTGATTAAAATCATTATTTATGTTCATTCATGCATAATGTTGTCTGAAGAACATGTTAAAATGACTTAATATGCTTTGAAATATTGATCTACATTCAAATATTGTCAAAAATTACACCATTTCATGAGTAACCTCTGCCACAGCTAACTGTCATAGGGTGTCTTGTATTTTGATAGGAGTAAAACTTATTCAAATCATCCTTTAAGTTTTTTCATGCATACTAACATTTGAGGAGCATTACTCAATCGGTTCCATGCTTGTTTGGTTAATAATTTTGTTTAAAGCTCCAATAATTGACTTTGCACACCTCCTCATGGCTTCAATTTTTGTTAGCTCATTCTCATCCAATATCCAATTAAATTAAATCATTATTTTTGCAAACAAGGCGTCTCCCCTCTACAAAGATGTGCCTAATTTTTTTTGAAATTGGTTGGCTAACAAATTTTATCCAAGAAAAAATCGATTTCAAAAATCCCACGACAGAGAGCATGACTTTGCAATCCCAAGATAAGAAAAAAATATATTTCTCCTTCGTAAATGAATGAAATTTAAAAATTCCAAAAGCAACAAACTTGTAGAATCATCCTTCACCTTCTCCAAACAATATTCAACCTTGAAATATCTCCATATGCTCCCAAAATTAAATTTTTGCAGGGTATAGACTGGTAAAGTGCAAGTCTTCTTAGTAGGTGGAAGAATTTAGTTTGGTTTTTCACCTTTTGAGACATCTGGATGAATTTGAAGGACTTCTACACCTTTCATAGGTGTTCTCAACTTGTCACTATAAGTAAACAAAAACACATCTGTTTCTCATGATGCCTTAGCTTTTTAATACTGCCTAAGATTAAAACACTTTTCCTCGAAGCCTTATGAAGAATTCATATAGAAAAACAATTTAAACTCCTTCAAATTCTTCATTCAATACTACTATGTACATATCTTCTTGGTTTAGAACCCTTATCACGACATAAAACACTGATATATACTTTTGCATGGATATGAAGATGATTATATTGGACAACTTTTCAAGAACTCTCTCAACACAATACATTTACAAGCTTCATTTTGTGATTTGAAATCTTCTCATAGACATGTAGCTACGTTATGAAGTCATCAAACAATACAAACTTGTATACACCTATCATAGAAGACTTTGTTATAACTCAAGCTTTATTTTACTATCATCATATGATAAATTACTTTACACAACATAGACATGCTCCATGGGAATCAAACTCTATATGTATCAAGATGCATATTAGAAAGAGATAAATTCTCCCCCTAACCTGTAGAACCGTATCAATTCTTTTTTTCTTTCTCTCACTTTATATTCTGCTACATAAACATGACAGTATTTTGAAACATTGTATTTTAGTTCACACACCTGTAGCTTGTCAAGATTTCATTCCACTAATCTTTAGTAGATACCCTTAGTCCTCATATTGTGTCCTTCACATCTAAACATAGGACTATTCTTGCCTCAGAGGCTTCTTTCAGACTTGCAACATCCTAAATCATAGGAATCTATTCTTTCATGACATACAATCTAATGCAACACTTTTCCTTGAAGACACACAATGCATCATGTACCGTAGATTCTTCCATCAACTCTTAACCACTAGCTTAGGCACATGAATTACCTTTATATTACTGATTTGATATTATTTACATCTCATGAGCTATTATCATGACTCATACTCTTACCGAGTTATCTCAAACATACTAAATAACAATGATGATGAAAACTCTGGCTCATAGTCGTAGACATCTACAACATTACCATCCATATACAAATAGTAAAGACATGATAGATGACTTGAAAATACATACCTCAACTCCATGGAGGACACTCATTTGACTAAGACAACTCCCCCTCACACCAAGGATTTTTTTGCAATTTTATACCATGAAGGAGCTTGATGAGAAACCTAAGAGGGTATCAAGATTTCTTTTAGTTTCTTGACTGGTTCATTCTTTTATGACTTTTCAATTTTTGCATCACCCTCATTTTGGCTAGTCACCTTCTTAGAATCCTTTTGAGAACTTTTGATAGATTCTCCCTTCTTCTTGTATTTCTAATCTTGTTGCTTGGGTTTTAGAATCTCTTTTTTCAGCTAACCTGCATCATAGAACCTTACAATGCACCATATATTGTGGCACCTAAAGCATTTCACTTCCCTTCCTTTGCACTCAAAATCCTTGTGTCCAAATTAATTACAATAATAAAAATAGCCATTGAATTTTCTTACATGTATCCTTATGACTAATGGCTCATTTTTTCAATACTTTGCTAGATGTCCTTTCTCATGACAGTCATAATATTCAGCTCTATATCTTTGTCCTACTTGTTTCTCTTCCTTCTTTCCTTCAGAGTTATTTTTTTTAATTTATTCTTTAGAATATTCTCTCTTTTCCACATTAGGATTACACATACTAGCCATATGACTATAAACACCACACTTGTAGAAATTACCATGAAAAGCAACATTCCTAAATGCATTTGGATGCCTGATAGATGATCTTCCATGAGATGAATGCCTTGTACTATCACCCTTGCTTGAATTAATTTTTCCATTTGATCCTTGACTTGATTCACCTTCATTTTTATCTATACTACATGAATCTTCCATGAAACCTAGGCTTGTTCTATCACCATATGCCTTTTGTTTTCCTAACATATTATTCAGATTTTTTGAGCTCTCTTGAAAGGATAATACCTTACCTACCATGATGCTTAACTTTTACTTCAGTTTTTATTTCTTAGCTAAGGATTTCTTGATTTTAGTCTGAATAAACTTGATTAATTCATCATGTAATTCAATCAATTTTTCTAGCTTCACTTTATAGATATCTACTCCCCATCTCATGTGATAAATATCTCTCATCCTTGTCACCAAAGATTTCCCTCTAGCTTGTTAAAGCTGATTATAAGGGCCTTATTGGATACCAGTTGTTATAAATGAAAAAGGACTAAGAGGGGGGTGAATCAATCATATAGTAAAACTTTTCACTTTTTTATTTCAAACATTAAATATGAACTTTCATAAATTACATGCATTAATTCTGGATCACAATTAGATACAGTTCATCAACAAATGCATACATATCAAAAACACAAGATGTACTCCAAAACCTTCTTTATTGAAATTCAAATTTGATTACAACTCTTCAAATCAAATCAAAATTCTTAAAATTAGATTACAGCCAACAGAGACTTCGCCATTTTTTCTTGACTCAAATCTTCCTTATGAAACTCCAACCAACTACTAACCTAGAAGAGACTTCTAGGGGTTTTGCTTTGTAGCAAAGGTTTTCTTCAAAAGAAGAGAAAATGTTTTTTTTTCAAAAAAAATCAATACACCTAAACATGGAACACCCTTTTAAAGAAAAAAAACTTCAAGAATATGAATCTTACACTTCATTTTCCACTTAAATCTTCAACTTCCTAGCCTTGAATTTGAATTGGAATTTGAATGAAATCAAATTTTGTCTTCTTCTCCAAATGAGCTCATCTTTTGTCTTCTAGCTCCAAAATTTTTCCACAAGTATTAAATATTTGTATTAACATGGTACATGGTCCAAAAAATTCAAATAATTCTCTTTTATTGTTATAAACTTGCCACATTAGCCAAGACATCCATTTAGACTCATAGGTGTGCTTAAATCAACTTCTACAAACATAATCCTGAAAAACCATCTAACTAGACCACTTCCACTAATCTTCATAGCCCAAGTAATATATAAAAATGAATATTAGGATGTATAATTTCATTAAAATTTACCATAAATAGAAAAATCAATACTTAACACATCAATAAACACCACTTTGCAAGACTTTCCTAGTTGGTTTCAACATCTCTTAATTTGGTCTTCAAGAATTGAGATGATACATGCCTCAAATATCTTCATCATGAGGTAAGTAACATATAAGTGGAAATATATTGAATTATAATAACTCAAAAATAATTTTCATGCTCCAATTCATATCATAATGCATTCAAAACCTTGAAACTCGGAGATTGGTCTAGTTGATCTTAAGAGTTCAAAAACTAGTCTTCAATGCAACATGACCAAACATCTCCAAATCACTTCTCATGGATTCCTATCATATTTTAAACTTAAAATTAGATTTATATTACTTGTTAGAGAACTTATAACCATGATTAAAATGGATAAAGACTCACCTTCATGCCAATTCAGACATGCTTTTCAAATAGGCCTAATAGGGCAGTTTTGGCTCAATCACCTTTAAGCAAGAAATGAACTTTCCAAACTAAACCATGCACTTCCACACATCATATGGCACAAAAAATAGTGATAAAGGAAATACACAACATAAATTCAATGAAATTCAATATGGTTACCTACGTTCTTCTTCATTAGCTTCCCAAACCAAGCTCCTTTTGCTAGTAAGCTTAAATATGAAACCATTACTCCAATTTTATACAAATAAGTACCCAATTTACTTCATGAAGTTTAATAACACATTAAATACATCTTAAAAATAAAATTTTAGCAAGGGTTCCTTCGCAATTTTCTCTTGTACACTGAAATATTCACAAAACACCTATTTTTCAGTGGGGCTCAACATACATCATGAACTAAAAAATAACATAGAAATGTGTCATAAGGAGTCATATTCATGTTAAAATAGGTTTCAAAGAAATTATTTTTATTTAAGACCCATATCCAACTCAAGTTTCCAAAACTAGTCCAAACTGGGGTTTGGAGGGTTACAAAAATGCTCACAAAAATGGATAGAACTTCTAAAATACTAAAACCAATAACTGAAATAATTTTTGCACCATAATTTTATCACAATTTAATCCATTTTTTTCTCTTATGATTTATCTAAAGGATGCTCCACAATTTTTCTTGACTGCTAAGAAGTTTGGTGCTTAATTTGCATATTTTGAAAAACCCAGTTTTGAAAATACTTGCACAACTTGCAAAATGTCCATCCTTAGCTACTAAAATTTTTCTCACACCTTAAGGAAACATACCTCTAACACCTATAAGTGATATTTTTCTCTGGTTCATCCTAAATATTTCCATCCCATCTCATATAGGTTCCCTTTGGTCTCTGATTTTCGACAGTTGTACTATGTTGACTTGTAGAATTGCCTATAACACCTCAATAACTACATGTGAGGTATTTTACAAACCATATATCATCATTACATTTTAACACAATGTTTTTCTTTATATCATCACACCTTGGGTCAACATTTTAAAATTTTCTTTCCTGTGAATTGGCTTTAAAGAGCTCCATACTAACGTGTTTCAATCTCATGAGTCAAGTTTTTCTCTTGTATCTCCTTATACATCTCCTTTGCCACCTCATAGTGATCTAATATTTATTTATCTACTTTGTTTTGAATGAATTATCATATTTTCTTGATTTACACAATGTATTTGCACTAGGCCAAGGCCTATAATGACTTGACTTGACCCATACATTTCATGACTGGACCATGTGGACATGTTACAGATTCATTGACCCATCTCACTCACATTATGGACCTTGTTTGACCTTCATACCACCTTTGAGAGACTCAAACCACACATATGCACCTTTTGAGACCTAGATTACCTCGCCAACATACCTAGATCACCTAGCCAACATACTTAGATCACCTAGACCACTGTGACATCAATGACAACACAAGTGACACACATCCAATAGTTAGAGCTTTCACATCTTCTAGTACCATTTCATTAAATGAAACTAAAAATTCCTGATATCTCACTTGAAGATCACAATTTTCCCCTCTTCATCATTGTCTACATCAACGATACATTCATCTGGTGTTCAATGATAGAAAATGGATCCAACATCAACATCATATCATCTCATACCTTTGATCAAATTAAATTCTTCAACTTCATTGTCACTTAATCACATGTGGTCCTTCATGCCTTTAAGGAAGCTTTGGGCACAATTCTCCTTTCGATCTACATTGGTGAAAGACTCCTCCATGAGCTCTTTTACATCATAGAGGGGAATTTTCAATATAATCTCTTATTTGGGTGACCACAGAACTATGCCATGCATTTTTTCCCTTCCAATCTCTATCACTACATCAAGTATGAGTATGAGGGGAGAATCTTAACAATCCCCACATAAATTCCTCCCTTCAAAGCATGTCACGTGACTTATCTACCTAATGACATGCTTGTCCCTAAATAGGATACATCTGTAGCATCCAATAGCTCATTTTTCCTTGCATCTAAACTACTTAATGATGATTCTATTGACAATGTGATGCAACATATTTAACTAGGGGAGTATCGTCTCCTTACCCTCAATGCCCTTCTAACACCTAATCGACTTGGTAGACCCGATAAAGCACATATGCATAACCTAAATGTCGGCGATATCATTTCTTTTGGTCCACCTCATCTTCAAACCAATCTTATCTATGGTGGCATCGACCGCCCCTCCTCTCATATCGACAGTTTACCTCACACCAAGCCTTATACCAACAACTTTGAATTTCTCTATAACAAAGCCTTCACCTACACTTACCTCCATCATTGTGTATGGAAAGGATTTGGTATGGGGCGTTATAAGAAAGGGATGCATGATCTCATCATCAACCAATCTTGTAAACCTCATGAGAAGTTTTGAATTGGCTTCAAGGAATAATCCACTGATCCTTTGACATCTTCCTCTGCATTGCCCATGCATACCGATCCATCACCCAATTCTTCCCCATCCAATGACCCCATGGATACAGATGATACCGTGTCCATATCTTATATATTTTTAATCTCCAATATCACTTTGGGAATGGTCACTTATTAGTGTGATGGTGAGACTAGTTCCCCCCTTCTTAAGTTTCCCGATATGATAGAGGAGGATTCATCTACCATTGAAATTATTGAATGCATCGATGACGATTCCATCCTTTCATATATGGGGGAAGAATATTCTCATCTTCATTAGTTTTTAACTCCTGACACATCCACCCTTCTCAATGAATCCACCATTGATGTCAACATTGAAACTCTGCAAGAACTTCGTATCCTCAAAGTTGGTCAATCCCTTGATCCTCAAGAGCTCAAATATTATTTGTTATCATGCCATTCCCTTTAGTTTAAAAAATGTGGGGGCCACCTATCAGTGTGCTATGACCTACATATTTCATGACCTTATCCATAAAACTGTAGAGGATTACGTAGATGACCTTTTGGGTAAGTCCAAACACTACCGAAATCATATTTTTGTCATTGAAACCCTCTTTATGTGTCTTATCCAATTATTCCTTCATATAAATCTAGCCAAGTGTGTGTTTGGGGTTATGACTGGAAAAAACCTTGGATTCATTGTTTCTATTAGGGGTAGTCAAGTTGACCTTGCCAAAATAAGGGCATCCTTGAAATTCCCCCTCCTTCTAATATAAACCAACTTCATAGTCTTCAAGGCCAAATTAAATCCATTCATAGATTCATTTCACAAATCTGTGATCATTGCCAACATTTTCACCATATTATTTGCAAAGACATAAAGTTTTAATTGGGATGATGATTTCCAAAAGTACTTTGATGATCTTAGGAAGTATCTTCTATCCGCACCTGTACTCACACCTCCATGCAAGGGGGAGACTTTCTACCTTTACATATTTTCCACTGATCATGCTTTGGGCACTATGTTGGCACACCATGACAAGCAAGGAAGGGGAAATCCTTCTATTACATCAGTCACGCCCTTCATTACTATGAAACATGCTACACTGAAGCCAAAAATCTATATTGTGCCCTCTTCTTCGCCACCTCTAAGCTTCATCATTATATCCTCAATCATAAAACCTTTGTCATCAAAAACTTCCATCTTCTTAAAACCATGCATTCTAAGCTTTATCAAAGTGATCTCATCACTCGATGGCTCATGTTCATGACCAAGTTTGACCTAGATTTCATCACTCAAAAACATATTAAGGGCAAAGCTATTGTCAATCAGCTAGCTGAGGCCCCTCTTTCTGACAATCATCTTCCTCGCAAACACTTACCAGATGAGTCTATCTTCACCATAAATCGTGAATTTTGACCATAAATCATGAATCTTCACCCCTCTAGATGACACTTTTATTTGATGGATCTAAGTGTTAGCAAGGGGGAGGTGCTGGCATTATCATCATTCCTCCTTGGGATACTCCTATCAAAGACACTTATAAGATTAATTTTAAATGTACCAACAACATGGCTAAGTACGTGGCCCTCATCCTAGGTCTCAAAACCACTGTTATTCCCCACATCCAAATACTTGACATTTATGGTGAATCACAACTTATCATAAACCAATTCAAGGTCATATATCAATTCAAAAATGAATTCCTTCAAAAATATAAGTACATTGTCGACTTTATTATTGAATCCTTTGACTTCTATACCATACAATATATTCCTCATTTATTTAAAGGTTTTACAAAAACTATGACATCTCTCACATATTTCATCCCATTGGAAACTAAAGAATCCAAGATCTCTATTGTTTTCCACTATATCGATTAACCATCTCATGTCCATGAGATGGCACGTGTCAATAATATTGATACTAATTAATCAAATATTCGGTTTTGTCAAATATTTGACTATCTATCTCGATCAAAAATTTCATTGGACCTATCAAAGAATGATAGGATCTCCTTCCTTAAACATGCTAACCACCATGGCATCCTTGGTGGTATCCTCTATAAACGTGGGTTTGAATAAATCTTATTACATTTCCTTAAATCTCAAGAACCTTCCCGTGTTATCCAAGAAGTCCATGATGATATATGTGGTGGTAACTTCAGTGGTTTAGTTGTCTTCAAGCATGTTCTTCAGATGGGTTATTATTGGCCCACTCTTAATCAACAATGCTACAAATATGTTTAAAAAGTGTGTCAAATGTCAGTAGGATTCTTACCTCATCCACATTCCGAACCAACTCAAGATATTTTTCCCTTCTCATAGTGGGGCCTTGATCCCATTGGTCTTGTCAATCTGCATTCTTTCCAATGCCATAATTCTATCATCACCTCCATTGAATATTTCACCAAGTGGGGGGAATCCATTTCACTCGTATCAACTAAAGCTAACAAGATTATAGATTTTGTTTATCAACATATCATCTGTTGTTTTGGTGTCCCTCATAAAATCATCAAGGACAACGGAAATTTCTTTTAAAAATGATCTTAACAAGTCATGTGAATATTTCAACATCAATCTTAGCTTCTCATCTCCTTACTATCCTCAAGATAAAAGCCAAGCCGAAGCCACTAACAAAACCCTTCGTATTATCCTTGCCAAAATTGTTGGTAAGGTAGGTTGTAATTGGCAACTTCACATCCCCTTTTCCCTTTGGGCCTATCGGAATAGTATCTGCACCTCTACAGGTGGTACTCATTTATCTCTCATCTATGGCTCTAAATTAGTTCTTCCCCTCAAATTCCAAATCCCATCCTTACACGTTTCTCTTCGCGACTTCATCTCTGACAAAGACTAACATCAAGAGTGTCTAGCAAAACTTGAACTGCTAGATGATTTTCACTAAATTACTCTTCAACATCATCATGTTTATCAATAGTGTATCAAACATTCTTATAAAAAACATCTCAAATAACGCAACTTTAACATCGGTTACATTGTCTTAAAATAAAATTAGAATGTCACTACTATCGAAAGGAGTCAACATGGAAATTTTATCCCAACTGGATTGGACCATACATTATCACACATAAGTATAGGTCTAGAGCCTATCATTTTGCATCTCTTGATGGTAAGTTAGAATTGAAACCTCTCAACGCCTTGCACTTGTGACCCTTCTACTGTTAACATATTTACAAATGTAATCCTAGTCATATCAATGATCCTATCTCCCTCATTAGCCTTTCCATATCTCATCGTAATGATTTGGAATTATGTGGTCTACCGTCACTTTCCTATCTATGACCTTGAATATGGTAACCACATCTCTTCCCATATAATTTTCCTTATGGATAAGTTCCTCCTTCTAAGTAGGAACCCCACGATCATTACATTGATCACCCTCTTATCTACTTACTGAAACCATGCTAAGGGTCTATCGGTGTCACTTGTACATATTCTCATCCCCTTCTTAAGTGGCCTACTTAGTTATTCCCATCTTTATCCTAAATTCAAAATTCTAGATGTTATTCTCAAAGCTATCATATCCAAAAATTACTACTCCCTCGAAGGAGAGATGTTCATGTAAAATGAAAATTGTCAAAATATAAACTGATCCCTCGAAGGACAACTATCATGCATATCATATCCTTCCATTTAAAAAGTCAACAACTAAAAATTCAAAAGAAAAAATATAAATGTAGACCACTCCCTCAAAGGATGGATACTTTCCTATATTATGACATTGAAAGGATTCCCACATTGATCAACCTTCAAAATATCTAAACGCTAATGTAAAACATCAAAAGAAAGCATCCCCAGAAAGCTTCCCGCATCGATCATCTTTCCCATTTGTAATAAAATTCCCGCATTGATCAGTTTGCACCATGTTGCTCAAAGTTGGGGCATAGACCTAGGACTACCACCCAAGGAGAACCTATCTCCCCTGTAAAATCTCAACCTTAACCCCTTTTTCATGTAAAATCTATAAGCACAACCCTCAAGATCTTAAGTATGACTAACTATCATTGGTTATGTCTTAACACTTGTCAATGATTGCAAAAGAATTGATTTTTCTTGCCCCTTTTCTCGTTCACCTCTAATCTAGTTCAAAAACAAATCTGCGTGCGCTACCTTCTATGGTGAAGTGTATTGTCTCACACTTGGGTCACCCTATCAAGGTCACACCCTTTCTAACTAAAACATCATAAATTTCATCCCATTCATCATGCCACATATAATCTAATTCCCATCATATCTTATCTACATGAAATCTCAATTCATCATGTATTCCTAATTCATCATTTCATCTAAAACATTCATCCATTACATAAATCTATTCTAGCATTCATGTGTTTTTATCTATCATTAGTCACATCATTTCTTGATCCACATATATCATCATATCCTCGCCATTTAATTTACCAGTCACTGTCTTCAGGTCTAGTCAAATATCACAAAACTAGACATCACATCACATATCCATATCAATAAACTATCATCATACATCTAAGATCTAATTGAACCATCACATCACAGTCATTTAAATTAAAACATTACCTCATCAATCCACATCTTATCACATCTATCATCTACACTGACATCCCTAAGACAATCAAATAATCAAATCCATCAAATAGATCATCACATAACACATGTACGTTGAAAAAATCATGTATACACACACACATCATCATCATCATCAAAGTGTATCTATACAATCGTGATAGACTTCTATGGGCTCTATCTCAAAATCTATACATCAAAAATCAATATACCATGTTCACTCTCTAAATGGTGAGATGCAAATCAAATGCTCTGAGCTCTGAGCCTTTCCCCATTGGGGAAGGCACCTTCCCACTATGCGATCATCTTAACATCCCTTTTGGGACACCATATTTCATCATAAGTCCATATGTGTAGCCATATTTAATCTTCGTCCCACTCAGATGCATATTTTTTATCCCTCATATATGATGGGTATCGCATTCGATTTTTCCCCCACATTTTTTCAGACCATTTTCTTGAGCCTCCTTGCATTTGTTTGCACATCATTTTGATGTATTCCTTTGACCCATTGGTCCCACAAATTTCACATCCATATTGCAGTGCTTTTCACTAACTCACAAATCTGTAGGACATTTCCGTCATCTCTATTGAGGTCATACTTTGTTCCCCACCAAAGTGATTCCAAAACCACCGCCATATTTTTGTTTTTATCCTTATCCCTCTTTGCCTAGGGCATCTTCTTTTATCTTCTCTATTTTTCTCAACCTTTCCACTCTTTGTCCCTTCATCTATCTCTTTCAACCTAGTGATCGATTAGTCTTCGTATCATCAATCCCTAGTTCGAGGGGGAACACCTCAACCATCGTCATCTTCTATCACTTCTCATTTTTTTCTCATGGATTTCCCAACAAAAACCAATAAAAAAGGGGAAAATGTGGAAACCAACTTTTGGTATCCCTTATCCCCCGTCCACTCCCCTTCGTCGTCATTTTCTACATATATACCTCTTTTCTCATTACAATTCCCCTTTCCCTCCTAAATTCCATTTATCCCTTTAATTATTATTCTCCACCTTCATCATATCCTAATCACATCATATTTTGTCTTCTCTAAACATCCCTAATCATCCTTAATCATCCCTAAACTTATTTATTATCCATTTTTATCCTTCTTACTCACCCTATCTACCATCCTTAGGTTACCATCTACCTTTATTTAATGCATTCTTATCCCCAACTACCATTTTATCTTCCTTGAGCATATCTAACCTATATTTATCATCTGAAACCCTAACCCTACCTCATAGGGGATCTTTGCATCGAGCTGATCACATTTCCACCACCCAAATCAATGGACCTTCACAATCACCTTCGACCCTATAAATACGCCCATACCCCTCCTCTCACCATGATGTAACTTTAGAAACTTTAAGATTTCTTGTGATCTTTCCTTCATTTCTTTCTCTTATTTATAACTCATAGCATCACCTTTGAGATTCTTTGGAGATCTTGTGCATCACCCTTGGAGATTTAAAGTCCTATCTTTCCTTGATATCATTATTTTGCATGCTTAAAGACCCCATCATTATTGTGCATCAGCCTTACAGGTGCATCTTCCATCTTAGAGCTTGTCCCTTGCATCAATCATCCTCTATTACTCTCTGCAATTCATCCTTTCCGTACATTTCCATCCATTAAACCCTAGTTCACTCCCTAATCACCTTCAAACTAACCCAGTCACCATCGACCGATCCACTTATGTTTGATGTTTTATCATCCATTTTTTCCCCTATCTTCTTTCTAATCCCATAATCCATCATATATGTCAATCTTTCCATTCTGTACACCTGTGGCTTAAGATTTCATCTTCATCATATCCAACCACCACCGATTTGCACCAATCACCGTCGACTTGATCAAAAATCATCACTTTTTATTTCATCTTTTCTATTTCTTTCATATCCAAGCTCCTTGCATCATCTCAACATCATCTTCAGATTCCTGATCAAATTTAGACTAGTACCTTCATATCTGTTATTTTATGCATTTATTTTTGGTTTTTACTACCCTAGTTGCAATTGACTTGCTCAGGTTTGGTTCATTTTCTATTATCATATCTGTATTTTATCTTGTCTAGTTCATTTCAGATTCTTTGTTTAAGTTCAAATTTTGATGCATCTTATCGTTATCCATTATCATATTCTATCTTTTATCAGAAAAAGGGTTGACATCCTTCTTAGAAAGTTCTCACTTCTCAGGACCGACTTCGTCGGCTAATCCTCTATCTTTATTACTAATCTTTTTCGTGTTTTAGTTCTCTTTGTTGTGTAGGTTATCAAAATCACTACGAGGATATTTTGTGCCCATATGGATCATCATCTCATATAGAGGTAGCCTTAAACCCTCTCATTATTGGAGTTTCTTATTTTCTTTGTTGCTATTTCACTAATTTTAAACAGGAGTGACAAAATTCGGTTTAACTATGTTAACACCAACATAATAGGATACTAAAAACTAAAGTTGTTGCGAACAAAGGCAAAGTGTATCCACACACTCGGGTAATTTTTCCTATTAATCATGTAATTTTCATTTCATACTTAAAGGGGGGGAAAATGTAAGAACTCAAATTTGGTAATACATCCTTTGACAACACTAATATTGACATTTCACACTTTCACACACAAATATTCTCTCCTCACTATTGTTGCAGACTCACAGTACCCCTGGATATAGATCAGGCTTCTCAGTTGATGTTTAGGCATCCAGTGTGATTGCACAACATGGAATCCTTTCTCCAAGTGTGGGACTTGTAAATATGAGAAAGGATTCTCTAGAGAAGGCTGGTTCCTATTCCTCTGTTCAGATGCACCAATAAAATGTAGAGGTTTTACTACAACCTAATCTAATTTGCCAAGGAGACAGGGTAGAGAATGCATAAAAATAAAACCTAAACTACGGAGGTGATGCACCAAGGAATGTTGGACACCCGTTTTGCAGAATTAAACAAAGACCACATAAATGCAATACAACACCATACACAGGTGACCAAACTACAATAAGAGATCAAAAATGACAGCAACGAATACATGAGAGGGTTTAGAATCAATCACAGACATATATATATATTGCTCAAAAGTTGATACAGTACATTGCAGTGGCCAAGAGGCAAAAACTGGAATTACAATCCATATGGGAGGTTTGAAAAGCTCCACAAATTCTCCTGCAAGTAGGGAAGAAGAGAGGATGCAAAACAAGAATGTCCGACCTCTAAAAAGGGCTCCTCTTTACAATATATATGAAGAAATGAGGACGAAGAGAGAGGAAATCTAGAATCTGCCCCAACCATTTCTTGGTAGCATTTAAAATCATCTCATTATGATCCAAGTGGCGGATCCTGGAAAGACGGCGGGCTGTCTAACAGGAGCGGCGAGTTGTCTACTGCATTGAAGTTAGTAGTTGAAGCATTACACGCATCATAGACGTTTTCTTAATTTTCTCCCCCCAAACTACATCAAAATTCAAGATTGACCCAAGAATCATGTAGAGAATTTCAACAGCTTTCTGTTGATATAAAGAACGTGCAAATCCGAGCTCTGGATCGAAAGATATGATGATCTGAAGATTTAGGACACAAAACAGGTGAAAACAGATTTTTAAATTTCTTTTCCCGCGCTTTGCCATCTAGACGACACATGGCAGGCTCTGGTTCGCTAAGCAATTCCCTCTCTCCACCTTTTCGCAAGCTTTTCTTGTGGGCCCCTTAAACTTGGACACGTGGCACTATCTTATTGGTTTGGATCAGTGCTCGAAAACTCACCCCTTTGACTTTTTGGACCTTTTTCCCTGGCGACACGTGTCATGCTGTGATTTTTCCATGGGCCTGTCAAATTTTTGTGTCCACCGCGTCCTTTTGTCCCAAATATCCCAGTGCTTCGCGGGACAAAATCTTCCGATCCACCCAAAATGGGCTTCCTCGTCCCTTTTCTGCAAATGACACGTGGCGTGTATCTGATTGGCTTTCGGCTCCTTCGGCTATCTGCGTCTCGCGCATCCCTTTGTCCCACTTGTCCTTATGCTAGAGTTTCCTGTTTCAGATGAACCGGTTGGTTCACGTCCTATTGTCCCTAATGTCTCAGTGCTTCACGGGGAAAATTCTTCCAGTTTTCCCGATCCGGCCGATCCGCGCCTTTACGGGCCAAATGTCCCAAATTTTTTGGTGCAAAAGTTCTCCTTTTCAGCCTATCCGGGCGGTTCACGTAATCACGGTCCGAATGTCCCAAACTGTTGGTCGATTTTCTTCTCTTTCGGCTGAACCGACTTTCTGCATCCCACGCGTCCTTCTGATCCGACTGTCCTGGTGCTAAAATTCCCCATTCTGGCCGAACGGCTGGTTCGCGTCCTTCGCGCACTCTTGTCCCACTTGTCCTTGTGCTGCAGTTTCCTATTTCGGCCGAACCGGCTGGTTCACGTTCTTCACGCACTCTTGTCCCACATGTCCCTTTGCTGTTTGGGTCTCCTGTAGGCTTTTCAGCTGATCCGTGCCTTTGCGTCCCAAATGTCCCGACTGTTCTAGAACAAGGACTTAGCCGATTTTCACAATTTTTTCTGGCCCAGGCTTATTTTCTGCAACTTCTCGCATTCTCTCAGAGCTCGTTCTTTTTCAGCTTGGGACTTGGGAATCCTGATGTATGTTATCAATTCAACAATGGGGTGTAACATCCTCATTTTTATACATTAGAACAAGTAATTTTTTTTTTTTTGATAAATGCTTCCTGGTTCTAAATACATAATTTAGAACTCACAAATCAAATAACCATTCTTATAACAGATAACCATATGTAGTTGTAATGACTCGGAGTACCTCCGATCTATTCATTCCATGACTCGGTAATCTACCGATCTATTCATGAGTAGTAAGAGTTGGAGTTTTTATTTAACACCCCACTCTTGCGGTTCTCTTCCCTATTCTAGGAATCAGAATGCTCTGTTCAAGCAACCTATCTGAATAATTGTTACCATTTTTCATCGGCATCTCAACCCTTAGACCAGGTGACTTAGGACAATGCAATCAGCAACTTACGATACTTTGGCCAAAGGTTTGAAACATACTGCTTATGACTCGTATTCCTTAACGACATACTCGACAATCTAGAATACATCCTTCACCCCATTGTTATGTTATATAGAATGTCTTATACTAACTTCTGTCAGTCCCTCCTATCCCAAGTTATTCACTCGGAAACGGATTAGTAAGGTGAAAACGTTATATGGATGCTCCCGAGGACTAGGGATACGATGACATATTGGGTCAACCCTAGTTAAACCAGTGTGTCAAGATACCCTGAGTCTCCTAGGCAGCCTTATAACGTGACCACATTCCTAATCGGTCCCAGAGTAACTTGTCAGAGTTTAAGGTGTAAATCTTAACGATCAATGCAAAGGGTGTCAACATAAGTCACCTACATTGTTTTATCTTCGAGGAGATCCTAATCTTCTTGGAGGTACAACCCTGCAATTGACTTGTGCCATCAACCTTTACATTTGCCTTGAAAAGATCTACTTAATAAAAAGTGTTACATATGTTGAGTTAAATTATACCATAAGACGCTCCCTTTAAGGGTAGTCTTTCCCAACCCCTGGGTTCCTCACCATAGAATGACCTTTCTTAATAAAACCCAATACACAAGAGAAGTTATTAAGACTAGAGGTCCCATCAAGGAGTTCATAGAATATACATAATTCTAAATCAACGAAATTGGAAAATTACTCCCATCCTTCTCACGAGATTGCTAACCAAACCCCTTTTTTTTTTTGTTTATATCAGTTCTCATAACTGAATTTATATCTTACTTATTAGTATCAAGATATAATGATTAAGAATCCAATTAAACGTTGTCCTGGCTTAATCAAGACTAGGAATTAATAATTTAATCCATCTTGTTTAGCGTCTTGCTTAGGTTTATTTTTACCCTAGCTTCCAAAAAGACAGTGATCTAAATCTTAATTTAGCTTTAGATAGAACATACTAGAATGGCTAAACAATCATAAGTATTCATTCACATATTCTTGCAAGCTTATATTGATAATCACAAAAGTCTCCAATTTAAACAATAATAACAAGCTCTCAAGATCATTTGATCCGAAGAAGATCAAACTATCCAGATAAGAATACAAACACATAAGTAACAAATATCTCACTTTATTCCCTTCAGGCTAATCAAATACATTTTATGCTTTTAGCTTACTTGATACAATACTTCAACGGAAAAAGAACATCTTTCCTCATATAGTACATTTAGAGAATCAAGCTGAAATTCATCATAAAACCAAATTAAACAATCTGAACATCCTATCTGATCTGCGTGCTTTTACCACTTAGGGCAACCATCTGTAAAAATTGTCAACATGGGTTATTTCGATGAATTGAGCATGATCAGCACTAACTCTTAAAACAATTGCAATCCACCAACTGTTTTCATTAAACAACCTGTTTAAATGAGATCATTTCATCAAACAAGTAAACATATTTCAGACTATGCTCTTGTAATACAAACATGACTATAAACGCATACCTCATATTATAGTCACTAAATAGTCTTAGATACCTTTCAAATATTTCATCAAAACGTTAGTGACCAAGAAGACAAATGCATCTAAACAACTATCCATCTGAATCCCAAGGACAGCAACATCAGACAGACTAATATATTCAATGTAATAAATGAATATCATAACCTTTCATGATTCCATCAGCATGTTAGAACAATTCCAAAAGTTAGATAAACAATTATATCAACCTATACTTTACAACAGAAGAGAAATAAACGAATCATACATATTTCCCTCAGAACTAGCTCATGACTGTACCGTCTTTCCAAGAGCAAAGCATTCACCTTAAACACATGCGAATAAATCAGATGAGGCCACCAGAAGCACCACAGTTTTGTTAAAGTTTAAAATATAACAAACTACTAGAGTTTACTAGCAGTACAGTAGATCTCACGCCAAACAGTGATGACTATCTACCAAACAGACTCCACATGACCTTCCACACGAAGCGACAAACAAGAATATATTCACTCCCATCACCTGTCAAGGTGCATTCGATAGCTCCTTAGTTCAATCAAGCTCAAGACTAGATGTCCATGCAACCGAAGATGTAATCATGCTCAAACATGACAACAATCCCTCTCAGCAACCTACAGCTCATTCTAATCCCTACTAAACACTGTAAGGCTTTAGATCCAAGGTCAAAATCAAAGAACTTCTGTTTTATCGTAGTCAACAAGAGACTCCTTGACATTAAAGCAAATGATGTTTCCATAAGACTATGCAGAGATATTCATACAAAATCCACGCAACATGCACAACCTCATTTAACTGGAATTATTCAGAAAGGAAACATAACATACTATATTCACATCTGAACTCATTTAGAGTTTGAAAAGTATGGTAATCATGACCCACTTTTACAGAAGCCCAGATACATGATATCTATCTATACTTAAGGAACCCAACAGAGCCAAAACAACAAGTGTACAAAATCAGGCTAATATAGAGGCAGATACATTGGTTACCTATTAAGGATTTCAACTGAATCCGAATAATAGTATACATGATAAAGCTTCTACAGAAGCTGATATACAAGATAAGTATTAGTTAATGATTCCAACCATGCCAACAATGGTAAATATTCAAAATCAGGCTTATACAAAAGCTAAATACTGATTTCGTAACAAGGAATCCAACTGAGCCTCTACAACATTATTTGCTTAAACTTACACAGATAGGAAACGTAAAAAGTACACCAACTGAGTCTGTACCAAAAATTCATTACATAAACGAAGGTATTCATTACAAGATAACATAATTCGTATTACTAGTTACCCCTCCAGGACTCCGACTGAATCATGCTACCAGTATTCACATACATGACTTATACAGTAGTCCATAATATACGAACCAATCCAAGGACTCCACAGAGTCATCTTGCAAATAAATAAATATAATGCAAACCATCAACGGGTTAAATACCGTAATTACAACACAAGGGAGGGAAAAACAACTTCTACAGGGTTCCATTAAATACTGTAACACAGCCAGTTATCCATTCAACATAACCTAAGTATCATAGCGAAACCCAACAAGATTCAGTAACCACCAGCTATAATAGTTACTAACTTAGAACATTAGCTTATAGCCATAGAAACTACTGCCCATGGCTCACACCCCTTCTAGGCCTAGGTTAGATTAACACTAATCTAACCCCTAGGTTATAGTTTAGTTTTAGGTTACTAACCTTAATAAATCCACTTAGGTCTAACATTTCAAATGCTCAGAAAAGGACCTACAACATACATTACGAACAGGGTTCATTCCTGCACTGCCAATAGGCTAGTGGAAATAAATGTTTCTGAATTTATTACCTGGTCCATGATCAAGACCTTCCTGATATTACGATATTGGGAACCAATTCATTTAACATGATCAGCCTGATTTAGACTTCGGAACAGTTTATTCAATGCATTCAGACCTTGCAACCTGAGAAAGGTCTATAATTTTAGTTCATCCCAAATAAACTTAAAGCATTACTTGGATCAATGCCACCGATCCAAGGTTGAGTCTTATAGATGGATAACTCCATATTCATTCCGAGATCAGATTAAACTCAGGTTTAAAGTGAAAGAATTAAAAGAGTCCAATTATGTTCCGACTCAGTCAAAGATCTGCAATTTCAAAGAAGATACAGTCCATATCAAGCATGACTTCACAATCAAAGGAGCACATCCTTTTTCAAAAGAAATCACATATCAACACTTGAATGCTCAGGAGGAAGTAACAATAGTTCAGGGTGTTACATGCTTCCCTCCTAAAAGATTCATCATCCCGATGATTACATATTCGATTAACCTTCAGGTCAACCAATTTATTGGTTCACAAAACAATGCGACTATTTTCCAACTTAATAGTTCCAGAAATCAATGTCACAACACATTTTATTCAGCCTAAATAATGTTTGCCTCCATCTGGATTTCATATAAACTTGAAAAAATAAGTTCATAAAAGAAATGTTTTGTCAACAGATTTCATTCTGTTGAAAAAGAGAAGGAAAAGCAATTTTCATCTCTTCCAGATTTTCCCAAGTTGCACTTTCTTCATTAAACTGGTCCCACTGGACCTTACATTGCTGTATTTCATGATTTCTCAAATGCAATTGGCGAGTTTCCAACACTCGTGTGGGTTTAACCACGATTATTCCTGGGTCTTGGAACTGCAAGGAATTCCAATTTAAAACATGTGACAGATATGAAACGTATTTCTTACCCAAAGAAATATGGAAAACATCATGCATGTGAGATAAAGCAGGTGGTAATGCTAAACGATAAGCTACAAGATTGATTATTTCGACAATTTTGAAATTTCCCACGAATCGAGGTGACAACTTGGCAGCCTTGCCAAAAGTTATAGAACTCTTTCTGGGTTTAACACGAAGAAAAACCTTCTCACGAAGCTCAAACCTTCGATCAACCCGCTTAAGGTCAGCATATCTCTTCTTCCTATCCGCTGCTTCCTTTAATCATTCACGAATCAGCTTGACTTGCTGTTCCATTTCTGTGAGAATCTCTGGTCCAATTACCACTCTATCCTCAACACTATCCCAGCTAACAGGAGTTCTGCACTTTCTTCCATAAAGTGCTTCAAATGGTGCCATTTTAAGAGATGAGTGATAAGTGTTGTTGTATGCGAATTCAACTAATGGAAGATACTCTTCCCATTTATACTGTTGATCCATGCAATACATTTGTAACATGTCCTCCAACACTTGATTCACCCTCTCTATTTGTCCATCCGTTTCCGGATGATATGTAGAACTGAAGTTTAGTTTTGTTCCAAGAGCTGTATTAAGCGTTTGCCAAAACCTTGACGTTATTCTTGGATCCCTGTCATATATAATCAATTCTGGTACACCATGTAATCTGAAAATTTCATGTACGAATCTTTTGGCCAACACTGGTGAATCATCCTTTAGATTTCCAGCGATGAAATGAGCTACCTTCATTAGTTTATCTACGACTACTAGGATAACATCATGTTTATTCCTGGACATAGGTAACCCTTGTACAAATTCCATGCTTATTACTTACCATTTGTATTGTGGTATGCTATGAGGATATAATATTCCAATAGGGTGCATGTGTTCTGCCTTAACCCGCTGACATTCTAGACAATGAGTCACAAAATCAATGACATCCTTTTTCATACCTTTCCAAAAGTATTGTTGTTTTAGATCAGCAAGCATTTTTGTGATACCCGGGTGTCTAGAGAAAGGTGAATTATGAAATTCAACTAACAAATTCTTTCTCAAATCGTTCAGCATAGGTACGTATACCCTGTTTTCATAACGTAAGATTCCTTCATTATCAAAATGAAAACCCTTATACCTTTCATCACTAGGTTCTACAGCAAGCACTACTTTTACATGCTAAAAGTATATATCAGATTCTGAGGCACTTTTTACCTCATCCTTAAACTGAGTTCTTAACGTTATAAGAGCAGAAATGTGCTTCCTACGACTTAGAGCATCTGCTACCCTATTCTCTTTCCCTTTGATGTAGCTAATATCAAAATCATATTGAGATAGAAATTATAACCACCTTCTCTGTCTAGCATTTAGATTAGGCTGAGTAAAAATATATTTCAGTCCTAAGTGATCAGTTTTCAACTCAAAAGGTTTCCCAGGTAAATAATGTCTCCAGACTTGAAGCGCATGAACAATGGCAGCAAGCTCCAAATCATGAGGAGCATAATTCAGCTCATATAACTTAAGTTTTCTACTTTCATATGCTATTACTTGATCATTTTGTGGCAAAACACCTCCAAGGCCTTCCCCAGAAGCATTCGTTACAACTATAAAGCTCCCATTAGGTTCAGGTATAGCTAAAATAGGTGTGGAAGTCAACTAGCTTTTTAGACTTTTGAAAGCAGTCTCGCACTTATCATTCCAATCAAATTTCTTATCCTTCTTCTGCAATGAAGTTATTGGTGTAGCCACTTTAGAAAAATCCTTAACAAATTTTCTATAATAACCAGCAAGACCCATGAAGCTTCTTACTTCTTGCATATTCTTTGGTGCAGGCCACTCAGTTATTGCCACTATTTTTGAAGGATCTACAACAATTCCTTCTTTACTAATGACATGACCCAAATAGTAAACTTCTGAATCAAAGAAAGAACATTTGGATAACTTACCATACAACTTTCTTTTTCTCAAAATTCCGAAAACTATCTTCAAATGCTCATTGTGCTCTTCAACACTTTTAGAATAAATGAGAATATCATCCAAGAATACAAGTACAAACTTGTCCATAATATTCTTGAAAAATATTGTTCATTAAGTTCATAAAAGATACGGGTGCATTAGTTAATCCAAAGGGTAGAACCGTGAATTCATAATGTCTGTACCTTGTTTAGAAAGTTGTTTTATGAATATCTTCTTCTTTAATCCTTAACTGATGATAACCAGATTGAAGATCTATCTTAGAATAAACTGCTGCCCCACACATCTGATCAAATAGACCGTCGATCCTTGGAAGTGGGTATCTGTTCTTGATTGTTGCTTTATTCAACATCCGATAATCAATACACAGCCTAAGTGTTCCATCCTTTTTTTTCACAAATATTACTGGTGCTCCCTAAGGTGAAACACTTGGTCTAATCAAACCTTTAGACAAAAGTTCTTGCAATTGAGCCTTGAGCCCGACTAACTCTGTAGTAGTCATCCAATAAGGTGCTTTGAAAATAGGTTTCGTTCCTGGTTTGATTTCGATGGTGAAGTCAAATTCCCTCTTGGGTGGTAACCCTGGTAATTCCTCCGGAAAAACATCTTTGAAACTTTGTAGCAGAGGAAATTGTTTCATGGAATCACCATCTTCTTCTGAAAATTTAGATATCTTTACTACATAAAGGGTGCATCCTTTGTTTTTAGCCTTTTTAAGCTGCATAGCTGACAGTTTTCTAACTGAAATTTCCCATTTCACCCCTTGAATCTCTATTGTTTCTAGCCAATCATCTAAACATTTTATATTCTTTTCATAGCAGTCTACTTTTTCTTTATGGTCAGCTAACCAATTGACACCGATTACAATGTCATATGATCCCAAAGGTGTAACATAGAGGTCAACTTCCGTGGAAAAGTTAGGTAAGTCAAGGATTGCCGCAAAAGGACACATACTCACTGTATGAACAGAATTATTACCATACTGTACAGTCTAAGATTTATCCATTTTTCCAGCTTTTCTCTTAAGTTTAGAAGCAAGTTTACTAGAAATAAAACATTTAGTAGCTCTTGTATCAAAAATAATAGTGACAGGTATGCCAAATAACTTACCCAGAACTTCTATAGGTGTCACCTACTTTTCAGCTTGCTTGTCTGCTACTGCAGCATGTATCTTATGCTACTGATTACGATCATCCTTCTTCAAAGGGCACTGATTTATGTAGTGGTCTTTGCCACAATTGTAGCAGCCTCCTACAGGTCCCTTTTTGTCTCAAAATTGCCTCCAGCTTTGTAATTATCTCGTTGTCCTCCATAGGGCTTCTGCCCATTGTTATAATTTTTGGCAAAATTATCCCTTACATTTCCAGCAGGCTTATTTTCTACTGTTTTCTTACTATTATCCCCCAAAAACTTACTTTTGTTTCCAAACTTTTTCCATGGTCCCTTTTTGGGTACAAGTGAGGTTGAAGAAGGGTTTGCAATCTTCTTTCGCACTTCCTCTTTATGAGTAGAAATAGCCTTTAATTTCTGTTCTTATCGTATGGCCTTTTCAACAACTCCTTCCATAGTGGTTGGACTGTGAACATCGACCTCTCCCCCTATCACGGGATTCAGTCCCATGATGAATTTCTATATTCTGAACTTCTCGTCAGTTTGATATTGCAGTACATACTTGAGGAGTTTGGTAAACCGCTCCTAGTATTCCGTTACCGTTAGCTTCCCTTGAGCTAAGTTTTGGAATTCTTTCATTTTCTGATCATAGAAGAGTTGTGGCAGCCAACGTTGCCTAAAATAGCCCTTAAATTGATCCCAAGTAATATTGGTCTCATCAATATTCAGTTCGGCTTTACGGCTATCCCACCACAAAGATGCTTCATGGGAAAGCTGATAGGCTCCCCAAATAGCTTTGGTTTCCTCTGAGAAGTTTCTTATTGCAAATTACTTCTCTATTTCACTGAGCCAGTTCTCAGCTCCATCTCCTAATGTGGTGCCATCATATTTAGGTGGGCTTATCCTTTTTATATCATTAGTGAGTTCTGCTACCAACCTGGCCTTTTTGTTTTCTGGTTGGACAGGTGCATTTCCAGCATTATTATCAAAACCCATATCGGGGTTGTCCTCAGGAGGTTGCTGATTGTTATTACCAGCTTCATCTTTCTCCTTATTTCCCATTACTTGTTGTTCAAGTACAGCTAAACGATCTCTTGTGTCCAATAGGGCAGCAAGGATCTCATCAAGCTTTTGGGTTGTTGTTGCCCCTCCCTCTGGTGGAGCATTATTTGCAACGTTCCCCCTTGTTCTAACCATTTTCTGTTACAAGAAAATTCAGGTTTTTATCAGATTATGGACACAATAGGTCCAAGAGCTACAACCTTTAGCTCTGATACCAAGATGTAACATCCCCATTTAAAACATTAGAACAAGTAAATTTTTTTTTTTGATAAATGCTTCCTAGTTCTAAATACATAATTTAGAACTCACAAATCAAAACCACCATTCTTATAACAGATAACGATATGCAGCTGTAATGACTCAGAGTACCTCTGATCTATTCATTCCATGACTCAGTAATCCACCGATCTATTCACGAGTATCAAAGAGTTGGCATTTTTATTTTAACACATCACTCTTGCGGTTCTATTCCCTAATCCAGGATTCAGAATGCTCTGCCCAAGAAACCTATTTGAATAATTATTACCATTATTCATCAGCATCTCATCCCTTAGACTAAGTGACATAGGACAACGCAATCAGTAGCTTGCGATACTTTGGCCAAAGATTTGAAACATACTACTTATGTCTCATATTCCTTGACGGCATACTCGTCATTCTGTAATACATCCTTCACCCCATTCCTGTGTTATGTAGAATGTCTTATACTGACTTCTGTCAGTCTCTCCTACTCCAAGTTATTCACTCAGGAATGGATTAGTAATATGACAATGTTATAGGGATGCTCTCGAGGGCTAGGGATACGCTGACATACTGGGTCAACCCTAGTTAACCCAATGTGTCAAGATACCCTGGGTCTCCTGGGGCAGCCTTATAACATAACCACGTTCCTAATCAGTCCCAGAGTAAATCTTGTTCGATTTTAAGGTGTAAATCTTAACGATCAATGCAAAGGGTGTCACCATAAGTCACCTGTATTGTTGTATCTTTGATAAGATCCTAATCTTCTCGAAGGTACAACCCTGTAGTTGACTTGTGCCATCAACCTTCAAATCCATCTCGAAAAGATCTACTTATATATAAGTGTTACATACGTTGAGTTAAAGTTATACTTTAAGACGCTCCTTTTAGGGTAGTCTTTTCCCAACCCCTGGGTTCCTCACCTTAGGATTACCTTTCTCAATAAAACCCATTACGCAAAGAGAAGTTATTAAGACTTGAGGTCCCAACAAGGAGTTCATAGAAAAGCATAAATCTAAATCAACGAAACTGGACAATAACCCTTAATCTTCACATGAGATTACTAACCAAACCCTTTTTGGTTTATATCAGATCTCATAGCTGAAATATATCTTACTTATTAGTATTGAGATATAGTGATTAAAAATCTAATTAAACGTTGTCTTGACTTAGATCAAGACTAGGAAGTAATAATTTATTCAGCTCATTTAGCTTCTTGTTGAGGTTTATTTTAACCTTAGCTTCTCGAAAGACAGTGATCTAAATTCTAATTTAGCTTTAGATAAAACATAATAGAACTTCATGGCATTAGCATGGAAGAATTTGCTAACTTCATCTCGACTCTTAATCTTATGGACATAGAGCTTCATGGCAATCAATTTACATGGTCCAACAGAAGATTAGGAGAAAACTTAATTCAGGTTAAGCTAGACAGAGCTCTTATCTCTTCAAATTGGATCCTGGACCAGAATTTCCATCTTTCTTATCTCCCTAGAACAGGATCTGATCACAATCCAATAGTCCTCAATTTCTTCAATTGGTCAAAACCTTTCCATGGTAATTTCAAATTTGAGAAAATGTGGTTCGAACATGAAGACATTATGGACAGAATTAAAGAGTGGTGGGTTTGGGAAGGCATAGGGACAGCCCAATTCAGACTTCTTCAAAAGCTAAAGAATGTTAAACAGAAAGTTAGAACATGGAATAAAGAGGTTTTTGGGAACATTTTTGAAAAAAAGAAAGAACTTAAGCAACAGCTTGAAGAACTTGAGCTAAATATCTCCATGAAATGTATGTCCCTTGAGGATCATCAGCGTGAAAAAATACTCCTATCTGATCTCCATAATATAAACAGTCATGAAAAAACCTTTTGGAGAATGAAGTCTAGAGCCCTTTGGCTTAAGGATGGTGACAGAATCACAAAATTCTTTCATTTAACAGCCATCAAGCATAAAGCTTGTAACAGAATTTCTGAGGTTACTAAAGGAAATGGAAACATTACATAAAGCTTGTAACAGAATTTCTGAGGTTACTAAAGGAAATGGAAACATTACTAAGGATCCTGAGGTTATTAAAGTTGAAGAACTTAATTTTTACAAGAACCTCCTCACTGAGAACACCTCCTATAATGAACAAGCGGCCTCTTTCCTCTTAGACTCCATTCCTAAAAATCTTATGCCTGCTGAGAGATTTAAAAGTCTCTCAAAAACAGTCACAATCGAGGAATTAAAAAAGGCTGTCTTTTCTTTAGAAGGGGATAAGGCTCCAGGTCCAGATGGGTTTTTGGCTAATTTCTACCAAAGATGTTGGGAAATTTTCTCTGAAGATCTCTTGAAAGCTGTCAATGAATTTTACAGAACAGGAAATCTGATTAAAGAACTTAATAATACTCACATTGTGCTTGCCCCAAAAAAGTTGGATGCAAAAGACTTCAAAGATTTCAGGCCTATCAGTTTGGTGAATGTCATTTATAGGATTTTCACAAAGATTCTCACCACTCAAATGCAACCTATTCTCAAGGAGATCATTTCATAGCAGCAGAGTGGATTCATTCAAGGAAGAATTATCCAAGATGGGATTATCATGGTGCATGAAACTATACATTCTATGGATAAAAGTAAAAAGGTGGGGATGGCCATCAAACTTGACATGCATAAAGCTTTTGACAGGGTCTCCTGGAGATTCATAGATGAGGTCCTATCCAAATTTGGTTTTCAAGGCAAATTCAGAAAAATCATCCACTCTTGCATCTCTACCTCTAGATTCTCTATGGTTGTTAACAGGGAACCTATGGGTTTTTTTGCCAGTAATAGAGGTATACGACAAGGTGACCCAATCTCCCCTCTTTTATTCATTATTATGGCTGTCAATTTAAGCAGATCTATATCCAAATCTATTGACATTGGCATGTTAAAAGGCTTTCCTCCAACTACTGGAAATCAGCCCTCCTCTCATCATCAGTTTGCTGATGACACTGTTGTTGCAAACTCACAGCACCCCTAGATGCAGATCAAGCTTCTAGGTTGATCACTCTAGAACCTAGTGTGATTGAACAACATGGAATCCTTTCTCCAAGTGTGGGACTTGTAAAGATGAGAAAATATTCTCCAGAGAAGGCTGGTTCCTATCCCTCTGTTCAGATGCATACAAAAAATGCAGAGGGTTTACTAAAACCTAATCTAACTTGCCAAGGAGAAAGGGTAAGAAAATGCATAGAATAAAACCTAAACTACAAAGGTGATGCACCGAGGAATGTTAGACACTTGTTTTGCAAATTTAACATAGACCACATAGATGCAATAAAAACACCATGCATAGGTAACCAAACTGTAATAAGAGATCAAAATGACAACAATGAATACATGAGAGGGTTGAGAATCAATCACAAACATATATATTATTGCTCAAAAGTTAGAACAGTACATTGTAGTGGCCAGGAGGCAAAAAGATTGGCATTACAACCCATATGGGAGGTTTGAAAGCTCCACAAACTCTCTTACAAGCGAGGGAAGAAGGGAGGATGCAAAACAAAAATATCTGACCTCTTAAAAGGGCTCCTCTTTACAATATATATGAAGAAATGAGGGGGAAGAGAGAGGAAATCCAGAATCTGCCTCAACCACTTCTTGGTAGCATTTAAACTCATCTCATTATGATCTAAGTGGCTGATCCTGGCAAAACGGCGGGCTGTCTAACAGGAGCAGCGAGCTATTTGCTGCATTAAAGTTGGTAGTTGAAGCATTACACGCATCAGAGACGTTTTCTTAATTTTATCCCTCCAAACTACATCAAAATGCAAGATTGACCCCAGAATCATGTAGAGAATTTCAACAGCTTTCCATTGATATAAAGAAGGTGCAAGTCCGAGCTCTGGATCGAAAGATATGATGATCTGAAGATTTAGGGCACAAAACAGGTGAAAAAGGATTTTTATATTTCTTTTCCCGCGCTCTGCCATCTGGACGACACATGACAGGATTTGGTTTGCTGAGTTTGGATCAGTGCTTGAAAACTCACCCCTTTGACTTTTTGGACCTTTTTCCTTGGCGACACGTGTCATGCTATGATTTGTCCACGGGTCTGCCGGCTTTTCACACCCTTCATGTCCTTTTGTCCCGGATGTCCCTTTGCTTCATGGGACAAAAACTCGATCCGCCTGAAATGGGCTTCCATGTCCCTTTTCTGTTGGTGACACGTGTCATGATCTGACGTGTCATGATCTGATTGTCTTTCGGCTCCTTCGGCTATCCGCATCCCGCGTGTCCCTTTGTCCCACTTGTCCTTGTGCTGAAGTTTCCTGTTTTGGCCGAACCGGCTGGTTCACGTCCTTTGCGTCCATTTGTCCCAAATGTTCCAGTGCTGCGTGGGACAAAAACCTCCGAACCACCCGAAATGACTTCCTTTGCTCTCGGCTGCTTCGCCTTTTTGCGTCCTTCGCGTCCTCGCGGCCCAGATGTCCCTACTGCTTAGTACGAAAGTTCTCCATTTTGGCCGAACCAGCCGGTTCGCGCCCTCTGCGTACACTTGTTCCACTTGTCCCAGTGCTTCACGGGCCGCCTGGGGGCATTTCGGCCAAACCGCGCCTTGGTGTCCCAAATGTCCCAATTGTTCCTAGGACAAGGACTATCAATTGTTCCTAGGACAAGGACTTAGCCGATTTTCACAATTTTTCCTGAATCAATCTACTTGCTTGGAACTAAAAACTTCTAATGCATGTTATTAAATTAACTCTGGGGGGGAATTTTAGATAACAATTTGGTGAATTTTTGAGGTCACCTGCCTGCTAGGTGGAAGATCAGTGGCCTTTTAGCAATCCATTAGGCATGGAGTCATAAGCAATGACCTGATAATGAGCCTGATACTGCAACTCCTTCTACGAGAGTACGCTGAACTGTGAAAAACTCAAACTAGGAGTGACAAAACCTGCACCAAAGCACTTAGGGAAAATGAAACCTAACTACAACAAGACAATGTGCATACGCACTTAGAGGAATTTAAATCTAGACTAATATTTACAAGGATGAACCTTTTATTTTCAATAGTAATGTTTGAGATAGATTCCATTTACTGGAATCTGCAGTTCTTCACCGTCCAATGAGGCCAATTGGAAAGCATTGATGTTCTTGCACTTCGTGACCATGTATGGGCCACTCCAAATGGCATCAAATTTTGAATGCCTTCCTGGTATTTCTCTGTCCACATCCCATTTCAACACTAGATCTCCAACTTGAAAAGATCTATCTTTGGCCTTCCTATCAAAGGTCTTCTTGGTCAAAGCTTGATCTTTTTCATTTGCTCGGGATGCCTAATTTCTGATCTCTTGCAGCTCCATCAACTCTACATACCTCACCTCCATGGGCTTAAATTCAAGTAACTCCATCTGCTTCATGAGTTCCAATGTTGGCAACTCAAGTGACATGGGCAAGATTGCCTCTCTTCCATAGACAAGCCTGAATGGAGAGTTACCTGTGGATCTTTTGGGAGTGATCCTATCAGCCCATAAGGCTGATTTTTAGCTTGGTGTGCCAAGACTTCTGATTCTCATCAAGAGTTCTCCTAATGATCCTCAACAAGTTCTTTTTTGTAGACTCGGCCTGGCCATTACCCTGAGGGTAATAGTTCGATGAAGTGCTCAGGTAAATACCATTCTTGACAGCCCACTCAGTCACCTTAGATCCAATGAATGCCAATGCATTATCAGAGATTATTGTGGTAGGTACACCAAATCAGGTTGTTATTCCCTCATAAAAGTCTAAGATGCTAGACTCATTTGCCTCTTTGAGTGCTACTGCTTCTGTCCATTTGGTGAAGTAGTCTGTGGCTGTCAAAAACCATTTGTGCCCTTGGCTTGAATTGGGATTAATGACTCCAATGAAGTCTAAACCCCATTGCATGAATGGCTGGTCAACTGAGATTGGATGCAATGGAAGGGCAACAAGTATTTCTTTTCCTATGAAGAATGCACAATTCTTACACCTCTTAATCCATGCATAGAAATCACTGAAAATTTTAGGCCAATAATAACCAGCCTTCATGATTTTTAGAGCTGTCACTCTTGGTGAAAAATGGCCATTAGCTGGTCCACCATGAAACTCTTCCAAAACCCTTTGAATCTGATCTGTGCTAATGCATCTCAGCAACACTCCATTCACGTCTTTCTTGAAAAAAACTCCATCAACAATGGCATACGAAAAAGCCTGCAACCTGAAGTGTCTCCTTTGGGTCTTGTTCATCTCTAGGGGGGCACTGGCCTGTACCTAGGAAGTGCATAATATCTTGGGTCCAGCAAGGAGTGGGGAAAGCATTATCTTCTTCTTGATTGCCACTTGGCTCATGACTGTCCTAGACTATCAAAACAGCCTCTTCTTCATTACATACTTCCTTTTGCTTCCCCAAAACCAGCTGCTCACACAGTCCTTTCCCTCTTACTAGCTTGGTGATCTTGATATCAATGCCATACTCCATGACACGGGTAATCCAACCTACCCTTTTCTTATTCAAATCCTTGTTGAGGAGGAATTCCTTAACTCCAACATGTGAGACCAGCAACTGGACCTTTTTGTTTGAGACTAAATTCTTGAATTTCTTCAAGCTTCTGATTACTGCAAGTACATGTTTTTCAATAAAAGAGTACATCACCTCGCAGTCATCTAGCCTCTAGCTGAAAAAGGTAATCGGCTGCTCATCATTATCTTTGTTCTGCTGTACCAGAATGGTAGAGATAGTGTCATCACCTCCAAATGCATAGAGGATGAAATCCTTGGAGAAGTCTGGGTTGATGAGAGTTGGTGCTTAAGAGATAGCTTCTTTGATTGTTTCAAAACTCTCCTTGCCTTCTGCTGTCCACTTAAAAGCCATGCTCTTCTTTAACATTTTGGTGATGGGCTTGACAAGGGCTGTAAAATCTGGGATAAACCTGTGGACAAAATTGATCCTTCCCAAGAAACTTTGAAGATCCTTCTTGTGACTTGGCAATGGCAATGCTCTTATGGCTTCAACCCTTTCTGGATCAATTGCCAGTCCCTTTTTGGAGACAATATGGCCTAAAAGTTTTCCTTCATGTGCAAGAAAGATGCACTTCTTGGGGTTCAAAGACACTCCAAACTTTCTACACCTCTGAAACACTTGCCTGAGGTGAAAGAGATGGTCTGTTGCATTTTTTGAGAAGACAGTGATATCATCTAGATATATCAGCACTATCTTGTTGATCAAGCCTTTGAATGCCATGTCCATTGCCCTTTGGAAGGTAGCACCAGCATTGGACAGCCCGAATGACATCTTCTTGTAAGCATACGTGCCCCATTTAGTTGTGAAGGCTCTCTTGAATTGGTCTTCTTCTTTTACCATCACCTGATTATACCCCGAGTAGCCATCTAGGAGAGAGAATCTCTCTGAACCGGATACTACTTGCAATATTTGCTCCATGGAAGGGAGTGGATAATGATCCTTGAGAGATGCCCTATTGAGGTCTTGAAAGTCCACACACAACCTGATTTCTGCGCTCTTCTTCCTGACCGGAACCAAGTTAGCAACCCAACTTGAGTGCTTGATCGGGAATATAATGCTTGCCTCTATTAGCTTATTTAGCTCTTTCTTCATCAGAGGCTCAATGTTAGGGTTGATTGGTCTCTGCTTCTACCTGATGGGATTAGCATCTGGATCCAATTCTATGGTATGTTGCACCAAATTTGGATTGAATCCTCTCAAGTCTTCATAGCTCCAAGCGAAGACATCTGGAAATTCTTGGCAAAGCTGAACAAAATCAGATTTCTCTTGTGAGGTACTTACTTTGCCAATCTGCAATGTTTTGCCTTCTTCCACTAAAATAGGCTCTGAATCCTCACCCTTTACTTGAATGTTTTCCTTCTCCTTCCAGAACTGATCATTCGGGTTGAAGATTGACTCCAGGGTTATGAGGCCTTTTGGTAATTTGTCAGTTCTCAACTGCACCACTTGGTCACCATACTGCTGATGCAACTTGTCTTGATTCCTGACAGAGAACTCAGCTTCTTCTTGTAGGAAATTGACGATTTACTGGTCATTCTCAAACACTTGCCAACTGACATTGTTATCCGGCACTGAAGGCCTCACAATCACGTGGATGTTTGGCTGTACCTTGTCTTGTTGAATGCTTTTCATAATGTCAAAGGCTGCCCCTACTGCTGCCAGCCTGTCAGCGGCTTGATTCTCTTTCCTGGGAATGGATTCGATGCCAAAACCTTCAAAATCTTCCATGAGGTCCCACACCCTGTTCTTGTAGCACCTGAGTAGATCATTCTTGGCAGCATGCCGTCCCTTGACCTGATTTACAATCAATTCACTATCTCCAAAGACTTGCAGATTCTTTATTTTTCTCTTGATTGCCCAATGCATCCCTTGCACCAAGGCTTCATATTCAGTAGTGTTATTGGAGCATGCAAATTGAAATCTAAAAGCTGAATAGTACTTTATTCCTTGAGGTGAAACAAGCATGGCTCCACCTCCTGCACCTTGCCTACTCCTTGATCCGTCAAAAAACAGCTGCCATACCTCGTTGTCATCATTATGGCTTGGCTTGGTGATGCTAGGAACAGGTTGATTTTCTTCATGTATACAATAGACTCCCAGCTCAGATTCTTCTACTTCTTGATAGGGATCAAAAGCATGTATCTTGTTTGCCCATTCATCAAGAGTCAAATCTGGAATGCTTCCAACTTTGGTGTCAACCTCATCAGTACTAGGGTGATCTTCTTGATCAAATGCTGAGCAATTGGCATTAATCTGACTTGGGGTGTAAGGCTCAATATGGAAGTTTGCAATGGGTTCGGACCTAATTGTAGCCTTAGTTCCATACCTTGTTCTAAACAGCATGTGAGACCAATCAGCAGAAATATACCCTCCAATCTTGGCTGTGAAGTCCCTTGACAAGCAAAGGGCAAAGAGTGGTGGAAGGTCTATGATTGATACATCTTGTAAGACAACAACATTTGGACATGCATGCAAGGTAAGACTCAAGTTTTAAATCACTCCAACTATTGCTATTACTATCCCATCCAATTGCACTACTCCTACTGTTGCTATTGCTGTCCCATCCAATTGCACTACTCCTTTAGATATTACTTCATATTCGAGACCCAGCTGATCAGCTATTTGCTTGGGCATCACGGAGCTACTTGCCCCGGAATCAATCATGCAATTATGTACTAGTTTATCCCCAATGATTAATGAAACATAGAAAGGAGGGGGCTTCAACATTTTACCTTGTTGTCCTCCATGACTTCCTTCAGGATGGGCAGCATTTGTAAGCACTTTGTCTTGCATCTGAACCCGCTGATTCGAAGTTGTCCAATCCTTCATGGCAGCTTGCAGCAGATCTCTTTGGCCTAGGATAGATAGGGATTCCCACATTGATATGTTAATGTTTGTCTTCTTCATCTGATCAATGATACTGAATGGTGATGAAGAATCTCTCTACTGTCCTTTGGTTTGCATGTTTACTCCCTGCATGTGGGCAGCAACAGCTGACATTTGAGTTGGCCTAGGGGCTGTTCTTGGCTGCCCTTGTGTATTTGAAACTGGACTCTACTTGCCAATAATTTGTGGAACCGTGGAAGGTTGTGGATTGGTTGGGGCTAATGGTTGTTCTTCACCCAAATTCCTCCTTTTTGACCTTGTGTTGGATGCAACATCTTGAGAAACTGCCTGATTCATGCCATAGAAATCTTCTGCTTGCCAGTTCACCAATGTAGTGTCATTTGGGGCCGATTGCTGTTGGAATGTTTCTAGTTGTTGGCTGTTTCCTTGACTACCCTCACCCTCCACACCGGTAGTTGTCACCATTAGTGCTTGATTGAGAGCACCATTGAAGCACATGGATTGGTTGTGAGGCTCGTTGCATGGAAAGCACCAATCATATTCCTAAGCAATGTTGTTCTGTGTTGGCACTAATGCCTTGGAGGCAGATATGGCATTTGGATTATAGGGCTGGAATGGTCTATTGGTAGGAGGCCTTACTTGGTTTTGATTTTGATTCATATTTGCAGCTGGATTAGGTGGTCTTTGTGGTTGGTATGGCTGCCTATTAGGCTGAGCTTGGGGTTGATAGGAAGGTCTGAAACCTTGGGCTTGCTACCTCTTGAGAGTAACCAGCTCATTGCCTAGGTTTTGCAACTATTTCATGACCTCTTGCAGCTCATTTGGGGCACTTGGAGATGAAGTGGAAGCTTCATTTGAAATTTGGTTTCTAGGGGTGGGAACAGGAGCCAAAGTGGGTGCTTGACTAGTGCTTGGATTTTCTAAGTTTGGATACAAGGGCATGGGAGGCCTAGGATCCAGTTTACCAGCTTGAATAAGAAAGTTTTCAGCTCTAATGGAAATGCTATAAGCCATAGGGATTGTTGTGCCTCCCATGGATTGAATTAACATAGAAATATCATAATTCAAAGCTTTAAGGTAATATAGAAAATCACCTCCTACTGTTGGCCTGACCGCCACTGGAATCCTATCCCAAGACCTTTGAAATCTGAAGTTGAAATCAATCAGCTGCTCGTTGGGGGCTCTCTTGATAGTTGTCAGTTGCTCCAAAAGAGACAAGTTGTCTCCCTTATCTCCAAATTGCTCGTGAAGTGCAATGCACAGCTGATTCTAGTTTGTGATAGAACCAGCCCCAAGGCTCCTAAACCATTGTAATGTTTTACCCTTGAATGAAGATGCCAGTAATTTGACAGCTACTTGCATTTCATCGATTTCATGGATTGCACAGAGGTTAGCAATATCTTTAACATGATCACCTGGAGTAGTCTGATTTTCTCCAGTGAAGTAGGGAATGTTCTTCAAGGCTGCAATAGGAACTAGATGTTGTGCATTTGAGAGCAAGTGGGCCACTGCCTGTAAAGTTGAGGTAGGGATTGTTTTGAGCCATTCTAATCAGTCTTAAAGCCCTTGTATATTGAATGAAAGGCCTGTCAGGTGGAGGAGTTGATAGAGTTTTGTTTGGTGGAGATGGAGACCTTTGAATCCTTCTTCCTCTTTGCCTTCTTCTTGGAGATAGCTGCAGGTATTCAAATGGTACTTCTTCTTCTCCAGCTCTTGACCTTGTGGTGATTCTTCTCATGAGTTTTCAGGCCTGCACTGCTGAAACCAGTTGATTCTTCCCCTTGGAGTCGCCAGATATGCAAATAATAGTTCTTATAAGCAAGAAAACTGCAGCAGATGCATATCAACTTTGCTACAATAAAAATGAGACCTCTAGTGTCCCACCGGGTGTGCCAAAACTATTGTTGCAGACTCACAGCACCCCTGGATGTGGATTAGGCTTCTAGGTTGATGTTCAGGCATCCAGTGTGATTGCACAACATGGAATCCTTTCTCCAAGTGTGGGACTTGTAAAGATGAGAAATGATTCTCCAAAGAAGGCTGGTTCCTATTCCTCTGTTCAGATGCACCAATAAAATGCAGAGGTTTTGCTACAACCTAATCTAATTTTCCAAGGAGACAGGGTAGAGAATGCATAAAAATAAAACCTAAACTACGGAGGTGATGCACTGAGGAATGTTGGACACCCATTTTGCAAAATTAAACACAGACCACATAAATGCAATACAACACCATGCATAGGTGACCAAACTGCAATAAGAGATCAAAAATGACAGCAACGAATACATGAGAGGGTTTAGAATCAATCACAGACATATATATATTGCTCAAAAGTCAATACAATACATTGCAGTGGCCAAGAGGCAAAAACTGGCATTACAATCCATATGGGAGGTTTGAAAAGCTCCACAAATTCTCCTGCAAGCAGGGAAGAAGAGAGGATGCAAAACAAGAATGTCCGACCTCTAAAAAGGGCTCCTCTTTACAATATATATGAAGAAATGAGGGGGAAGAGAGAGGAAATCCAGAATCTGCCCCAACCACTTCTTGGTAGCATTTAAAATCATCTCATTATGATCCAAGTGGTGGATCCTGGCAAAACGGCGGGCTGTCTAACAGGAGCGGCGAGTTGTCTGCTACATTGAAGTTAGTAGTTGAAGCATTACACGCATCAGAGACGTTTTATTAATTTTCTCCCCCCAAACTACATCAAAATGCAAGATTTACCCCAGGATCATGTAGAGAATTTCAACAGCTTTCCGTTGATATAAAGAACATGCAAGTCTGAGCTCTGGATCGAAAGATATGATGATCTGAAGATTTAGGGCACAAAACAGGCGAAAACAGATTTTTAAATTTCTTTTCCCACGCTCTGCCATCTGGACGACACGTGGCAGGCTCTGGTTCACTGAGAAATTCCCTCTCTCCACCTTTTTGTGGGTTTTTCTTGTGGGTCCCTTAAAATTGGACACGTGGCACTATTTCATTGGTTTGGATCAGTGCTCGAAAACTTGCCCCTTTGACTTTTTGGACCTTTTTCCTTGGCGACACGTGTCATGCTATGATTTGTCCACGGGCCTTGCCGGATCTTTTTCGCACCACTTCACATCCTTTTGTCCTAGATGTCCCTAGTGCTTTCATGGGACATAAATCTTCCGATCCACACAAAATTGGCTTCCTCATCCCTTTTCTGTCGATGACACGTGGCGTGTATCTGATTGGCTTTCGGCTCCTTCGGCTATCCGCGTTCCGTGCGTCCCTTTGTCCCACTTGTCCTTGTGCTGCAGTTTCCTGTTTCAGCCGAACCGGTTGGTTCGCGTCCTATTGTCCCTAATGTCCCAGTGCTTTGCAGGGAAAATTCTTCTGGTTCGCCCGATCCGGCCGATTCGTGCCTTTACGGCCCAAATGTCCCGAATTTTTTGGTGCAAAAGTTCTCCTTTTCGGCCGATCTGGGCGGTTCGCGTACTCACGGTCCAAATGTCCCAAACTGTTGGTCAATTTTCTTCTCTTTCGGCTGAACCAGATTTCCGTGTCCCATGCATCCTTTTGATCCAACTGTCCTGGTGCTACAATTCCCTGTTCCAGCCGAACCGGTCGGTTCGCGTCCTTCGTGCACTCTTGTCCCACTTGTCCTTGTGCTACAGTTTCCTGTTTCGGCCGAACCGGCTGGTTCGCGTCCTTCGCGCACTCTTGTCCCACATGTCCCTTTGCTGTTTGGGCTACCTGCAGGCTTTTCGGCTGATCCGTGCCTTTGTGTCCCAAATGTCCCGACTGTTCTAGAACAAGGACTTAGCTGATTTTCACAATTTTTTCTGGCCCAGACTTATTTTCTGCAACTTCTCGCATTCTCTCAGAGCTCGTTCTTTTTCAGCCTGGGACTTGGGAATCCTGATGTATGTTATCAATTCAACCCTGGGGGGGTGAAATTGGATAACACTCACTCTTGCTTGGAACTCCATGATAGCTCTTCGATTAATTTCTTATTTTTTCACACCTCTTTTTTGTTAGTTTCTAAATTTTATTGGCATAAAACACATCTATATAGACATTTATCCTCTAACCCATAAAGTCAAAATATGCTTTCTCCCTCCTATCTAAAACCATAGGTTTCGGTTGATATTGAAACATGTCAATCTTGACCCTATTGCATGGTTTTTGACTGACATGTTTTGGGCCCAAACTCTCAATTCCATCATTTTTCATATGGATTAATATTCCCTCTTGGTCTTTATTTCATGACGTAATAACCATCCTAAGGCTATATAAACAAGTCAATCATACCTCATTTAGGACGCTGACACTTCATGTTCTCCTCATGTTAAAATAAGCACAAAAGGAACTTACTACTCCTTAGACAATGAAGTAACTAATGTAAATCCATTAGGGCAGCAACATCTATAGACCTGTATGAAGTATCCTCTCAGGTATATGAGTCTCCATATTCTTTCCATAAGTAAGAAAAAACACCCTTCCTAATTATTTGAGAAAGTGTGAAAGTCAAATAAGGCATTGTCAAAGAACGGTTGTCAAGATCAGATTACACTATGGTAGATATCACATGATAGGAGAAGGACGTACAGTTTGAGCCTTGTTTGTAGTAGTGGTGATTTCGGTGATGCACAAGTGTTCCCACAACCCACCTAATTTTTTTTTGTAGGAACTACATCTTGCACTACAAGGGTTTGGGGGTTTAAGTAGAGTTTATAGAGACATTCTGAAGGTGGGTGAAGAAGACCGAAATACATCGATAGTCTTTTTTAGGTAGGTGAATAAATCCAGAAATTATGGGCCCAGATTCCAAGCAGGTCCTAGACCATAAAATAGGATCATAACTGTATGGACAGTCTTGACCCATTTCTATGATTTTTCTTAGGTCTAATTTTAGGTGCTAGTTCTTGTAATGAAGCATTTCCATCCTCAGATCAACTTGTTCCTGCATTCAGATCACTCAGACTCTCCCAGGTCCACACAAAATTAGCTATGTGTAAATTCTCCTATGTTTTGATAGTTGTTAGGTCAAGTCACTTTGTGAAGCATTATTATGATTTGTGTACTTAATGTTGGAAATTAATTAAATCATCCTTTTTATGCATGATAATTAGGAACATTCTAAAGCTTTAAAATGTTGAGATTAATTACCATAAAGAGTGAAATAAGAATCACATCATCTTCACCACACCATGGGGGTTGTGCTAGGATTTATTGTAAACACATCTCCTGGGTTATGAATCATGGCTATTGGTCATCGTGGGCACTTGCAAAGATTCGAAGAATATGCTCAGAGTTTGTTATGAAAGGATCATTTGAGTTACACACCTGGGCGAGTCTCTAAAATTTATGGTGGAAGATACAAACATAAAAAAGACGTTTTGAAACATCTTTTGATCCTCTCTTCCTTATCTGGGATTCTATAAATGTAATGAACTTCATTTGTGAAGGGATCCTTCTGTGAATGTAAAGTTATTTTACCCTTTTAAGTTGCAGACCCTTGGTTTTTGGACTTGTATAATACATCTAGTGCCTTCTCGATAACTATAATAGATAGTGTATCTGGAAAGACATTAATATGAATCGATTGTGGTTCTTTCTACCCTTTGGCTCGTGTTGATGTTTTCTTACCTATTTGTTCAATTATTGTGTGATGTGTGTAGACCATATATGAATGATTTCAACCTATATTCTTAGTAATGCAGGGAATAAGAGTTTGAAAATTTACATGATCCATCATCCCTTCTACCCACCCTTTTGATATTGAGTTTGTCCTCTACTTCTTATCCTAGTGGGAGTGGTCTCTTTATGCTCTGGCGTATCACCATTTTCTTCCATTTTAAGTTCTCTTTATGCCCCTTTTTCCTTGACATTATTAGAGTAGAAGTAGGTTAGTGATAAAACTTGAGTCATCTAGGAAAGGAGTTGGCCTTTCTCTGGAGGTTTGTCTTATGGGCCAAGGTCTCAAACTTTGGAGACAATCCCATGTCGTTAGAGTAGCCTAGTTTTTCCTAGACCTAGTCATCTTACACGGTGCACAATTTTTGTGACAACACTTTGATGAAGGATATTGCAGGTGTCTAGTGTTTCCACTTTGTTGTACGTGATTATAGGTCATCCCAACATTGTGCTCATCCCAATGTTGCATGAATAAGAGGAAAATATAACGAAGGACATTTCTAAGCAAGAGAAGCACCTAGGAAGTTTCATGTCGCAACAGTCAAAGGGTCTAACACAATATAATTCGTGTTAAATCTGTATAATTCCATGTTTGGATTGTATAACATTTCTACAATCTTTCCCCTACTCAATTTCAAGTTCCTGAATTGACAATGGAGCATCTTCAGTCTCTGATATGTCTTTTCTACCTATTTGCACATCTAGATCCTCTCTATTATGACCAGTGTAACTTAGTCTTTATCTCCTTGTATGTATTTGAGCTATTGTTTATTGTTTATCAATTGTTCCAAGTATTAATACATTAAATTGGTTATGAATGGTTGATTATATAAAAGTAATCCCCGGTTAGAAATGCTTGCATTCTCTTCATATTATTGTGCACTTCCATAATATAAATTTAGTTAAGGTGTAAATAGAGATATGAGTATACAGAATTCATAAAAATAGATCAAAAAGCCTAAAAACAAAATATCTAAAAATATAGAAATACAACTTTGAGGCCCCAAAATCAAACTAGTATAATTAAATCAAATTGTCCACAATATTAGTAAATTCAAGGAAGTGAAAGAGATGCAAACATGGCCGAAATAGAAATAGGATACAAATAAATAAAGAATTGGCTTTAAAAAAGTTTTCAAAAAAACCCAATTGCAACAAGTTAATGCTTAAACAATTTCAGCACCACATACCAACAGAAAGTGAACTTAATCCAGAAATCAATAAATACTCTTATATTAAGCTTTTATATAGTGTATATAATTTCCTTTCAAATCTTGTAAGGATTTACATTAATTTTGGATTTTAAGAAATCGAATTTGACAGCACGTAAGTAGCATATGAGATGGGCGACAGAATATTTTTGTCCGTTTCGTCCCGTGGTGCAGTAAATAGTCGAACACATCTGTCACTCAATGGACTTGTCATTGTAATTGTAAGGTAGGTAGTACTGAAAACACTGGAACAGAGAACATGGATATCTGTTACCATTATAACATATATAATATGAGCAATAACAAGTTCCGTTCCGTTCTTTACATATGCTCACAGTGTTACTCTTACAAGAGCAGACACATGTTTCCGTAGGCACTACACAGATAACTTACTGTCCACACAGACAAGTAGCTACAATGAACACTCCTTATTATAACAAGAGTGTTTATTCCGTATAACAAATAATCATCATACATAAGTATTAACCAAATATCTCTGTGTGTTGTCTGGATCTACAGAAAGAAATTCATGATGTCAAGAAAGAGCGGCTTTTGATCCATCGGGCAGGGGCGGGGGCACGGACGCGCATCTCCGGCTCCTTTCACCTCTTTTTCTGCAACACCAAGATTGATGTGGTGTATGTTATGTTAAAGAGTAAATAAAATATAAGAATGGAATACATAGGACAGTATAGGATAGAGATAACTTAACTGAAAACAGAGTTAGAGTTGAGTGCAACCAGTGGAATTTCTGAGAAGATTTGGTCGGTCTCCTTTTTAGAAGAGGATTTAAGCCAGGGAAAGCGGGATGGAGTGACAGGGGCATCTGAGAGGGGCACAACTGGAAGTTTGTGACAGTTGCAAATCTCTATCATGTAACCATCTGGATCGTGGAAGAATATTTGGTCCACGTACACTCCTCCCTCCTCCACTACTCTCTTCTCGTATTTCATTCTTATTTCTTCTAGTTTTTTCTCTACCGAGCCAACATCGCTGCTCTGCAACAAAAAAACACCAACACCAGTCACACCATCGCCATCACAACAATATTATTATAATATCTGGTATAGAGAAAGAGACAGAGATAGATATATAAACCTGAAATGAGATATGGTTATCCCTTGGATTGATCTCCGACTTTTTGGGGAGGTCATCAACAGACTTGCACTGCAATAGGTGTATTCCCACGCCGTAGTTGAATAACCTTCACCAGTTGCACCACATGATTAACCTCTGAAATGAATTTTAAACAATTATACAAAGTGTGGTGTGGTGTTCAAAATTACCATGCTCCTTCAAAGTCGAAGGAGGAAGGCCTTTTGACGAGGTTGAATCCAAGAACATTCTTGTAGAATTGCGAGGAAGATTCCACAGATTTGCACACCAGGGAAACGTGGTTGAGAGCCACCAAAGGAAGAGAGCACGGAATCCCATCTCCGTTCCCCATTTTAATCTATCTATCTGAGCAGCTAAGCAGCAGCAGCAGGAGGAAAAGGACGAAAGTATATAATTAGAGGGAGGGTCGCTGCAGCCCTTTTTAAAGAAGTTTGTGTGACTACTTACTTTGTTAAAAGAGAGAAGAGAAGAGAAGAGTGTAGATGCAATTGCAATGGTCCACTTTGAGAGTACAAACGCATCGTCGCGATTCACGTTGGGATGACTTCGTACATTCCCGGGGATCACGAGATCAAAGTTTCCTAATCTCATTCTTTCGGCAACTACCGACATAAATGACTTTTTATGATTTAAAAGACTAACAACAAAGTTGCTTAGTGAATCAAACACATTTATCTAACAATCAAACATTTATACCAAAAAAGCACGCCTAATTAAAGGCTGTCCCAAACATCTAAGGAAAGACTGCAAATTATTACCATCACTCGTTAAGGGTATCTAAATACATTCTATTATTGCCCTTAATTACACATCCATGCATTACAATCAAGCTAAATATCAATTGCAAAGTGTTGCAAGCTAAATCAAGGGATTCATCTTGTTTACTTTCTCTAACATCTATCCCATCATAGGATTTGGAGAACTATTCTCTTTATCCTTATTCAAAGTATTAGTATGTACTTCAATATCCATCATGTCATAAGATAGTAAGGTTGTAGATTTCGGTGTAATCAAGGTGGTAACAAGATAAGATATCCATAGATGTTAGCCAACATTCACAAGGATTACAAGAAGGGTCAAATAGATTATAAAGTAAGAATGCACAATGATAAACAATTGTGCAAAGTAATAAGGTAAGGAAACCTAAATAATTCCTAAAATAGATATATAGATATGCTACCCTATCCTGATCTATGCATGAAAACATCCATAAGTATTCAAACTTGAAATGAAATAAATGACAAGAGAGGTTAGAGATGCATACCTACATGAAGACACCATTAACAAATCAACTTCCTCCTAGGGTCAACAACACATTATCAGAGAGTTGATGTGGGAGACCACAAGTGAATAAAACAAGACCTAGGAACACCTCTACTTGAAGACTTCAATAAATCCAAAGGCTTTATAGACCATGGCAAGTGAAAATCATGTGTTTGTAGATTCTAAGTACCTAAATGATCCAAGTGTGAACGCCAAAGAGTACAAATATGACAAACTTCAATACCTTCTGAGCTTTTAAGGTAGATTAGCCAACACTATTTGACCGAATGAGTGATGGATGAGATGCGGATGTTGGAAGCACAATGGACTGAGGGGGGGGGGGTGTGAATCAGTCCTGTAGAATGATTTCTATAACCCTTCAAGGATCTCCTGTTTCGGTTATATTTTGTCACACCAGCCCCTTCTTTTTTTTGGTGTTCCTTTGTTCTTGCGAGGCTCAAATTTTGACTAAGTATGGAGTTGAGCGTGAAGGGCATCCACGTGTTCCTTTAGTGCATTTTGGAGAAGGCACAAGGAACCAAGATCTTCAAAACAACGTGCGACTTCGACGTGGCAGGAGCGCAACAACATAGCTTGAGCGAGCAGAAAAGTCAAAGGAAAAAGAAAAGAGTCCACAAAGCTCCATGTGTCGTACACGTGTAACTCCAAGGGGAGAAAATAAAAGGCGGCCCCAAAAATTAGCGTGCGGCCTCCACGCATCACTCAAAGAAGCTACCACCGTCCAAAGACCCAACCAAAGAAGTAAAGGACTCACAGTTTGGCAGATTGAATGTAATCCCATGTCCCAAAGCTAGGAGTTGAGATTTACCATATGGGTCAAAGATCATGCAGGTAAAGAACTAAATGCAGATGGTGGAAATCATAATGGCAGTCACATTGGAGTGTGAGCCATGGGGTTTAGAAAATAAGTTCTTGTGCTAGTTTCAAAGGGGAAAAAAAGAGAGAACAAGTTCAAGGAGCTTCGAATTTTTTTTAGTTTCAATAGTTTGTGTTCATCAGTCTTAGCAATGCTCTGTTGTAAAGAAACATTGTAATTTGTGCCATTATTGGCCTTGTGTAGTGTTTTCTCTATAAATAAAGGGTTTTTGTTTTGTGCACAAAAGATTCACAATACTCTGGATCTATATTTTCTCCTGTATGCTTTTATTCAGTTCTGGATGAATGTTCAAGTTTCTACCGTGTTATATGCCCTTAGATATTTACATAAATATGTTCACTCGTAAATGGTTATGTTCTCACCTCTCATTAAGTCTTTGATAACACAAAATACCTCTAAAATAGGTTGACCACGCTCAATGCTCTTTGACTAGTTTAGTAGTTATTTATGTATCTATTTCTGTGCTTCTAACAAGTTTTGGTGCATCGCCTTAGGTAGCTTTTACAATTTGCTTTTAGTTTTCTCTCTAACCCATTATCTCAACACAAAGCAGAGAAGAGCCAACTTCTATAAAATCTGGAGGTTATCTTAGGGGCCAAGTCCCACGTCTCTAAGATTTCCCATGACTTTGATGGTTCATATGCAAAGATAATCGTCAATAGTTTTCCTTGCACGCCCTGTGGGACAAGCATTGAAAGCTTAAACTTCAAATATTGCTAAGTTTGGTGTGTGACTTAGCAATTCCTAGCCTTTTGAGGCGGGTAAAAGCACAATAAACTGTCCCACTTTTTGGTATGTTTTGTACCATTATAAACATGAATTTTCAGTTTCATTGATTTTCTAAAGGTAATAGCCATAAAACCGTACACATTCATGAAATTCCACAAACTAACGAAATGTTGCATTTAGAGTGTAGAATACATATAAATTTTTTTTAAAAACAAATTGCAAAAAAAATGGTCTTTTTCTTAATTTTATTCATACGTTGTTTCTTATGTTATAAAAGAGGAATGACTGTCCTCGGGTGGTTTTTTTGAATGAAAATTTTTTTTTTCACCATGAAATTTTAGATATATGTTCAAGATTTGAATTTTGAGGGTGCTATCAAATTTTCATATTTTTTTGGACTTATATTTTTTTTTTAATTAATTATTTAGTAAAAATATTTTCAAATAAATGGCGCGTACAAATGTTTATGCCAATAAATTTTAAGATTTATATCGAAATTGAATTTTTTTTTTCACAGGTAAGAAGAAGACTTCAATAAATAGTAATTTTAATTTTTTCAAATTTTTTTGATATTTTTTTGCTATTTTTCAAATTGGGGTTGATTGTGTACGATCGATTGTCCTAAAATACCATATGTTAGCAAAATATAAAAAATAAATAGTAAAACATATTTTCAAAAAATGAAAATTATATTTTTTAGAAAGCTAATAAAATTCTGTATTTTGTGTTTAAAATTTTGTAATTTTTATTCATTCGTTAACCCCAATTACGTGGCACCCTAAGTGGCACATTTTTGGCATAAAATTATCCTCCAAATGGATTTTGGCGCCAAAATGTGCCACATAAGTGCCACATAGGTGCCACATAGGGGGGGTTCGCGCGAAGGGGGGTTCGCGTGAAGGGGGTTCGCGTGAACCCCCCTTCGCTCCGAACCCCCCCTAAAACCCGAAATCCGCCGCCCAAAACTATATAAATATCTATATATAACTCTCTTGCCGCCAAAATTATTTGAATTCGGGGGGTTCGCGCGAAGGGGGTGTTCGCGCGAACCCCCGTTCGCGTGAACTAGTTTCTTCATCCTACATGGCAGTTCAGGCGAAGGGGGTTCACGGCGAAAGGGGTGTTCGCACGAACACCCTCGATTTGCGATCCCGCCCAACTTGTTACTCGCGTTTTTGGGACATGAAGTGGGACACAACATTGTGCTTTGACCCGAGGCTCTGTAGTAACACATATGGTGACTCTATTCGACATCTCAACTTGTCTCAATAGTATTAGTGGGTTAATCCTCTCTAGTTAATGAGAAGGATTTAAACACGACATAGAACAAGGGAAGAAGGCACGTTTGAATATCTGTAGTTGTCCCTAGGAAGAAATAGAAGAGGTAGACAAATTCAGAGATCTCTGTCTCCTCCAAACCGGACTCTTTCAATACCTCTACCTAGAAGGCCCTTCTTAGAGTCCACTAGAGTTATCAGGCCTATCATTATGGCTCATCAACCATCCCCTCCTTTGAGACAATTCATCTCGTGGAATCAAGGAAGTCTGCTCATCTTATTAGTACATTCAGTGACATGGAATCTCATCCCAAAAAATGTAATGAAGGCACTACCTAAATTCAGCGGTGAAGACTTTAAAACCTCGAAGGAACATCTTCAAGATGTTGTAGAGATATGAATAGTACATTATATCACGGAGCAAGATGTTGCCTTAAGGTTATTGAGTGCCTCATTCAAGGGAAAAGCCCTCGACTAGTATTGATCCCTGACTCCTAGCTCCATTGGTACTTGGGATCAGTTGGGAAATGTTTTCGTCAGAAGATTTAGTGAAAAGGGAGATATATTTTCACTCTTACATCAACTTATCAACATCAAGAAAGCTCTAAAAGAGCCTATGACTGACTTCAATACTAGATTTCATAAGACATGGCAAAGAATCCCAGTTCTAGGTAGGCCACCTGTAGGTATGGCTATTGTTTTCTATTTAAAATATTTAAACTCAGATATCTCTGTCATGATTCAGTTGTTGGGAGGAGATTCTTTTCCACAAGCATATGATACTGTGGTCCAGGATGAGAACAATTTGATAAATGCTGGTAAACTCCCCCCAAAGGTCCCTTTGCTAGTATATCTAGAGATATCCCTCCGTCCCTGGGCACAAGCTTCAAGCTCTACCCAAGCTCATGTATCCATACATAGCTACCTTCAAGGAGCCTCCGCCCTTGCAGCAACATCAACATCTTCTTTAGGGATGGAAGAAATGAAAAATATCCTTAGGAGTTTCTCCAATGAGATAGTTAATCTTAAGAGAATTCAAAGTGCATACCCTAGACAAAATTATCAAGGCTACCAAGGAAATAAGCCCGCTTACCCTCCGCAATATCAAAACGCCTAAATACCACCACCAACACAACCATCTAACCAAATTTTCCCAGTCCCAACACCAATCCAGATGCTCCCACCCAATAAGGGGAGAGAAATGATTCTAGGACAAAACAATTTGGCGGAAGACCCCAACACTTGGTGTTTTCCTTGCAATACCCCTCATATGCCAAGAGATTTCCCTTAAGGGAATTTATAGAAAAAGGTAGCAAAAAAAAAAGAGAAATGGAAGGCTACGAGGTCCATAATGGTGGACCCTACCAGTCCCAGGAATTAAAAATGTGGCCTTGGTTGCGTAAATGCAAGGGATGTCCCTAGAACAAGAGGCAAAAATCACACTTGAACATGCATTGTTCTCTTGGGTCAAAGGAGAAGAGTTTGTGTTTACAAATGAAGTATCTACTTCTAGCCCAGTGTAGTCAGATTAAAAAAATCACTCCAAGAGGTAGATGTTAGAAGCCACAATCCTCGATCCTATAGTAAGGAATGAGGTGAGGAAATGGCCTTTGACATTTATTACTCCTCTTCCCATAGTTAGAAAAGAAACTCTAGTGGTTGCTCAAAATCAAGGTACTTTCCATCCAGCACCGGAAAGGTTGAAATATCAGCAGTCCTCCAAAACACCACCACTAGGGCCAAGGAACATAGTAGAACAACTCAAAAGGGCACCAACCAATGTATCCTTGCAGGATATCTTGGGCATCCCAGAGAAAAAGGAATTGCTCCAGGAAGCATTAAAATATAGTAGTGGACTGACTACAACCAGAAAGGATACAAAGCAACTTAGAGTAACTCAAGCTCCAACAGAGTCAGTGATGACGAATCAGAAAGGGGAGGGAAGTAAACCAAGACCCCAACCCTTCTTTATGAATCTTATAATTGGTAAGAAGTTATTACATAACTCCATGATAGATTCTAGCGCAAGCACAACTGTCATGCCGAAAGAAATTACAAATGCCTTGGGAATCAAATATGAACCCCTAAGAAGAGGAGTCGTGTAGCTAGATGGAAAATTATTTCAAACCATTGGAGTCATCAGAAGTCTCCCATTACAACTATATTCCTTCTTGAACATAACCATTCCGTAGGATATAGTGGTGATTGATGTTCCAACGGTCTTCGGGTTATGTCTGTCCCATGACTTTACATCTTAAATTAGAGGCTATATGTCCCTTAATTGGTCTCATCTAATTTTGCAGACCAAGTATGAATCAAAGATGAAGGTGCTATCAGAACCTCTTGTGGAAGAGCACATAACGGATCAAGCAGCCTCAAGTTTTGAAGCTTCACATGCAATGATCACTCGAGAAGAGGAGTCATATATAGATGAAGGGGACTATCAAAGTGGAAATTATTTGGTTGACCTATCACTTGGTGACCCATTTGGAAATTTTGATTCCACTGGGTTAGGAACTTATGTAATTTTTGATGAGAACCCCATCATTCCAAAGATCATGAAGGAGGATAGTAAAAGTGAAGAGAATCCCACAAAGTATCCACATATATGGACTCTACACTTCGACGGTGCTAGAATTAGAAATGGCTTTAGAGCTGAAATATGCTTAGCATCACCAAGCGGGAGGACAATACTCTAGTCATTATGTTTCCAATTCACTTGTACTAGCAATGAAGCAAAGTATAAAGCCTTAGTACATGGTTTGACCTTGACATGTAAAGAAGGTATAAAACAACTAAGAGTCTTTGGAGACTTTGAGTTAGTCATAACACAAGTCATAAGTACTACCACCACAAAGAACCAAAGAATGATGTCCTACCAAAATAGGGTATGGGATCTCATTGAATACCTTGAGGCCTTTGATATTAAGGTTATCCCTCGGGACCAAAACATAGAAGCAAATAGGATGGCCCAGATCAGATCGCAATTTGACCCTACTAAGGATCTGCATGTGAATAAAGATGTAGTAAAGCTGATCATTTGCCCATCCATACTTGAAAATATAGACCATTGATAAGTCTTTGAGAGTGACCAATAGATATTGTTCTTCCTCCAACAATCTGAAGAGTTTGCTAACCAACTCCAACCAAAAATTAAAGAATCATACAAAGATGAAGTTATCCAGCTCAGAATGAATAAAATTCCAAAAGGAATGATAACATTTGAAAATATTTTTGACTCCAATGATGCTAATGTAGGAAGGAGGAAGTTCATAGCAGTTAAGGAAGACTATGCTGAGATAGAATTAACTCATGGAAAGAAGTTAAAGGTAGGAAATTAGTCACCCAGTACGAAAGAGAAAGACTTGTGGCTTTATGCCATAAATATGATAAGGTGGTGGCCTAGACTTATGATGACCTACATGGTTATAACAAGGATATCATCCAACATACCATTGATTTGGAGGAAAGAACAAAACATGTGCATCAAAAGCAGAGGCCGATGAATCCAGAGATAGAATCTCTCATGGCTGAGGAGCTCAGGAAGCTCTTAGAAGCTAAAATAATCTTTCCAATTAAACATTCCACATGGGTGTCCAATTTGGTGCATGTAAGGAAGAAGAATGGAGAAATCAGGATTTGTGTGGATTTCAGAGATCAGAATAAGGTATCTCTTAAGGATCATTACCCTTTTCCTTCCATGGAACAAATACTACAAATAGTGACAAGATCAAAAATATTTTATCTGTTGGATGGTTTTTCAGGTTATAATTAGATTTGGCTCGCAGAGGAGGATCAACATAAAAACACCTTCACAACAAAGTGGGGAACCTTCGTGTATGAAAATATTCCATTCAGACTCACCAATACTGGGGAAACCTTCCAGAGAGCCATGAATTCTACATTTGGGGAGCTAATCAACAAGGTAATCCTGATATACTTAGATGATCTCACAATGATCACTAGGAGGGGAGAAGATCATTTTGACGCACTGGAGGATGTATTCAAGAAGTGTCAAGAATTTGGAATCTCTTTGAATCTAAAGAAGTGTGTTTTTGGAGTACCACTAGGAAAACTCCTGGGACATGTTGTCTTGAAAGATGGAATCTCAATCAACCCATAGAGAATCAGAGCTATTTTGGAGCTGTTTCTACCTGTCAATAAGAAGGTAGTATAATATTTCTTAGGAAAAATCAACTTTGTTAGTAGGTTCATTTTGGAATTTTCTGAAATGATCCGCCCAATCACATTGATGTTGAAAAAGGATCTGAATTTCAAATGGACCACCGAAGGTTGAAAATCCTTTGAGGTAATTAAAAGAGCAATTGCATCAGCTTGAGTGTTACGCAATCCTGATTTCTCCAAAGATTTCATCATTTATGTATATGGAAGCAAACACAGTATAGCCTCCGTGCTGACACAAAGGGGAGAGTCACAAGGAGAGGAGCATCCAGTAGTCTTCTTTTCCAAGACTCTCCATGACTATGAAACAAGGTACAATTTCATGGATAAATAGGCCTACACCATTATCAAAGGGTTGAAGCAATTCAGACACCTGGTGACCAATAACAAGATTACGATATTAGTAGCACATTACAATGTCAAGGAATACATCATTGAAGAAGAGATAATTGATAAAAGGGATAACTGGATCACCAAGATATTAGAGTATGATGTTGAGATAAAGCCCATGAAATTGGTAAGAGGAAAATGCTTATGTTAGTATCTCACCCAGGATCTAATGACACCGATTAATGATGAATCTGAGATGGTGCTCCATATCCAAGAAAATGAATCTAGAAATTGAGTATCTGATAGAATGCATTTCATGCAAACAAACAAGTATCTAAATCACCTTTCTCTCAAAAAGAGAAGGTATTATTGACAACAAGGATACGAGTTCGTCATGATTGATAATATCCTTTTCAAAAGAAACCTTGACGGGATCTTACTCAGATGCCTGGAAGAAAAAGATACCAAAAGGGTCTTAAATGAGTCACACCATGGTAGATTGGGAGGCCACTTCTTGGCTAAAAATACCACCATAAAGATTTTATAGGAGGGATAATTTTGGCCTAGTTTGTTCACGGATTACTACGCGATGGTGAGCAAGTGAATTTTTTTCAAATTATACATAGGCTTCAGGAGATATGCAACATTGCCTCTTAACCCAATCCTAGTTGAAGAACTATTCACGTAATGGGGCCTAGATTTCATCGGAATGGTGAACCTAGCTTCAAGTGCTGGTCATAAATGGATTCTTACGGCCACTGATTATTTCACCTGATGGACAGAGGAGGTTCCATTGAAAGAAGCTACTGAGAATATGATCTTGGAAGTCCTCCGTGATATCACCATCTGCTTTGGACCCCCACGCACAATCATATCAGATAATGGTAAGGATTTTTTGGGTGCCAAAGTGTTTGAATTTTTATGAGACGTGAATTTATCTAAAAACATCTTCCAACTACTACCTGCAGGGAAATGGTTTAGCAAAGTCTACCAACAATAATTTTATAAGACTCATAAAAATAATGGGTAATGAGCATAAAAGGGCATGACATGAACATGTCAAGACAAACTTATGGGCTTACTAGATCACACCAAAACAAATCCTGAAAACCTCACTGTATGAATTAGTCTAAGGTAAAAATGCAGTAATGCCTATCACGGTGAAACTCCTAACATTGCAATTATTAAAGAAAATTGAAATAGAAGAACATGGAGTGATGCAGGTAAGACTCGTAGATCTGAAAGAGCTTCAAAAGAAGTGGGAGTTAGCTTATGAATCTATGATTAGCTGCCAATAGACTGTCAAGACTTGGTTCGACCATAAAACTTCAGAGCTTGATCTTCGAGTTAGCACCTTAGTTTTAAAGTGGGACACGAGGGCCGCCATGCCTGGAAATCATGAGAATTTTGACCCCCTTTTGACTAGGCCATTCAAGATTACGTCATGCAAGTAACATAATGCCTTCGAGCTTAAAACTATGGATGGTGAACCCTTGGTGATTCCAGTAAATGAGATCCATCTTAAACCATTTCATTGAGTCTTTGAATATTGTAAATATGTATCATTTGTATATTTCTCCCTTATTTGTCTTTTGCTTGTTTCATGCTCTCGTGCCCTTCCCATAAAGTGTTTTTGGACACGTGTCACCTACGGAGACCCCCTTTCACAATTTTTGAATTTTTGGGAAGGGTGTACCTTCCTTTGTTTCCCCGAAGTAAATGATCTGACTCCTTATTAGGAATACTTAATGAAAAGGATTAGAGAATTAATGGAAAATATCTTGGGAAACATGAAATTTGGCACTAAAGGTCATTCAACCAAGGAGCCATTGTAAGATGTGACCCATTGTGTGTGTGAGCCTTTACTTCACAAAAGGTAGGGATGCTATTTAAGGAAGGTTTTGGGGTACCAAAATTTCTTTCTGGATGTTAAGAGTCTCTCACAATGAATTCTTGAGTCATTATTGCAAATAACCAGAGAATTCTCTAAGTTTTTGTTACAGCCATGATAGCTTCCAGTTTGATCTCTCAATCAAAATATTATGCGGGATGCCTCATGCCCCCCATGCACAGAAATCAAGGCTAATATACCCTAATAGAAGAATGCATTGTAGGGATGCTTCCTTGGTCATTGACTATGCAGATGATGTCTTTGACCCCGTATTGACCAAAAAGACAAAGGCCTTAAGAGAGGGTGTTCTCACTATATTCCTTAGCAAGGGAGATAATGGGTCCTTTGCCTCTGGAATTTGGACCACAAAACTGGCCCAATACATCATGCCTCTTGTCCACCCATATCTGGAACTTGTGTAGATTTGTGCACACTGTTTCGACCTCAAAAACTACACTATAAATGAAAGTGACATACAGGTGAAGGTATCACCATGAGCTATCAGGGAAATGTTGGCCCTGTCGTATGACCCAAATGCCAAATTTTATGGTATGACCAAGTTCCAAGAAGTTTGGTCCTCATGCCAACAAAAAACTTCTTTCCTTAAAAAAGAATTGTGGCAAGAGGATTCAAGTAGTTATGAATTGTTGGGGTTTCCAATCTTGTTGGACCCCCTGTAATATTAACCAAGTATGAAGGCGTGTGGGTGCGCAGGGTCCCAATTATGAAAAGGCGCAAAAGGAAAAATTGTGTGATAGAAAGAGTTAAGGAAGCACATAGCTCACGTGACGTGTGAAAGGAGGCTCGAGACTTAGTTGATTTGGGAACCCAAGGTAGAACATGTGAAAAGCATGATCGGTTGTGTGTGGATAAGATGCTAGCCTGGCGATAGGATGGCCCAGGAAAGAGCATGCCCCAGAAGGAATCTTCTAGAAGACCATCATGAGATGGAGTGGAAAGCTCAGGCCTGGAGGAGCATGCTCGCATAAAGGACCCCATTCGACACTTGACATTAGATTTGAGGGTGATGGAAGGCAAGTTGGTAGCGCGAGAGAATTATAAATACAATTTCTTACGGATTAAAGGAGGAGAGAGATCGATATCTAGAAGTACAAGGTATAGCAGGTTAGAGAATGGGCAGAGCTTTGCAGAATTACTGCGAGGGGATATTTGTAAAGAATGCACTAAGCATGGAGTTGTAATTTTTATTTTTCTGTTAGCTTAGTTACATACGTCTAGTGATATGCATGACTATGGTCTTCTCTCTGTGACTCTCTGTAATGAATCAATGAATATAATGAGGTTACCTGTTATATACAGACATGGATATCAATGGTTTTAATGCACATTTCTCTCATATGAGTTCTCTTTCCTTTCATGCTATGTATGAATGCTTGTATAATTCTTTCTGTCATAATGCATGTTCTGGATTTTGTTAAAGTACTCAGTCTAAAGTGAATGCAAGGATCTAGAGGTTGTTCTGAGCCATATGGTTCTTGTTTTTCTTAACTTCCCTCCTAAAAAATCTTACACTACTCATAGATGATGCTTCCTGCTAAACTCACATAAAAGAGAGACTCGGTACCCACGCGTGCCTCGGGTGAGCACTCAGCTTCTGCTGGGTGATAGGCCGATGCGCATGGGTTTCCTTCCTTTTATAATGGGGGTAAAACTGACTACATCTTGGTTCCGTTGCCAGGAAATCTTTTCGAAGTTGTAGTGGGATATAACATACATCATGATCTGTGTAATGAGTAATGACAAAGTGGTTGACATTGGAAAATGTTGAATCATGGTTCAAGAGCATGGAGAATGAATTTTCTCAGAGATACAGTGCTGGACCTGAGTTTAATACACGTAGATGGGTAGAAGAGAACCTCTACCATGATCTATACGAGACCTTCTTCTGCTACGTCCCAGTAGAACTATATGAATGGATTTCAGCCTATACGTCTAGATCAAGTTAGCATTATGGATCACATGTATGGGCCAAAGAAGACTACCAAAGGTTACAGGATGCAGATCTGACTTGGACCCATGTTGTAGATCATTGGTGGAGAGGAGTACTGACTAGTTACACTCTAGAATATGCCATTTCCACGTATTCTTGTCTGGAGGTTGCTGAGTTTGAATTTCTGCAAGAACCTAGAGGAATGTTTCTACATGCTATTCCTCTAGCTATGAAGATATTGATGGTTACCATGAGTTTAGAGGCTTTCCCAATGGCCGGATAAACCATTCTGAGTGCTGGGTAAGGGAGCTTGGGTGGAGGAAGATGGCAGATATCACGACAGAAAAGGAGAGGGAAGAAAGATGACTCAAGTATAGTGAAGTGCGTGAAAGGGAGATTGCTAGATGACACGAGGTTGCTAGTGTGATGGATCTATGGAGATAGATGTTGTGGGAAGGAGTTGAGGTTCATGCGGAGGATGTGGAACCTGAGCAGTCTATGCTACCCCATCTTGGCAAGCACATGAGGGAGACCCCTTTAGCTTCTGGTGAGAGTTCATCGGACGAAGAAAGAAGAGTCGTTGGTGCGTATCTGAACCCACCCAGTGATCGAGCCCTAACCACTTGGTTTTCCCAATCCAGGAAGAAGTGTTATTAAGCCAGTTGATATCAGTGGAAGAGACAGATATGCACCTAGGAGGTATAAATTTTTGGTTCCTTCTTTTATGGATGCACATATTCTAGTATTTGGAGGAGTCTTTGGACAAGGGGCAAGTATACAAGCTTTTGGTCTCGCATCAGGGAGTGGCGTGGGACAAAGTAGTGGTAGTGGGGTGCTATCACAGACTATCGGTGCACAGTTCAGTGGGACCATGGAGGTGCTTGGCACATATCCTATAGGCCCTATTGAACGCAGTGGTTCTGATGGCTCTACAGGCACAGGACCCAATGGACCTGGTGGATCAGGCGATGGAGGAAACACCGATGGGAACCAAGGATCAAGATCAGGAGGACAGGGACCCCAGCCACCACCTCAAGTATTCTTTGAAATGTCTCTGCATTTTCTAGATTACAGGGGCATTAAGGATGCAGTGGAACATGTTCACAAATGCAAGCTGCTATGGCATGCGAAGGGTATCACAACCCCATAATGAAAGGCTAGTTAGTTTGCGACCACATTGCAAGGGCGCGTACATAGCTGGTATAGAAAGTATGACCCTCATCAAATAGTGGTGGACTATACTACTTTAAAGAATGCATTCTTGGCAGAGTTCCACATTCCTGAGTTCGAGAAGAAAAGCATTAGCACTTTGAAGGAGATTCAACAAGGAATGGTAGAGAGTGTGGGAGTATGATGTGTGCTTTAAAACTCTCTTGTCTAAATTATCATATGATATCCATCCTTCTTAGCATGCACAGTGGTTTTTTGGAGGATTGATCACCCCTTTTAGAAGGGCCTTGTCTCATAAGACTTTTACAGACCTGCTTAAAGCATTGGAAGCTTCCTTGCATGCCGAGGCTATTGGTAGTATTGATACTGGAATTAGCTCATTCTTGGAGGCTCAGATTGCTGTTATGGCCAAACAGTTGGAAAAATTGTCTGCAAACTCAGTCCATGAGACTCGTAGTGGTTTTTGGTGCACATATTGTGAAATAGAGGGGCACGTTAAGGATAATTTCCCCCAGAGGATGGTACGCACTTTGACAGTAGATTGTGAGATCTGTCATGGGGACCATGATGCAAGTAGATGTCCCTTGCTGCAGCACGTGATCAGGAAGAATGTATCTTGTTATTGCAAAATTTACACCTCCACAACCCATGATACTAAGGACTGTAGGCTCATTGATCAGATCCATGAGGCCATTGATCATGGGGTGTGCCAGACCAGCATTACCAGTGGTTCTAAAAATGATGATCGCCATTATGAGGAGTGCAGATGGAGGCATGTGTGGAAGAGGTTTTTGAGGAGGATTTCATGGTCGAGGTAACCGCAGAGGAGGAAGGAGTGAGTTCCCATGTGGAACATGTTTCAAATGTGGATCTACAAAACATTACAAGCGTGAGTGCCCAAACTTGTTACAGTGCTCATGGTGTAGAAATAAGCATAAGTATGAGGAGTGCCCACAACTATTTGAGCATATGAATCAGTAGCACCAAAAAGACAAGGGCGCTATGATGGTTAGTATTAAGAAGGAAGACATACAGTGGATGCCTTGGGTAACATGGGATGAAGGTTTAGAGCCTATCTTGGTAACAACAAGTGCAGAATCCGTGTGCGCAAGGGAAGTACCAAGACATAAGACCTTGGTTACAAGGGAGGAGGTCATTCATGGAAAATATCCAGACCCCACACATCAGAAGGAGATATATCAGGACACCATGGATGTTATTTGAAGCTTACAAGGGGAGATCCAGTGTCTAAAGGAGCAATCTAGGAAGGAGGAATAAGGAAGGAGAGTTGAGATGCAAAAGGATGACCTGGATGAGGTCAAGGAGGTGTGTAAAATGCTAAGGTAGGAGAACATCATTCCTTTGCTAGGATCCTGGTTAAGAGAGAAGGTACCACGCTCCAGAGAAGAGCATGAGAGATAGGTATTGCATGCAAACCTTCCCCCCCATAGCCTCAACTATGACAAGGAGATTATGTTGAATGTATTTGTAGATGGATGGATCCTCAGTAATATCCTCATTGACTCAGGCATAGAGGTTAATGTTCTGACTTCGGATGCATGGCATCAGATGGGGAGACATGCATTACAACCATCTTCGAATGTGATGTATATGGAAATAAAAACTAAGGCAATGTCCATCGGTGTCTTGAAGGATGTAGCTATTACTATCCAGGGAGCCAAGTTTACTGGGGACTTTGAAGTCTTGGTGCTCGCCGAGGCGGAAAATTTCCTAGCACTACTTGGGTGCCCTTGGTGTTACAAAAATAATGCGGACCTTCGGTTCAACAAAGGGTACATCAACTTCGAGAACAAGGAGGAATGGGTCATTATACCCCTGGTTGATGGGAAGTCGACACCCTATATTGAACCATTGGGAGAAGAATTTCTGGACAAGATTTATGTGAACTCAATCAAAGACCTTGAGATGATACATCCTACTAACGGGGTTATCCAGTTTGAAGATGCTCAGTCAGTGAGTGATACCACCAGTCTGACATGTGACAATTGGGTGCATGGAACTTATGAATTAATGGGATGGAACTTGAGAGGGTCAGTGACCAAGGTAACAAAGGCACACATGGTTAGGTGCCTTGGAGGAAAAGAACTGCCCAAGTATTCAGGAGGAGCCTTCCCTGAGATCTTTCTGTAGGAGGTAGAAGCTCAGTGGAAGGATGAGAAGGAATGGAGGGAGATGTTAAGTTATGTCTTGCTTGGCACAACAGCTCGGTGGTGGGCCACACATCAGGAGAGCCTTTTAGAGTGGCATGAGGTAAGAATTGCTCTCTATGTCAGATTTTCTAGGAGGAAAGTACCCACCATCATCGAGGAGTACCATGGGAAGGAGCCCACCTCTTTCCATATCCAGGAATGTGAACGGGTCTGGAGAGAAGGGGTGGAAGCTTTTCCACCATCCCTCTTGGTGCAAAAGTTGTATTCTACCTTACAGGGTTGTGCACGTGTATGGTACATTCATTCGGAGACACGTCGCCAGACAAGGAATTGGTAAGAGTTCGCATATGACCTTATTAAAACCTTTGAATATCAGAGTACCAAGCCATCGATTGATAAGGCCTTGTAGGGTATCAAGCACCTTACCATGGGGGATAGTGCCAGGATGGAAGATAGGTTGTTGGAGTTACTAGGTGAACTAGGATTGGAGGCACGTTTTGAAGAAGTTGAGGAAATAGAAGAGTTACAGCTTGAGTGCGTGTGTTTGGAAAAAGAAAAGGGAAAGTTGGTATATGTGATTGATGGAGAGGAATCATAAAGCTTAGATGTTATCCATTCCATAGGGACGTGTGAGGTAGTGGACAATGTAGATGATCCCGCCCATTCCTACCATGAGCCTTTAAAGATGAATAAAGTTAACATTGGTTCAAAAGAAGAACCTAAGGAAGCTATTATTGGGGATTACTAGACAGAGAAGGAATTATCGAAAATCATTGATCTGCTTCATGAATTTAAGGATTTATTTCCATGTGGGTATCATGAGCTCAAAGGCGTTCACCACTCCTTGGGGGAAATGAAGATAAAGATGAAGGATGGTGCGTGCCCGGTTAGGAAAAGGCCCTACCAGATGAATCCCAATTTACGCGTGAAGGTTAAGGAGGAGATAGAAAAAATGATAGCTTCTGGGATCATTGAGGCAGTGGAAGAATCAGAGTGGATAAGTCTGATGGTAATCAGCATCAAGAAGGATGGGTAGATTAGGATTTGTGTGGATTATAGGGAATTGAAATGCAGTTTGTGTCATTGATCCATTTCTGACCCCCTTCACTAAAGAAATTTTGGAAGGAGTCACTGGGCATGAAATCTACTCCTTTACGGATGGATTTTCAGGGTACCACCAAGTCTGGATTGCAAAGGAAGACCAGGAGAAGACAAATTTCACCACCGAGTGGGGAAGTTTTGCATATACGGTCATGCCCTTTGGGTTGAAGAATGCACCTACTGTCTTTTTGTGCATAGTGGTGCAAGCATTCCAAGACTTCATCCATAAGTTTCTTCAGGTCTATTTGGATGACTAGACAATATATGGTCTGGTTAAAGACCATTGTGACAATTTGAGGTTAATGTTTGAGAGGTGTAGGTAGTTGAGGATATCCCTCAACATTAAGAAATGTGTGTTTGCTACACCCTTTGGGACTTTATTGGGGCATATCATATGTAAGAAGGGTTTACTGGTAGATCCCGCTAAAGTTCTAGTTATTGTGGGGTTAAGGGAGCCTACTAGCCAAAGCACAGTGCATGGATTCCTTGGGCATACGGGATATTACAGAAAATTCATTAAGGGATATGCTAAGATCGCTGTGCCGTTAGAGGAGCTTCTTAGACATAAAAGTGCCTTCCATTGGGGAGAGGCGCAGCAGAGGGCGTTTGATACATTAAAATATAGGCTTATTACCGTGCCTATTTTATAGTTTCCCTCTTGGGACAAGCCCTTTCATGTTCATGTAGATGCCTCAAGGACCACCATTGGAGCAATGCTTGCATAGGCAGGTGAAGGGATTGTTGATCATCCCTCAGTTTTGCAAGTAGAAAGTTGACACCAGCTGAGCAGAATTATACCACAACTGAGCACGAGGCATTGTCAATGATCTACGCGCTCTTCAAGTTTCAACAATATCTGTTGGCAACACCCTTTGTGTTTTACACCAACCACATGGCATTGAAGTATTTAGTAAACAAGCCTGTTCTGCAAGGGCACATCTGTCGATGGGTGTTGTTGTTTCAATATTTTGAATTCACTGTTATAGTAAAACCTGGGAAAAGCAACTGTGGGCCTAATCATCTATCAAGAATTGATTCAGGGGAGGATGCACAAAGTATGGAGGAAGCAAAGCCAGATGAGCAACTGTTTAGGTTGCGGCATGTGCCCTCAGACTTAGAGGAGATTGTAGTATTCTTAAAGGAATGTGTGGCACCAGATGGAATGAAGGCATTGGAAAAAAATTAGTTGGCCATATGCACGTGCCCTACATGTTAATCAATGGAGACTTATACAAGTTGGGACATGATGAAGTTTTGCGCAAGTGTGTCTTAGAGCATGAACACCTAGCCATCATGGAGGAAGCACATGGAGGAAGTGTAGGTGGGCATTATGTAGGTGATGCCACCGCGCATAAGATATTAATGGTAGGTTTATGGTGGGAAACCTTGTACAAGGATTGTAGAGATTATTGTAAAGTGTGTGACCATTGTCAGCACATTGGAAAACTAGGAAGGAGAGATGAAATGCCTTTGCACCCTATTCCTAGCGCAGAGCCTTTTGAAAAGTGGGTGATAGAATTTGTAGGACCTATTGCAATAGCAGCGTGGAGGACTGGGTCACGTTATGTCGTCACTTGCATAGACTATCTCACAAGGTGGGAAGAGGAAGCCCCAACTAAATATTGCACGAAAACAACAGTAGAAAGGTTCTTGTGGGAAAACATTATCACGAGGTATGGATGCCCTTTGAGTCTGACCAGTGATAGGGGTATGCATTTCTTGAATGAGACCGTGAGGATCCTGTTATCTTCAGTTCATGGTGGCTCATCACAATACTACACCCTATTACCCACAAGCAAATGGAACTGTGGAAGCATTCAACAAAATACTGAGTCATACCTTGACCAAGATTTGTGATGTCGGAAGACTTGATTGGGATGAAAAAGTATCGGCAGTATTATGGGCTTACAGGACAACGTATAAAAGACTAAACAAAGCCACACCTTTTCAATTGGTGTTTTGGCATGGAAGCTATTTTTTTGATTGAATTTATGTTGCCTTCTCTACCAATGGTGTGCACAGGAGGGTTAGCCGATGAATAAGTGATGGAAGAAAGAATTGAGGAGCTAATTAAATTGGATGAGAGACGATCACTTTCCTGATGGAGCCAAACAATAGAAAAGGAAAAACAAAAGGCTTGGCATGATTTCCATATTAGAAACAAGAAGTTTGAGGTTGGGTAGATGGTGTTATTATATGATTCTAAGTTTCTATGCCATCCTAGGAAGTTAAAAGTCCATTGGTTGGGTCCTTACACAATCTCGTACATCCTTGATTCGGGCGCATGCCAGTTACAAGCACTGGATGGGATGAAGTTTCCTAGACACTTCAATGGTAGTAGGCTGAAGCCCTACTATAAATAAGTCTTCTTGGTGTTTGTAAATAAGGAAATTTTGCCAGTTACAAGTTTCCTTTATGCTTTTTTTCCTTTCTTGTGTTTCCCTTTCGCGTTGTTGTTTCATTTTGCACCTTGGGTACCAGTAACCTTATTGCTATTTTTGGAGAATATGTGAGTGCGCAGAGGACCACGCATCACTTTAAGTGTGGGGTGGAGAAAGGTGAAGAAGCACGTGATCAAAGTACCAAGGAAGTTGTGTTGAAAAGCCTTGTTGAGTAGCCGGGTTGAGAGAGGTATATAAAAAGGAAGATGGAAGAATGGTTGGTGCCAGGGTAAAATCTACTTGTAGATCCCACGTACTAAGGAGGAGAAAGCACATTTGAAAGAAACATGAGGTAGGCGAGAGCAAGGATCAGGATAGAAGAAGTGCCTTTGGCATGGGTTACGTGCGCACAAGAGTCTCCTGTCAGGTTGGATTGGTTGCATGCCAGAAGGTTGGAGGAGCTTCGCGCAAGTTGGGCGTGCAAGTGAAGGCACTGAAGATGGGCTTTGTTTAAAAAAGCCACATTAAATGAATAAAGTATGGTGGTAGGTGAAGTAACATTTAATGTTTAGAAAAGAGAAAAACTATAAGTAGAGGGTCGGGGCACTCTCATTTTTACTTTGTGAAATAGAAGAGTTTGAGATATAAGCGAGTTCGATAAACTAGGGCTTTCAAATTCGATCGAGTGAAGGAAGATCTGTGAGATTGAAGTAGCTAGTTTGAGATTGTGAACTAGAAGGAAGGGGTTACATAGGCATGGAAAGAACTGAAGAGGCGCTATCTTGTGAAGATTTTATCCTAGTTAGGGTTCGAAAAACTAGGGCATAGGTTTAGAAGAGTTATATCACGGATTTTAGATCAAAGGATTAGAGGTAGTAAAACATAGTATCAAGGAGAGAATAGGAGTGATAAAAATACCTTGAACATGACACCTAAGAAAGGAAAGGGAAAATCCAAGGCTAAACAACCAGAACCCGTGGTAGACACAAATGAAGAATGGTATGCAGAGATGCAATACCCAGATGGGGTGATGATGGGGAAGGAATGGGAATCCCACTTGAGAAGTGTACCTGTTAGTGACTATAATCACTACACAAACACAATAGAAAAGGAAATGGCCTTGGAATTGGTACTCCCCACCAAAGAATGAACACCGGAGGGTTTAACTATATATGATGATGATGTAAAGGTTAAAATGGAGAAGGCAGGGCTATTACAACTCTATGAGTTACCTTATTTTGGAAAGCCAGAACGCCTATACCAGTGGTTGATGTCACACGTGCACAAAGATTACTTCCACTTTGCTGGGTGCAAGATGCACGTAACTCCCCAGTTGATTTCATAATTTACAGGCCTCATATGTGAGGGAGATAGCCTAGAAGATGACCTTGGTGACAAGGAAGCCATTCAAGAAACCATCACCGAGTATGCCTCTAAGAAAGGGTTGCGGTATTATGACATTTTAGACATCAAAGACCCCATAATGAAAATGGTTGCACATCTGGTGACTAAAACGAATGGAAAGGAAAGATGGACATAGGTCAACAAACCTTGGCTACATGTATGTAGGAAGATTACAGAGGGAACTATATACGACCTATCCGTGTACATCGTTGAATAAATTTTCAGTTGCACGAAGGAAGGAGATAGGATCCTCTTCGGCAACATCATGCTCACCATTGTATTCACAGAGATTGGAGTTCCTGACGCACTAGAAAAGTTTGTGTGGGAATACCCAGTTGAGGATCCTTCACCCGTAAAGAGGTTTGAAAAATATGCTTGTGATACAATGACGGAACCCCACAAGGTGTGGCTGGAAAAATGGTACATGCACTTGAGGAATGCATTCGGGGCAGAGTGGAGAATCCCTGAACAACTCCCAGCAGCCACTAAGGGAGAGGATGAGTTCGTAGTCTATCAACACTACTACCTAGGTAGATTCAAACTGATAGATGATTCATGGAGCCCTTGGTGCAAGCTCCCCTTTGCATTTACTGCTCAATACTTCCAAGCAGGGGGGAATATGTTTAAAGAGTCAAAGAAGCTAAGGTTGGAATTGGGTAGGCTAGACCAGGAACACAGTGAGATGAGAAAGAAGATGAATTACCTTGGCAGAAAGCACACATACATGGAGAAGTACGTGTCACATGAGATTCAAATGATGAGGCTGATAACATTACCCATCGCTGGAGGATCAGTGACATGTGTGTACTTGAGCATAAGGCTGAAGTTCGAGAAGGGTGCGTATTTGAAGAGTGAAGTCTCCATACTTGAAGATACCTTGGGAAAGAAGAGGCCCATGTCAAAGAAGAGAGGAAGAGACAGAGAAGCACCAAGTGTCGACTGCTTAGAAAGTGAGCATGCCATCCACAAGCACCAAGCCAAACACTTACATGTGGAGAAAGAGGTCTTTGGTGAAGGAGAAGATGCCTGAGGTAGAGGTGCCTTGGAAACCCATCTCCAAGGAAGAATCACCTGAGGAAGAAGATAAGGCCGAATCCCTTGATTAGGAGCCACCTCTCAAGAAGAAGCAGAGTGTGGATGAGGAAGCTGACTTAGAGGCAACTGACAACTTGGAAAACTACATGGGTGGAAGAGGGGATGAAAGTGAAGAAGATGGTGGTAGAGAAGAAGAAGAAATAGAGAAAGACCAAGAGCCCTATGTGGTTAGTGTCTACAACTCAAAGGAGGAGAGTGAAGATGAGAAGAAAGAGTTTGTATTAGCACAATGAAAGGGCACACAAGATGAGGAGGATGCCAAAGACATGGAGGATGAGGAGGTTGCTAGAAAAAGGATGGAGCCATAAGTTTTAAAAAGAAGTAGATCATGAAGGTGTAGAGAGATAAGCACAAATAATGGTCAAGGTCTTGGTAGACCAAGAGTTGGAGCGCAACACAAACTTAGTGCTGAAGGAAAGGAAGGAGGAGAACATTGAAAAAGAACATGATAGCTTGGGAGGCTGTGCTATGATAGTAAGCTTCCCAAAAGGTGCACGCTCAGGTAGGAGAACTCTTCTTGTAGAACAAAGACCTGTAATGAGCTATGTTGATGACATAAGGAAGGTGTTATGTGCACGATTCTAGAGCACTGTACCCATGGAAAGGCTCATAGCCATGGGATCTTTTGAGAAGGATGGCACATACCCTCAAACCAAGAAGATGCTCTATTGGGTGCTTGAGTCTCACGTTTATGAGCCAGACTTCGAAGTCTACTTTGAAGCACTCATCACACTGCTAGAATCTAAGGGGTCAATACCTTAGTGAATGCTCAGGGGCTCTCAGATGAGTAAGTGTGCAATGCACTGAACAAGGTTGTGGTCGAGGCTGAAGCTAGATTATTCACACGCAATGACAGGATTAGAGTGCTGGAGGCGAAGTTAGGGAAGAAGGAGGAAGAACTGATGGATAAGGCCAACAGTTTGAAATAGGAATAACTGATTAGTTCATAGTTAAGGTGCAAGTTAAGGGAAGAGAAAGTAAAGGTGCAAGAAGTTTACAAGAAAATGGAGTCTAACAAGGGCACCATCCTCCTGAAGCACCCAGACTTAGCACCACCCACACATAAATACTCGTCCCTCATAGTGTTTATAAAAGATCTAATGTGCATCCTCACCATGGAGAGACAACCCTTGGCCCTAGAATTTTTTGAAGAAGTGGCCATGTGCTTGAAAGAGGAAGACCGGTTGAAAGTGGTAGCACTCGTTGCGGAGTACAAGCAAGTACTCGTGAAGGTTAAGGTCATCGCCCAATCTGCAGAAGCCACATATGATATATGCCTAGATATAGACAAGGTGGTGAGCTCCTTGGTCACCACGCTTGAGACATAAATAAAATAGTTCCAAGAAAAGAAAAAGGGGAATAGGGTGGAGAGAGATAAGGTTCTAGCTCAAGTAGAGAAGAAATCAGAGGTAATTGAGGCCTTAACAAGCTCAATTAAGGCCCGGCTAAAGGAACTATACCCCTAGATCATTAGAAGGATGGATAAAAGAGGACCTGAGTAAAGAGATGGAGCAGATTGTGGACATTTTGGGCACCCAGGGAGCTGGTCTGAGTTTTAATGAAGCGAGCACCCTGGTGGGAGACCTTTTCCAAAATTCACAGGGCAAGGTTGAAGTGTGGAATAAGCTACAGGTAGACCTCCAAAAATATTTTCCTAGCTTGTTGAGTTGATGTCCCCCCATTCTTCATTCTTTTCCCCAATTATTTCATTCCTTATTCTTTTCTTTGTAAAGTATAAGGCTATTCATTAGTTCCTTGGACAACATGCATCTTGGTTAAGTGTTTCCGAGGATGGAGAACATGCATAGTGTGGGGTGATGTTATACCCCTGTAATATTAACCAAGTATGAAGGCACGTGGTCAGGAAAGGTCCCAATTATGAAAAGGAATGTAAGGCAAAAGAATGCAATAGAAAGAGTTAAGGAAGCACATAGCTCACACGACGCATAAAAGGAGGCTTGTGACTTAGTCGATTTGGGCACCCAAGGTAGAACACGTGAAAAGCATGATTGGTATCATGTAAATAAGATGCCAGCTTAGCGATAGGTTGGCCCAGGAAAGAGCATGCCCCAGATGGAATCTTCTAGAAGATCATCATGAGATGGAGTGGAAAGCTCAGGCTTTGAGGAGCATGCTCGCATAAAGGACCACATTCGACACTTTGTGTCAGATCTGAGGGTGATGGAAGGCGAGTTGGTAGTGTGGGAGAATTATAAATATAAGTGCCTATGGAGTAAAGGAGGAGAGAGATTGATATCTAGAAGTATCAGGTATAACGGGTTAGAGAATGGGCAGAGCTCTGTAGAATTACTGCGAGGGGATATTTGTAAAAAATTCACTAAGCCAGGGATAATTTTAGCAGTGAATATTCGTAATATAGCGAAAATTTCATTTTATGAAAATTTGAAAAGGTGAATTATTCGGAGTGGGTCGGTGTCTTGTTCGCCTAAAATATATAGTATATTTTTTCTGGGGGATCGGCTTTGCCTTCATTTGAAAACATCTCCTATAAAAACCTAGCTGATTCGCCGGGTAGTATACCTCAAGTAGCTTAAAAAATTACCAATGCTGTGAAATTTTAACTCGCATACCCTTAAGCACCAGAGATTCAGATTACTGTTAGCTTGTGATTGTTGACGCGCGACAACAGCTGTACTAACGCGCAACAGAGGAAGTGTTGACGTGCGACTTGGGCAGTGTTGATGCGTGACAGAGGAATGGGTAGTGGTGACGCGCGACAGAGGAATTGTTGACACGCGACAGAGGAAGTGTTGATGCGCGACATGGGTAGTGGTGATGCGTGACATGGGCAGTGGTGACGTGTGACATGGGCAGAGGTGACGTGCGACATGGGTAGTGGTAACGCGCGACATGGGTAGTGGTGACGCGTGACATGGGCAGTGGTGACGCGTGACATGGGCAGTGGTGACGCGTGACATGGGCAGTGGTGACGCGCGACATGGGTAGTGGTGACATGCGACATAGGAGGTGTTGACGCGTGACAGTATATTTAGACAGTGGACGCGTGACAGGAAATGGGTTGTTGACGCGAGATGAGTGCAGAGTTGACACATGACAAAGACCTCAGACACGGATATTTTTGATGAGAAAGTAGAGGTCAGAGGCTGTAGACGCGCGACAAGAGATTTTGTTGTCGCATGTCAAGAAAATGTAGTGACGTGCGTCAACAGACCTTAGTGACGCGCATCAACAACCTTGTTGACGCGTGTCACTGAGGTCTGTTGACGCGCGTCACTGAGGATGCAACAAACCAACTGGCCCAACCAATCGGCCCATCCCAAGGCCACAACAAACCAACTGGCCCGACCTAAGGCTACACCCCATCACTTGGCCTGACCCAAGGCCACAATCAACCAATTGGCTTGACCCACAACCACACTAATTAAGTACCTCGACCAAAGCCCACAAATTACGATTCTATCCACCCATAATATAGCTATTTGTTCAATCGAGCTCACCTGTTCGTGTTTTAGCATGACTAGGATACTTGAATTGATCAGCCAACCAGCTTTGCTTAGACTGAGACCGTGACGTTTATCTCAACCAAACCAACCATTTGGTACTACCGAACATGCCTAAACGTTCCGGTACCTTACCCGTTATATCCCCTGGAACTACTTCCTATGCCTTGAATACCAGGATTATATCAACCTTGTTTGGATAAAATATCGACCTTTGCCTATGAATTACTTTTTTTCTCTTCAATTCGTGTACCCTGGTCGCACTACTACATTTCAACGTGTGTCTGCCTCCTTGAACTTACTCCACCATCTTACCATCATCTCATCATAATTCACCCTTTATCAACCCTATGCCTGATTTCACGTCACCTCAATCTGTGATAGATTTGAGGGGGATTACCTATACCCTTAACTGGGGCAACCACTTTTTATTTTTGTCAGTGCAGCTTTAAAATACAAGCTACACGACAACAAGGGGAAAATGTAGACACCAAATTTGGGTCTTACAATGCCCTTTACCCCGTATCTCATCCCGCAACATAACCCTACCTCACCACCTAAAACCTTACACACCTAATGATTTATTAATTACCTTATAATTAATAAATCCACATCTCCAAACCAGCCACCTCATCTCGCCACCTCACCATGACCTAGCCCTAACCCTAAACCAACCTAATTAAGACCTATGACTTGGTCCAGACCCACATCCATGACTCATCACCACTCACCCGCACCAAAATGAGCCAAATAATGACTTGACCAAGCCCACAACTGATCCCTCGGGAGAAAAGGAGGGAAAGATGGCTGTTTTACTAAAAATAGCCACTTTGACCTAACCGACATTAGTTCCTACTCGACCGCCATCAGTTACGTAACTGCCATCGGTTCCCTGTTAATGACCTCCCCTAACCAAAAAGAAATGATCCGGAATTCATTTGGGTAGGAGAAAGAGAAGTGAAACAAGCAGAAGAGGTTACAGAGAAGAGCATCAAGCCGAAGACTGCAATTGAGTAACTGGATTGCTGTCACCCTTGTTCAAGCATTGGAAAAGACTGAGGATAGCTTCATCAGCTCGCTTTCCAATACCTGATCATCCCAACTAAGCCTTACTTTCACCACCACATTCCTTGGACCTGTATCTTCATTAGGAACCAGTAAGTATTATCTTGTAGTTCTTTGTTATCATTTTGCTTTAATTCATATCAAATGGGGAACTGACCACCTTCGAAAGGAAGTCTAATATTTCCTGGGCCTAAGGCAGTTCCCTCACCTATTGTCTAACTAAGATCTAGTGGTCTTGTATTCTTACTTACAGGTAGTCCTTCCCAGACAAAAAGGAGTTCTTCACAATCGATCTGATCTCTCTACGGTACGCACACACCTTCCCAACATTCAACAGGTATTCCTCCTAGCCCTAACCCTTATCTGTTTCTCAAGAGAATGAAATGATAGAAGCAACTCTATTCTGGAAATAAATTCTATGCGAAACACATCTACCTAATCCAAATCTAAAGTTATCATCATCTAATCTCTTTAACTCATCCACATCCAATTTACCTACAGTGATATAATCTATTTCGCTAGGAGACTAACCTCCCCTTGTCCTTGAGCATATCATCCATATTAAATCATTTAATATCTAAACAACCCCCCTTTGACGCTGGGGGGATTTACTCCTTGACATTTTTTTATTTACCTCATCCAAATCCTTCCAATCTAAACTAACCCCGTCTAAATTTTTATCTCATTTTAAGCCTACTTTTATGGCTATATGTGTCTATCCCTTAGGGGACCATTTATTCTCATCTTAAGCCCACTTTTGTGGCCATGTTTTTCCTTCTATTAAGGGACCATATCTCTATCTTTTTCATCTAATTCCACCTTTTTGGCCATGATTGTGTCATCAAAGTCCTCCTTTGAGGCCATGTTTGTTCTTTCATTGAGGGACCATATTTTTCACCAAAGTCCACCTTTGAGGCCATGATTGTGTCTCTCTTGGAGCAACCATATTTTCATCGTAAGCCCACCCTTATGGCCATGTTTCCTCTCACTGGGATGTATATCTTCTTCTTACTTATTCACTGTTAAAGGAAACACATAGATTCCATCTTATTTATTTTGCGACGTCTTCTCTAATGTTTCAATTTCATCCTAAACTCATTGTTGTGGTCATTTTCGTCCCTCACCTTGGGGGGCCATGTACTCATCTCGTTAGGGAAACATATTTTCACTTCCTTAAAGGGTAGCGCATAGTTTTCTTTACCTTAACTCATCTATCTCATTATATCCCATCTTATCAAACTCTTATCTTGAATGCAATGTTAATCAAGGAGCCAACGGGGAAAGTTCACTCCTAATTAGATCAGACCATATATTATCACACATAAGTATGGGTCTAGGGCTTATTGATTGGTTTTCCTTGATGGTAAACTAGAAATTGAATCTCTTAATGCATTGCACTTATGACCATTCTATTGTTAGTACATGCACCTATGAGCATAGGCATATCTTTAGACCATTTATCCACCATTATCCCCTTCCGTCTATCATGGTAATGATATGAATTATGTGGTCTACCGTCACTTATTTGATATGAATTTGAATATGGTACCGTTTCTCTACTCATAGAATATTAATTATTGATAATTTCTCCCATTTGAAGAGAACCCCATGATCATTACATCCATCAACCTCTCATTCTCCTATTGTAGTCATGCAAAGGGTCCAGGGGCGTCTCTTGTACAATCATCATTTCCTCATAAGTGGTCTACTTAGCTATTCATATATCTCCCACATGTAAAACTAAAATTCATGCATGTAAAAATAAAAATAAAAGTTATTAAAAATAGACTGATCCCTCGAAGGAAAACTATTCATGCAAAAAAAAGAGAAAAAGGAAACAACATGCAAATCAAAGTCAAAAGAAAAATCAACAGAAATAGACTGATCCCTCAAAGGATGACTATCATATATATTATTCTTTCCATCCATATTATGTATAAAGTAGAATATACCTTTGAAGGATGGCTACTCTTTTATTATGGCATTTGGAAAGCTTCCCGCATTGATTAACCTTCCTTTATTAGCATTCTCAGAAATCTTCCCGCATTGGTCAACTTTCTTCTGTTATTATTATTCCCCTTTCCCAGAGCTAGCGTATAGACATAAGGAACACCACCTATGGAGATACCTCTTTCCACGTAAAATTTACACCTCCAAATCCTTTGTCATGTCAACATTAGATTTGTGAGAATCTTCCATTCAGATCTCCCTCAGGGTCTTTTGGTATAATTACCTATCATGGGTTATGTACTAACACCTACTATTAGTTGCAAGTATAATGCCTTGAGTAGTATCTTTTATTGTTTACCTCCTATCCAATTCGAAGCATAATTTTCTTGCATGCCCCTTGTTGCGGTCATGTGACACTCATCTCATCAAAGTAATATTTTATCACAATCACATTTTTTGAAATAAAAGTTCAAATCATAAATTTGCATCCATATATTTACTCTTAAGGATATCTCCTATTAGTGCCATCCATAAAATCATGAAATCAGTTACTATTTCTAATTACTCTCTTTAATGGACTATTCGGTTTGGGAATTCTACTTGATCTTCGTTGTAGTTTGTGAATTATACTTGAGGATATCTCTCAAGTAGCATATCCAACAGCTCCTCATCCCCCACCATGACCAATGTGACCTTTCTCCATCCATCCTCTCACATCATCCTTCTCTTCTCACCCATTATCCACCCATTACCCTTCTCATCGTTCTTATTCTTATATATCACTTAGCGTAGACATCATCTTCTTCACCATTCTAGGCTTTTCATCCCCATTTTGGCATGTGTACGTAACTACCCATGCAACACGAAAATCATACTCAAAGTAGAGATGTCATTCTAGATAAGGTCTCATTCATAATCATGTCTGTTGATCATTCCTTCCTCCTAGTCTCCTTTGTTGACCCAATTTTCTCCTAAAAGTCACCCCATCTCATTCTCCGCTACTCATCTCACCCACTTCATCCTTCTCCGTTGTTTCTTTAATCCTTCACCTGTCCTCCACCCAAATAATTAATGTTGTGTTTTTCCTCTAATATCCTTTTACAATCATCTATTTTGTCATTTCGTTTCCCTTTTTTAACCCAATTTTCTCTTAAAATTCATCCCATCTCATTCTCCACTACTCTTCTTACCCACTTCATCCTTCTCTGTTGTTTCTTCGATCCTTCACTCGTCCCTCCACCTGGATAATTATTGTTGTGTTTTTCCTCTAATATCCTTTTACATGTACCTATTTTATGATTTCATTTCCCTTTCATTCTTTCAAATTTCAGCTTGATGATCTTATTTAATCACCCATTTCACGCAGGATTCTTAATTGAAATATATCCATTTCCTAAGAACATGTCATTTTAGAAACTCTTCCACCATTTTCCATTCCAACGAACAACAATCATCACTAGAAAATTCTTCCCGCTCCATAACTTCTGCTTAATGCTTTGGCATCATCACTCTCACTACATAGGCAGCCTAATTAAGGACTCCCATCACACTATCCATCCTACACCGCATACATTCCTCCATCCATTTATGTTACACTCATTTGTTTCCTTCTTTCCTTATTATTGTCTTAGTATCCATCTTATCCTTGATCAGTTTACTTACACACTTTCGCAGTATGGAAAATGTACTTGAGGTTTCCCCTTCAGTCCATCTTTTCATACACTCTTACCATCAACCTTTCCAACCATCCACTTCTGTTCATCATTATTCTTCTTCTCCATCTTGACGATCCTACTTAACCATTTTTGCTACATGGAAATCTTACTTAAGAGTCTCTCTCAGGGATGATCTGTTTCCTTGCCTTTGTCCATCACTCCACATTCTCACTATCCACATTTTCTCTTCATTCCTCATAAACACATCCTCTTCCCTCCTCTTTCTTCCTCACACAAAATATCTCCAACTTCCCTAAATATCATGTCCATCATCCCTCGTTTGGAAATATCACTTAACCACTTCATACCATTTCTTACTATATCTCGTTTCTTCATATTTATCTCGTCCATCCTCATCCTCCTCCACTACATCCTCTCCTCACATTCATCTCCACACAAATCATTATCCCTCATTTATTTTCTCTTTCCACTCCATCTTCTTGATTTCTCCCTCATATTTACCACCTTATTTACCCACCATTGTTGTTAGTATTCCTCTATCATTCTTTCATCATCATCTTCCGTTTCTGCGTTAATAGTTATCGGTGGAATTCTACTAAAAACATTCATCCCCATTCTGCATGGTCTTGTTCCTTCTCTTTGCTATCCTCCATTTTATCTTCATTCCTTCCTTCCTCTGTGCCCTCTAATCATTATTGGGGGACTTCTCCTAACATATTTTCTTCCCTCTCTTTTTCTTCACTATTTTTCCATCTTCCCTTTTCCTTCTTCAATATCTCTACTGTCTTGCTCATACATCCTTCCTCCATTTGTTCATCATCAACTTATCCTCATTTCATGCATCTCTATATTTCTTCCAATCCATACCATCCCTCCCTTCCAAATCCTCTTTAAATTCCTCATACTACTCACTCTCCACTATATATCTCCCATTTTGGTTTCCTCCCTTTTGCATCATTTTATTTGTTGTCCTCTCCTCCTTTCTACTCATGGTTTTCTTTTACTTCATCTGTATCATCTTCATCCCCTTTTCCCCTTGTACTTTAATCGTAATTCCCCATTAATAACCTAGCTCACCAATGTTGTCCCATCTTTTTAATCATCCCATTCTCCACATGCATTTCCATGCGGTCTGTTTTATATTATTTACCTAGGTGTTACTCCTAACACCTTGGTTCAATCCCCTTCCCATTTCTGCTCTATCATCTCTTATTTCCCTATTATTTCCACCTTCCTATTACTAAACCTATTTCTTTACCACCCCTACCTTATTCCATCATTATATATCAATTTATTTTCCATTCTCTCATCTCCTCTACAGCCTCAGGGCTCGTCATTGTTTCTTTGTTTCTCTTCTCTGTTCTACCTCCTCTTTCATATTCTTTAACTTCTTCATCTTCTTCATCCCCTTTATCTCTCCATCCTTCTCTTCCTTTTTCTTGATGTTATTCCCTACCCTCATCACATATTTTTTTTCATCTCTCCTATAATCCTTATCTAATATTATTCTATCTATTTATGACTTCTTCACCTTTTCCTTTTCTCAACTCTGTCATTTCTTTCATGATCCATTCTTTCTCTCCCTTCATTTTTGATCTCCATGTCCCTTTAACCCTCTCTTCTATCATTTTCTTGTCTTCTTCTTGTTTTTTCCTTCTTCCCCTATCATCCCTATCTCTTATAACCTTCTCCATCTTTCATCCCTTGTCTCCCTCACTCCTGAATTTTCTTTCTCTTCTCATAATCATATTGTCTATTTCTTAGTTTCCACTACTTTCATATTACAAATATTTCTTCCATTTTCACCCTCAAATCTATCCTCTTCTCTCTTCTCTTTCCCTTTAACTTTTCCTTTCTCCTTCACCATCTTCTCTATCATTTTCTTGTCCTCTCCTTCTTTTTCCTTCATCATTTATTTCTTCCACCATCTCCCCTCTTTATTATATCTACTGTTTCTTTATTATGACACATCTCTGTTTATCTTCCATGCATTCACTGTCTCCTATAGTCTCTTCCCTCTTCTCATCTCATCTTATTCTTATTTGTTCTTCCTCCTTCCCTTCTTCTCCTATTCTCTCTCTCTATTTTATTTTTATCCAGGCCCATCATGCCTTCTCTATTTCTTCTCCTCTTATCTTTTCCCACTACCTTCATATTACCTATCTTTATCCCTCTTCTGTACTTCATCTATCTTGTCTCCTCTCTTATCTTCCTTATATATTATTCTCTTCATATTATTTCCATCATAATTAAGCACAATTCACACTCCTCATTATCCACAGACGATGGTTTCTCTGTCTTATTACACCTCATCCCCTTTATCATCTTTCATTTTTTCCCTCATACTCAACCACGTATGCGCTATTCCATTCAATTTCCTATTCCTCTACTCTCTGAAGTTTATCTCTTCTCCTTTTGGGAGTGGTGTCATCTCTTCCATTCTTGTCAACCCTCTTAAGGAGACATCATCATATATATCCCTCATCACATCTTCCTATAACATTTTTGGCTTAGAGGATACCATAATGGCCATCACCTATCTGATCTTGTTATCTTCTATGAATGTTTGCTCTACTTTTGTTTCATCACAAAAGTAGCTTGAATTCTTATCCTTCTTGCTGAAGAAGTGGGACTACTTTCTCTTTTTCACCTACTAATTTTCCATCACTTATGAATCTTTCCTATGAAACATGGTTATTACCATATTTATCCCCCTTTCAGGGCATTTCATCTCACACTGCTATCCTCTCATGTCTAAATTTATGATTACACTTATTCCCCTTGGGGCATTTTTATTTACATATCCACCTTTTATATTGAGCCCTATGTTGAGGCATCATTATTGTCATCCTCGTCCCTTTTTTAGACTCATGATTTTTCACTTGATTCCTCACGTACGAAGGATTTCACATACTCTTCACATTCAATTGCACATGCTCTGATGTTTTTCCATGAACCATTGGTCATTGTGGTTTACATTTATACTACAATGGTCTCCATCCACTCACTGGTTCGTAGAACATTGTTTCCCATCTCTGTTAAGACCGTAAGTTTCCTCTACCAATGTGATATTGGATCCACCACCATACTTTTCATTGTTATTAATATTATTTTTTGCTTGGGGAATATTTCCTTTGGTCATGTATTTATCCATCCTCTGACACATGAATTCATCCAATCCTTTTTGTTTTTCTATCTCGTGGCTTACTATCGCAAACCACTCAAAAAAAAGGGGCAAATGTAGACACTAGTTTTTGGTGTAACTCATTTCCTTCATACTGCATTTATTCTCCTTCATTCAAATGTTCCTCTCACTTTTATTTTCCCCTAAATTTAGTAGATTACATCCATTTACTCACCCTTAATTAATTAAATAATGGGCTCCATATAAACCCATTTAATAATTAAAATTTTGTATTATCTCACATATCCGAAATTTATTCAATTCATGGGCAATAATACACACATCCGACATCCCAATCCTAAATTGAAAATTGGGATGCATTATTGCACATGACCATGTCAATCATGCTTCCCACTCCATATCACATCCTTATTTATTCAACCTCATAATTCAAATCATGAGCCTCGCTTGATCACATCATATCCAATTCAAACCTAACTACTCAAATCATGTCCCTTAACCAGGGTTACTTTACTCAAACCTGATTACCTAATAACCCAAACTCTAACCTCACCCCTAGTTTATAAATATGGGCCTTCCCCCCTTGTTGAAACAAGTTGAAAAATTTGGGAAAATACTGTTTTGAATTTTTAGCCACTTGTTTATCATAACATCCTCATAATGTCCTTGTAATGCCGCTGAAATCCCCACAATACTCTTCTCATGATTTGGTGGTTCACTTAGCTTAGTTCATGCTACATGTTGTGTTTAGATCATATCAGTAGCTATATGTACATACCAATATCTTCAGGTTTCTTTGTTTATCAGCTTGCATGTTATCCATTTATCTTACATTTTATCATTATTACTTATCACATGGGGTTGATAACCATCGAGGAAGTGAATGCTTCTCAGGTTTGCTTTGTCGGGAAGCCCTAACATAAAATCAAGAAATTTTTCTCTAGTGTCTTTTAGCTGTAGGTTTGTTGAGATTGCAGCGAGAAGCTCATCTTCTACTTTGCACCCATATTAGTAATCACCATCTCCAAGGTATTAAGCCCTTGCATATTCGTTGTTGTTTGGTGTTTATTGATTTCGCACACACTAAGATGAACCAGGAAGTAAAAAAATCCGATCAACACCAATGCCTAAGTAGGATACCAACGCCCAAGCACCCTTGTCCCCTCTGGGTGCCCCTGACCTCTTTCCACCTTACTTTCTCTTTTTGGGCATCTTATTTTCTTATGGGTCAGCCTTCCAGTTTTCAATTATGAAATTCAAATAAGGTTATCATAAAAATCATACCTATCACCTAAGATTACACTCAAAAGGATCCTAAATCACTTAAAATAATCTATTTGGCATTCGATCAAGGGAAAAGGGGCTGCATTTTCTACTTACACAACATAGGAAGGGGAATTTCATTTTTCCATCCACACATCTATCTAAATTGGAACATCTAGCTACAACCTTCTATCAAGTGCACTTGCACAAGGCATCCTAAGGAACGATTCTTACACACACTCACAAGAACTACATGGAGTATGAGATGTAGTGTAACGATCAGTTGTAAGCTCACCCTATTGGGTGAATGTCAGGGTCACTCCAACTCCCTATATGGTATTATGGGTTTTGCAAGAAAATATTTGTCTTACAGGTAACAAGTACCTCGACGATCTTATTGGGACACATAGGTGATCAAAAGTAAATACTTGTGACACTTGTGTGACACTCTAGAAATTAGGTTCCAACCATTTTTGTAGTCATAGGCACCCAATAGAGGTCGTCATTGCCTAGGTGCGCATGTCCTTCCATGGATGCTCATGTCTATCTTGTCTCATGATCTACATAATTTATTCAGAGAAATAATGACATAGATCACTTCATGTTCAAAATTTTTCCCAGTCTGCATCAGTCCATGATCAAGCAAAAATAAGATAAGTCCACTCCTCTCTCTCTTGCACTTAAGGTTTTATATTCTATTGGCTTATTTCTTGTATCAAATATGTGTTTTAATATTTATTTATCATATGTGACTATGTAATTAGGGTTTTACGAAAATATATTTTTGTTAAATCATTTGGTGAATCTACATTCGAATACTCTTGGATCATATTTTTCCTTCTCTCATTGCTCCTAAATACCTCAAATTTATTTTCATGATTTAATTTAAATGCATCCTAACTACAAGCTTATTATCCAAAAATCCCAAGACATTATATATCTCCCTCACAATACACTACCCACTCAAGTAAGTACCATTTTTAATCATCTATATGATGAATCTATTGCTCATAATCCTCCATTCAATCAGCCTATCCTAGAGTCCATCTAAGATTTACATTCTTTATTTCAAGACAAAATTAAAGCTATGGAAATAATAATTACATATCTTGAATCAGAAATCCAACATCTCAAGTATACTTCTCATGCTCATGATTGTTATCCTTCTACATATTATTCTGCTCATCCTAATTCTATGTCTTCTATATGTGCTCATATCAGTGAACCTCAAGTCTTACCACTCCCCGCACCTCTTATGTTTGATCACAATGCTAAGAAACATGCTATTATTCCTCAACTCCTCATTGGTCAATTGATCAACTTACCATATACTCATTGATGTCCTCCTTATCATCTTGCAAAATATCAAGGTCATCCATATTGAAACTATCATCAAATTAATGGACATAATGATAATGATTGCTATGCTCTAAAATGAAAAATTGGTCACCTTAAGCATTATGGTAGCATTTCATTTACTACATAAAATGTTTTTACATGTTCATCTCCAAATACTACAACCCACTGGGTTCCTAAATTTGATTCATCTATGTCTAATGAGAATCATGCGGCATGCCATCATTACTAATGTTCCTTCTACATTAAATCAAGAGGCACCTAAGAAAATTCCTCTCAAAATCAATCCAACCCCTCCTCCTCTCAAATCTTCTACCACGTAACCAAATCCTCAACAACTTCCTCTAAAAATTAGTCTAACACCTCCTCCTCTTATGTCTTCTATAACATTATCAATCCCGCATAAGCTACTACAATTCTAGATCCCTCCCCGAGTCCCCCCTACTCCACTTCCATTTCTAATTCATTTTCTCAAACAAACTATTCCTTATACTATTGGCCAAGACACACTTTCATCTAAGACACCATGACATGGTCCTTATCACATCGCTGCATAGATCTCTATCACTCACATTTTTGGGGGGCATCATAGCTTCTTCCCCACTTTGAATTTATATCAAATGTATCTATCATCTCATGAACTTGACGCTCCACACTTAGTGTCTAATATTTCCTAAGCATCAATACAAACCATTTGATACACACTTTGTATCATCATTACCTTATGAAAAAATCTAGTTATATAGTTCATAATTGATTGCTGAGGGTCTAAATATTAAATGAACCTCACCCCATTCACTCTTTACACTCTATGCTTCATTGATCTATCTTTCTAGCACACATTATCCAAATATTTCTTGATGACACACTATTATTCTATGGTTAATTATTTATTATTGAGGGGTATTTTATAAATGAATCTCATCTCATACTCATACAAATTCACTGGGGGCACACTATTCATATCACATTCACATTTCATACCATGTCATCTCACTCATACAATGCATCTTTCATATCTTAGTTACACTTATTCTTTCTTGCCTATACTAGTTACATGTTGCAATTTGCTTACTATGTTAGCCGAATATCCAGTATGTCATTATATTTTCTATACACACATGCACGTTCACTTGTTCTCTAGTTATGAATAGAGACTTATTACATATCCTTACATGCTACAATGATTCTTGACATTGTACCTCTTACCAGTCCCACCGATGCTCCTAGAATCATCTACTTTCTCACACATTACAGGTGCTATTATTTCATTATTTACTACTACTTCCTAGCACACTACTTTCTATTGGTACGTACATTCTTTGATATAATTTTTATCTTTCTAAAATGCTAATGGATGCTTCATGTGCAATATTTTCCTCCCATGAACTATTTTCTACCATAGTTTTCTATTACATATTATTTTCCATTGATTGCTATTATATGCTATTGTTTGTGGCCTATTGCCCCATGTCTTGCTTGATAATTGATTATATGATTTTGGCCTCTTTGAATCTGATTGTCTTGTGACATTGTGAGCAATGTACGATGTTTGAAACCCACTTTTTGTGGTCTATATTGTATACACACTTGCTTGTTACACTATTTTCTATTACATGCCTACTACTTTTTCTACGAACACATCTTACTAGACATATTGTTTACATGTGCCTTAATTTCTACCATGCACATTCCCTCCCCTTACAGGAATACAATTCAATTCAGTATTGGGTCCTCTCTTTGGGCCACATACACCTTGCAACATTGCATGCACACCAAATTAGCAGGGCATACATGGGGTGAATCAGTCACCCCATACAATAGCTTAGAGCTACGTTACAAGCCTACACAGTACATGAACAAAGAAGTCATATAGTCTCAGAATGACCCATAATATGACTTAGGTCCTCAACATTGTACAAACACTAATGCTTTGGCTAAGAAAAGAGTGCTTGTGTCCTCTCCTAGGTGCTAATGTCTTAGGGGCACACTAAGTCAAATTTTTAGATAAACACAGTTCTCACCAGTTACAAAGCAATTTTCATAGTACATGCATAGTCCTCCAACAAGTAGAATGCATTTTATCTCCTTTTTCAATTGGTATAATTAATACATTCAGAAAAAAATTAGGGACAACATGAACAAAGCAAGAACAAACCATTTGCAGTGGTATATATCGAATAGAGTCATGGAAGGAGAGTAATACTAGACCTCTATCCCCAATACTTGCTCTTTGGTGTGAGATCCCCTAAAAAAATTGCACTTGGCATGAGATTGCCTAAAAAAATTTCTCTTAGTGTGAGATCACCCAAAAAAACATGTTCTTTGCATGAGATTGCTGAAAAAAATCACTCTTCTAAAACATTACAGGTCATTTTCTATCCTTTTCACTCTGTGCAAAATACATAAACACTTTCCACTTACTACTTTTACATAATTTCACATGCTTTACATACTTATGCAAATTTTTCATATACACATCTTTGACTACTTCTTCACTCTTCTTTTGTAGGTTCGTCCTTAATACAAAACAAGAAGCAACCTTCAAAAATATACAACAACAAGAGGTATGACATGACATAACACAAACACATACACCCTGTTAGTGCAAATTCATAGCACCCCCTAAATGACATTCAGATCTGCAATCTAGAATTGGGTCATTTAGTATGATTGCACAACATTGAGTTTTATCCAAGGTGAGAAAAATATCTAGAGAAATCTGGTTCTTACTCCTCTGTTTAGGTGTATGCATGAATTTGTAGAGGTTCAATAATGATTCCTATTCTAAATTCCAAGGAGCCAAAGTTAAGAGATGCAAAAGGAAATAAAACTAAGTAAAAATGCTGATACATCAAAGGAGTGATGAACTTCTATCTTGCAAATAAACAATAATCATAGAGATGTAACACCAAGCATAAAAATATTTCCAGAATGTAATGAAAGACCAGAAAACAATAATATATGCATGAGAGGATTGAAAGAAATTATTCACAAAACATGCATTACACTGGTAGAAAGGCAAAAAACGTGTCATAGGCTCCATGGAAGGTATGAAACTCCTCAAATTCATGTGCCAAGGGGAAGAGGGGAGTCTGCAAGAAACAAAATGTTCAACCCTTTACAAATGAGCCAAATTTGGATCTTAACAATGAAAAATAGAGTCCAAGAAGGAGAAATGTGGGAAAGTTGAAATGAATGTTCAACCACTAACAAAATTCATCAAAATGGCATGGGTACCCTTAAAATTCCATTCCCCAAGATTTTTGACCATGTTGGAGAAGAATGGAAGCCATAGTGCATTAAAACTAGTGGTTGAATGTCGGTTCTTCTCTTTTTCCCATGCTAAAGGTGTTTTTTCAAATTTCTCCCACCAAACTCCACCAAAAAACAAAATTGAATAGTCCATCATGTAGAGGGTTTCATAAGCTTTCCATTGACACCAAGAACACAAAAATATGAGCTCTGTATTGAAAGATATGGTCCTTTGAAGATTTAGCACAAAAATGGCAAAATTAGGGCAAAAATGGGTTCGCAGGCCGAAATTTGAAAATTTTCCCCTTTTTGACTTTTGGGAAAAAATACCCAAAAATATCCACCGCCTCAACCTCTGCTAACATGTGGCACGTTCTGGTTGCTCCGCGGGCTCAAACAGTCATTTTACTTCTTTTTGAATTTGGAAAATTTTCCAAAATTACTCCGCGCCCCTGCCGCTCCGGGACATGTGTCACCACCTGGCTGCTCGCGGGCTTTCACTTCATTTTTTTACCTTTGTGCCATCGACCACTTTGGAAAAAATTCCAAGGTCCCTCTACCGCTCTGACTCCCACTTTCAACAGGAGACCTGATGACATTTTGTTGCTCGGTAGGCTTTCGTGCTAAAATTTTCCTTCTCCTCCACGGGCCCGCGGGTAAAACTTCTCCTTTGCACCCTTTGCACCCTTTGAAAAATTCTTCAGTTTCACTCTGCCAACCTGACCTGCACTACCACATGGCACCTTATTATCTCCTTATAGGCTTTTGGGCCAAATTTTTCCTTTTCCGCCTTTGGTTCCAAAAGGCTAAGTGCCAAAATTTTTCCCGTGGGTCCGCCTTGGGAAATTTTCCTCTCCTAACTCCGCCTAGCCATAACTTGCAAAATACAAGGAGTTAGGAGGACTTATTTACCTTTCTAGAAAGAGGAGAAGATCCTTTATTTGATGAAGAAATACCCAGAATATTTTGAGTGCCTGAAAAGTGGAAAAATTTGACTGAGGCACAAAGAAGGAAAGAATGAAGGAAAGTTAACCAAAACAAGTAGAGGTTTATTTTGGATAACAATTTTGGCAACTCATAGGGGTCATTTGCTTGCTAGATGAAGTGACCAGCTGCCTGAAGCAATCCATTGGGAAATGGAGTCGTCAACTTAACTACTTGTTACTCTTAACTCATTAGAAAATCTCTTAGAATGAAGATTGTGAGAGTAGAATCATCACTTGATATGGAACATGGCCTACAAAAGATGCATCCTTGGGGAAACAAAAATTATGCCAAAGCACTTATGGAAATGTAAATCTAAGCTAAAATAAGACGATGTGCATAAGCACTTGGAGGAATAAAAATATAAGCTAATATGTACAAGGTAAGAAGTTTTCGTTCTAGTAGCAATGCTTTAGATGGATTCCATTAACTAGAATCTGTAGTTCTTCACCATCCAATGTAGACAATTAGAAGGCATTGTTGTTCTTGCATTTTGTGACCATGTAGGGGACACTCTAAATGGAATCAAACTTTGAATTCCTTCCTGGCTTTTCTCAGTCTGCATCCCATTTCAACACTAAATCTCCAACTTGGAAGGTTCTAGCTTTAGCTTTCCTATCAAATATTCTCTTGATCAAAGCTTGGTCCTTATCCATTGTTTGGGCTGCATGCTCTCTGATTTCTTGGAGTTCCATTATTTCTACATATCTAACCCCCATGGGTTCAAACTCCAACAATTCCAATTGCTTTATGAGTTCTAATGTTGGTAACTCAAGTGACATAGGCAAGATTGCCTCTCTCCCATAAACAAGTCTGGATGGAGAGTTACCTGTGGATCTCTTGGGAGTTATCCTATTAGCCCATAGAGATGATTTGAGCTTAGTGTGCCAAGTCCTTTGATTCTCATCAAGAATACTCTTGATGATCCTTATTAGATTCTTGTTGGTAGACTCAACTTGGCCATTAACTTGGGGGTAATAATTTGATGAAGTGCTTAGATAGATCTCATTTCTAACAGCCCATTCAGTGACCCTTGACCCTACGAATTCCAATGCATTATCTAATTTTATAGTGGTAGGTATACCAAATTTGGTTGCTATCTCCTCGTAGAAGTATAGAATGCTAGATTCATTTACCTCTTTGAGTGCCACCACCTTAGTCCATTTGGTGAAATAGTCTGTTGCTGTTAGAATCCATTTGTGTCCTTGGATTGAGTTTTGATTAATGAATCCAATGAAGTCTAAACCCCATTGCATGAATGGCTAATCAACTGAGGTTGGGTGTAATGCAAGTGCTACTAATCTCTCTTTGCCTATGAAGAATGCACAATTCTTACACCTCTTGATCCATGTATAAAAATCACTAAACACCTTGGGCCAATAATAGCCAGCCTTCATAATCTTGAGAGCTGTCACTCTTAGAGAAAAATGACCCTCAACTGATCCAGCATGGAACTATTCTAGCATTATCTCAATCTGATTTGTCCCAATGCATCTCAACAACACTCCATTGATATCCTTTTTGAACAAGACACCATCTACAAGTGCATATGGAATAGCCTACAATCTGAAGTGTCTCCTCTTGGATTTGTTCATCTCTGGAGTGCATAGGCTTTTTTGTAAGAAGTGCATTATGTCTTGGGTCCAGCAAGGAGTGAGCACACCACCATTTTATTCTTGAACATTTCTTTGTTCTTGGATGTCTCGCAACACCAAAACAACATTCTTCTCTTTGCTTGCTTCCATTGATTGGCTCAAGGCCAACTTCTCACACAATCCCTTTCCTCAGACCAGCTTGGTTACTTTGATCTCAATGTCATACTCCATGACACGAGTAATCCACCCTACATATTTTTCATTTAGATCTTTGTTGAGGAGGAAGTCTGTAACTCCCACATGAGAAACCAATAGTTGAACTTTATTGTTTAAAACTAGATGCTTAAATTTCTTCAAGCTCCTGATCACTGCAAGAACATGCTTATCAATGAAGGAATACCTTACTTCATAGTCCTCCAAAATTTGGATAAAGAAGGTAATGGGATGCTCTACATTTTATTCATTATGTTGTACTAAAATTGAAGAAATTGTATCACCACCACCAAATGCATAAATGATGAAATCCTTGGAGAAATATGGGTTAATGAGAGTTGGAGCTTATGAGATAGCTTCTTTGATTACCTCAAAACCTACCTTACCTTCAGCTATCCATTTGAATGCCATATTTTTCCTCAACATCATAGTGATTGGCTTGAAAAGAGCTGCAAAGTTTGGAACAAACCTTCGAAAAAAATTGATTCTTCCTAAGAAGCTTTGAAGAGCCTTCTTATGCTTTGGCAATGGCAGTGCTCTTATTGCTTCAACCCTCTCTAGATCAATTGCTAATCCCTCCTTAGAAACAATGTGGCCTAGGAGCTTGCCTTCATGAGCTAATAAAATGCATTTTGTGGGATTTAAGGATACCCCAAATCTTCTACATCTTTGGAACACTTGTCTCAAATGAAAGAGATGATCTACTATTGTTTTAGAAAATACAGTAATATCATCTAGGTATATCAGCACTATTTTGTTGATCAATCCTTTGAACACCATATCCATTGCCATTTGGAAAGTAGCTCCGGCATTAGACAACCCAAATGACATTTTTATATATGCATAGGTTCCCCATTTGGTGGTGAAGGCTATTTTAAATTGATCATCTTCCTTTACCATGATATGATTATACCCTGAATAACCATCTAGCAATGAAAACCTCTCAGAGCCAGCAACAACTTGCAAAATCTACTCCATAGAAGGAAGTGGGTAGTGATCCTTAAGGGATGCTCTATTCAAATCTCTAAAGTCTACACACAACCTAATTTCTCCACTCTTCTTTCTAACTGGAACCAAGTTTTCAACCCATCTTGAATGCTTAATGGGGAATATGATACTTGCCTCTATTAACTTATTCAATTCCTTTTTCATGAGAGGCTCAATGTTTGGATTGACTGGTCTTTGTTTTTTCCTGATGGGTTTAGCACTTAGATCTAACTCAATCATGTGTTGAGATAGCTTGGGATTGAAACCTTTCAAGTCTTTATAGCTCCAAGAAAATACATCTGGGAACTCTTGGCAAAGTTGCTGAATTCATACCTTTCTTGCTCGATTTCTACTTTACCAATTTGAAGTGATTTGCCTTCTCCAATTGAGATGGGCTTTGAATCCTCTCCCTTGACTTGGATGTTTGCTTTCTCTTTCCTAAATTGATCATTAGGATTAAATATGGACTCCAAAGTGACAAGTACTTGTGGTAGTTTGTTGGTTCTCAGCTGTACCACATGATCACCATACTACTGTTCTAACTTTTCCTGATTTTTTCCTGAGAACTCAGCTTCTTCTTGCAATAAATTGATGATTTGTTGGTCACTCTCAAAAAATTTCCAAATTACATTATTGTCTGGCACTGATGGCCTCACAATCACATGGATGTTTGGCTACATTTTATCCCTTTTGATACTCTCTACAACATCAAAAGTTTCTCCAACTACTGTAAGCCTATCAGCAGCTTGGTTTTCCTTCCTAGGGATGGAGTTGATGCCAAAGCCCTCAAAACCCTCAATGAGGTCCCACACCCTATTCTTATAACTCCTGAGTAGGTCATTATTTGCAGCATGTTGTCCTTTAACTTGATTAATAATCAGCTCACTATCACCAAAGACTTATAAGTTCTTGATGCCTCTTTTCCTTGACCAATGCAAACCATGTATCAAGGCTTCATATTCAATAGTGTTGTTAGAACATGCAAACTAAAATCTAAAGGCTGAATAATACTTAATGATTTGAGGTGAAACAAGCATAGCTCCTCCTCCTGCACCTTGTCTACTTATTGATCCATCAAAGAACAATTTCCATACCTCATTATCATCTTTATGGTCTAGCTTGGTGATGCTAGGAATAGGCTGATTTTATTCATGCATGTAATTGACTCCTAGTTCATATTCCTCTATTTCCTTATAGGGATCAAAAGCATGTATCTTACTTTCCCATTCATTAAGAGTCAAATCTGGGATACTTCTAACTTTGGTATCAGCTTCATGTGTGTTTGGATAATCCTCTTGATCAAATGCTGAACAATTGACATTGATTGATATTGGAGTATGAGGCTCAATTTGAAAGTTTGCAATAGGTTCAGACTTGATTGTGGCCTTAGATCCATATCTTGTCCTTAACAACATGTGTGACTAGTCAAAAAACAAGTAGCCTCCAATTTTAGCTGTGAAATCCTTGACAAACATATGGCGAAGAGTGGTGGTAAATCTATCACTGACACATCTTGCAAAATAGTGACATTGGGGCATGCATGCAAAGTGAGGCTCAAATATTTAACTACCCCAACTATGGCTACTGCTGTCCCATCTAATTACACCACCCCCTTGGATATGACTTCATATTGGAGGCCCAACTAATTAGCTATTTACTTGGGCATCACAGAACTACTTGCCCCAGAATCAATCATATAATTATGTACTAGTTTTTCCCCAATGATCAAAGAAACATAGAATGAATGGGGCTTAAAATTTTTACCTTACTGTGCTCCAAGATTTCTCTCAGGTTGAGTAGTATTTGTGAGTACCTTCTCTTGTATGTGAGCTTATTGGTTTGAAGTTGACCAATTCTTCATGGTAGCTTGTAATAGATCCCTTTAGCTTGGGATAGATAGTGACTCCCACATAGATATGTTAACATTGGTATTCTTCATTTGTTCAATGATGTTAAATGGGGTTGAGACATTATTTTGCTACCCTCTAGTCTACACATCTTTTTCTTATACATGGGCTGCAACAACTTGCATTTGAGCTGGTCTAGAAGGTGGCTTGGGTTGTCCTTGCACGTTTGGAACTGCATTCTGTTTGCCAACACTTTGTAGAGTGATGGAAGGTTGTGGATCACCTAGAGCTAATGAGTGCCCCTCACCAATATTCCTCTTCTTTTACCATGTGTTAGATGCTACACTCTGAGAATTTGTTTGATTCATACCACAAAAATCTTTAGCCTGCCAAATCACAAGTGTAGTTTCATCTGGAGTTGTATCTTGTTGAGATGTTCCTTGTTATTGGTTTGTTTCTTAACTCACTCCACCTTCTATACATGTTGTTTTCACCATCAGAGTTTGGTTCAAAGCACTATTGAGGCACATAGATTGGTTGTGAGGTTCACTACATGGGAAACACCAATCATACTCTTGGGCTATATTATTTTGCACTGGCACTAAGGCTCTAGAGGTAGATGTAGCATTAGGGTTATAGGGCTGAAATGGTCTATTGGTAGGATGCCTTACTTGATTTTTATTTGTATCTAGGTTGGGTGGCCTATTAGGATGATATGGCTGTATATTAGGTTGGGTTTGAGGCTGATAAGAAGGCCTAAAACTTTGGGCTTGTTGCCTCTTGAGTGTAACTAGCTCATTGCCTAAAATTTGTAATTGTTTCATAACTTCTTGAAACTCATTTGAGGTACTAGAGGATGAAATAGAAGTTTCATTTGAAATTTGATTTCTAGGAGTGGGAATAGAAGCTAAAGTAGGTGATTGAATAGTGCTTGGGATTTCTAAGTCTATGTATAAGGGCATAGGAGGCCTAGGTGCAAGTTTACCATCTTGGATCAAACAATTCTCAACCCTAATGGTGATGCTATAAGCTGTAGGTAGAGTTATACCTCCCATGGATTGGATTAACATAGAAATGTCAGAATTTAAAGCTTTGAAATAGAATAAGAAATCACCTTGAGCTGTTGGCCTTACTGTCACTGGGATTCTATCTCATGTCCTTTGAAATCTGAAATTGAAGTTTGTTAGATGCTCATTAGGATCTCTCTTGATGGTTGTCAGTTGTTTCAATAGAGACAAGTTGTCTCCCTTTTCTCCAAACAAGTCATGGAGAGCTATGCACAAATGGTTCCAATTTTGAATAGAGCTTGCCTCAAGGCTCCTAAACCATTACAAGGATTTCCCTTTGAATGAAGATGCAACCAATTTTACAATAATTTACATCTCAATAATCTCATGGATTGCACAAACATTAGCAATGTCTTTGACATGATCACTAGGAGTGGTCTGATTTTCTCCAGTAAAGTATGGAATATTCTTCAATGCTACAATTAGAATTGAGTTTTGTGCATTGAGAGCAAGTGGGATGCTACCAGTAAAGTTGACATAAGGATTGGGTTGTGCCATTATGATTGGCTTGAGAACCGTTGTTGATTGGGTGAAAGGTCTACCAGGTGGAGGAGTTGATAGAGTTATGTCTGGTGGAGATGGAGACCTTTGAATCCTCATTCCCCTCTCTCTTCTTCTTGGGGATAATTGCAGATACTCAGACAATCCCTCTTCTCTGGTCCTTGACCTTGTTTGGATTCTTCTCATGAATCTTTAGACCTGGACTACTGAAACCAGTTGATTCTATCCTTTTGGAGTTTCTAGATGTGAAAATCAAGGCTCTTTTCAAGAAAGAAACTTACAAAAAATGTACATCAACTTTTTTTTAATGAAGATGAAGACCTCTAAGGTCCCAATGGGTGTGCCAAAATTGTTAGTGCAAATCTACAACACCCCCTAAATGACCTTTAGATTTGTCGTCCAGAATTGGGTCATTTAGTATGATTGCACAACATTGAGTTTTATCCAAGGTGAGAAAAATATCTAGAGAAAGCTGGTTCTTACTCCTCTGTTTAGGTGTATGCATGAATTTGTAGAGGTTCAATAATGATTCCTATTCTAAATTCCACGAAGCTAGAGTTAAGAGATGCAAAAGGAAATAGAACTGAGTAAAAATGGTGATACACCAAAGGAGTGATGAACTTCTGTCTTGAAAATAAACAATAATCATAGAGATGTAACACCAAGCATACAAAGATTTCCAAAATGTAATGAAATACCAGAAAACAATAATATATGCATGAGAGGATTGAAAGAAATCATTCACAAAACATGCATTACCATTCCCAAATTCGATACAATGCATTACACTGGTAGAAAGGTAAAAAACATGTCATAGGTTCCATGGAAGTTATGAAACTCCTCAAATTCACGTGCCAAGGGGAAGAGGGGAGTCTGCAAGAAACAAAATGTTCAACCCTTTACAAATGAGACAAATCTAGATTTTAACGATGAAAAATAGAGTCTAAGAAGGAGGAACGCAGGAAATTTGAAATGAATGTTCAACTATTGAAAAAATTCATCAAAATGGCACGGGTACCCTTAAAATTCCATTCTTCAAGATTTTTGACCATGATGGAGAAGAATGGAATCCATACTGCATTAAAACTTGTGGTTGAATGTTAGTTCTCCTCTTTTTCCCATGCCAAAGGCATTTTTTCAGTTTTCTCCCACCAAACTCCACCAAAACACAAAATTGAATAGTCCATCATGTAGAGGGTTTCACAAGATTTCCATTGACATCAAGAACACAAAAATATGAGCTCTAGATCGAAAGATATGGCCGAAATTTGAAAATTTTCCCCTTTTTGAATTTTGGAAAAAAATCCCCAAAAATATCCATCGCCTCGACCTCCGTTGACACGTGGCATGTTCTGGTTGCTCTTTAGGCTCAAACAGTCATTTTACTTCTTTTTTGAATTTGGAATTTTTTCCAAAATTACTCTGCACCCCTGCCGCTTCGGGACACATGTCACCACCTCGCTGCTTGCGGGATTTCACTTCATTTTTTACCTTTGCACCATCGACCAATTTGGAAAAAATTCCAAGGTCCCTCCACTACTTTGACCCTCGCTTCCGACAGGACACATGGTGGCATTTTATTGCTCGGTGGGATTTCATGCCAAAATTTTCCTTCTCCTTTGTGGGCCCGCAGGAAAAACTTCACCTTTGCGACCTTTGAAAAATTCTTTAGTTTCACTCCACTGGCCCGACCCACACTGCCACATGACACCTTGTTATCTCCTTACGGGATTTTGGGCCAAAATTTTCCTTTTCCACCTTTGGCTCCAAAAGGCTAAGTACCAAAATTTTTCCTGCGGGCCCGCCTTGGAAAATTTTCCTCTCCTAAGTCCGTCGAGCCATAACTTGCAAAATACAAGAAGTTAGGAGGACTTCTTTACCTTTCTAGAAAGGGGAGAAGATCCTCTATCTGATGAAGTAATACTTAGAAAATTTTGAGTTCCTAAAAAGTGTAAAAATTTGATTGAGGTACAAAGAAGGAAAGAATGAAGGAAAGTTAGCCAAAACAAGCAGGGGCTTATTTTGGATAACACACCGCTTGGGTCACTTTCCTTTCTTATCTTCCACACTTCATTCTACATTCATTCCATGCTTAACCTTTCTCTTTGAAAAACTATGCCATCACATTATACACGGTTATCATGTACACATCTCTTGTCTACTTTATGCTATCGAATATTCACTCAACAACATAAAGTGGGGGTAAATGTAGACAAACAATTATGCACTTGGGTACATTTCTAGGTCCATAAACATATACTAGCATTCATATGATTTTTAAGCAAGAAAACTAGTAATTGATGACTACCTTTGGCCTTTTGTATTTGTTTATTATGTTTTATTTGATATGTTATACCCCAAATACCAGTCGAAACTTTACTTTCCTATCTTATTTAACTTCATACACTAGCGCATAGCTAGGGCACCAGTTCCTAGGTACCCTAATCGTCTCTAGGAACCTCTGATCTCTTTCCACCTTACTCACTCTTTTTGGGAATCTTTTATATTATGGGCCTCTTATTTTATTATGGGTCAGCCTTCCAGTTATTAATTATGAAATTCAAATAAGGGAATCATATAAATACAAAATCATGTGACCCAAATAAAGGACCATTCTCTAAGCATCATTACTATCACCTAAAATTGCACTCAAAAGGATCCTAAATCACTTAAAAGAATACATTTGACATTAAATCAAGGGACAAGGGGATGGATTTTATACATACACAACATAGGAAGGGGAAGTTCATTTTGAAATCTACACATTTATCTAAATTGGTACATCTAGCTACAACCTGCTATTAAGTGCACTTGCACAAGGTAATCCTAGGGAATGATTCATACACACACTCACAAGGACTATATGGAGTCTAAGATGTAGTGTAACACTTGGTTGTAAGATCACTCTATTGGGTGAATTCTGGGATAAGTTTGACTCCACATATTGCATCTTTCTTTTTATGGATTTGATTTTGTATTATGGGTTTTGAAGACAAATATTTCCCTTGTAGGTAACATCTACCTTGGTGATATTATTACAACACACATGTGATCAAAAGTGAATACTTGTGAAACTTGTGCAACACTCTATAAATTAGGTTCTGACTATTTTCACATTCACAAGCTCCCAATAGAGGTCATCAGCGCCCAAGCACCCCTGTCCTACCATGGGTGCCCGTGTCTAGCTTGTTTCATGATATAAATAATTATTCTCAGCAATAAAGAACCAAATAACTTCATATTTATAAGTTTTCAAAGTCTACATTAGTCTAGGATCAAATGTAAAAAAGCTGAGTCCATTACTTCGTCTCTTGTACTTAGGGTTTTATATTCTATTGGCTTGTTGATTGTGTCAAATTTGTGTTTTAGTATTTATTTATCATACGTGACTCTACAATTAAGTTTTTATGAAAATATAATTTTGTTAAATTAGAGGGTTATAGAGCTCCAAAGGCTAACTAATGATTCAACGATATTTTCTGAAGGACTGGTAGAAAACTGTTGATATTTCCTAACGTAGTGATGTCATACAGAGGTGTGAAAATCCATTCCCAAATCCAATTTCTGACTAATTGGGAAATGGAGGAAGAAGGTGGATAAACAAAATTACTGACATCCATAATGATTGCTGACAATCAAAAATCACTGACGATTTGTTTGAAGATTTCAAGAAGAAAGTAATGAAAAGATGGAAATTGGTTAAAACCACTTACCATACGAGGATTAAGGTTGTTTGATAAATGATGGGAGGTTAGGAATCTAGGTAGGAAGAGCTTAGGGGGTTAGGATGGGTATGATAAATTAGGATAGGTTGGTTTTAGGTGGTTAGGGAATGGTAAATATGATTCTACAGAGGTAAGATAAGATTCACGATGATAAATTTGATTACAAAGATGATGGAATTAGGATAGTGGTAATCATGTGAATAATGATGATGTGATTAATTTGTTTTGGGTCACATAGGGGTGAAAAATTGATGTCTATATTTACCCCTTTTTATTAAGCTAACTGTATGCACCTAGTATGAGACAAAAACTCATGTAAAGATGCCCCATTTTTTGTGATAAGGATATTACTTCCCCTTAAGCAAATGACTGACTTTATGGGTCAATGGATTGAATAGAGTTAGATTGATTGGATATATTTTCTTAAATATGCTCAAGGGTTTGACTGTAGTCTGAAATGATCATGCCGGAGGGGTTTGTAAAGATGGAAGTAGTCTTGGAAAAATTTGGTAGGGGACATTATGTGGCCTCAGGAGGGTGACGTTAATGTGGAAATACTATAGACACGTGCTTTAATAAGAACACTACATTGAGAGTATCTAATGGGATTTCTCTCGCTAGGATGTGTGAATTTGTAGGACCAACAGGTCAAAGGAAAACATCCATAATGTGTGTAAATCTTGATTTATGGGTGAAAAAAGAGTTTCAAAAAGGTGTTTGGCATCAAAGAAAAGGCATATAATATCTTGATGACATCATAGAGTGTTTGATAGATGTCCATGTGACCAAATTTGATAAGGTTTGCAAAAGGATTTTGGATTGGATATTATTATAGATCACAAACATTTAGGGTATGCAATCAACAATGATTTATGATATTTGACAATCATGGCGATATAGATTATAAAATCCAAGTTAGGCATGTAAATGGATCATTTGTAACATGTTGTTTTGTGATTTGAGAGCTATGGTTTATAGATTTTAAGTTTTTTTGAGAGATGAAGGTGAGTAAAAATGGAAGTGGCAATGGATGAGGAGAGTGGTAGGTAGATGTGGTTTTTGTAGTTTGTTTTTATTTTTGTGTTTTTTTTTTAAATTTTTGTGCCTTTAAAAAAGGTTAGGAGGGAATGGAAGATCAAATCCGATCATATGATCGATGGAAATTGAGTGGATCACCGTCAAAATGTTTAATGAAAACATCACCGATTAGGGATCAACGGTGATTAGGTGAGTGTTTGATAAAATTCTGAGTGGTGTATTTTTTATTTGTTTATACAGGAGAGGGACACCAAATAATTATGAGATAGGATACCAGAGATGCTTGAGACTATTAGAGGAGATATCACTGATGCTGACTGGGAAAATATAACCTCCACTGGTTTGGGAAGATTTCACCATAACCAACATATTCCTAGATATTCCAAATTGATGGTTACATTGTTGGATAGGTGGGAGATGATTTCAAGGACATTCTAGTTCTCTACTACTGAGATGATTATTAAGTTAGAGGATGTACACTGGATTTTAAGACTCTCTATTTAAGGGGAGTAGATAGTTCACATCACCTGAGAGTCCCTTATAGATACTATGAGATGGTTGTATGGAGATGATGCCCTTGATATAAGATACACAATAGAGGGTTTCACCTTGAGAGCTACTATGATGCAGAGATGCAGGGGAATTTGTTGATTCAGTGATCATGTTAGCTATTTCTTGTTACGCAATTCCTGACTCAAGAGGAGGAATATTTCCTTGGACATTTGTGGGCATCTTAACTGAGATTATGGAGCACTAGATAATGTATGCCTAGGGTTATGCTTTACTAGCTCATGTGTGTCATGAGCTATGGATGTTTGTGACTGGTAAGAGTTTTGTGTTTGATGTGAGGTTCCTATTACAATTTTTGCATTATGAGAACATAGCCATTGTAAGGCCACTAGGACTACCTTGGAGAGTAAGGGACCCTATAAAGTATGTGGTGGAAATATGACTGGATGGGTGATGATGGGGTGGATATGGATTAGACATATTGTAGTGATTGTCTACATAGTTTATCTGTTGATGTTGTATTATGGAGGTTGTATGTGAGATTTCTTGAATGGCATGACATGGATGTGGATTTAGCAGGTTTGAGGTGGGTGCATTGGATTTGGGGTAGGAGGGTAGATATGATTGAGGCTGTGTAATTCCCTAGGGTGTAGAGGTAGTTTGGACTCTGACAGTAGATACAAGGTGAGATGATTGTATATCGACGAGATGATTTTGAGAGGGACCTACCATTACCATTAGTAGATGAGAATAAGAAAGAAGAGGAGGATGGAGAGCTATAGGGTATATATGTTGACTATGCTAGAATTGTAGAGGGATTTAGTGAGTGGTGGATGTAGTAGTGTGAATCCTCGGGAGATAAGGCAGGGTAGAGATAGAGGGATGGGGAGGCAGAGGAGGAGGGTGATAGTGGTGAGGAGTTGGAGAGATTACAAGAATAATTTGATGAAATTCTGTTGGAGAGGGATATATTGATAGTGGAGTGGGACATATATCATGACGAGATAGATAATTTGTAGTAGGAGTGAGATAAGACACACCTCAAGTGTGATACTTTCCAGTAGCAAATGGACTAATATAACTAATAATAGGAGGTGCTGTAGGTGAAGTATGGGGAGGTGGGGACAACTTCGGAGGAGTATTTCCAAAATATGGTGGGGGTTCAAAGGGACCTTCAAGTTTTATGAATGTGGAAAAATATCACACACTAAGAGAGGATATGCACTACTATAAGTGAATTGTGATGAAGAGCTTACCTGTTGTACTGCATTATGTTGAGCACAAATGATTGAGCACAAATCAGGTCAACATGCTACTTTTCCAAGCATTGGGAGTGTCACACATCCTCGGAGAGATATGTGACCTGATGGAGGAGTGAAAGGATGCCAGAGTGGAGATAAGGTATTTGATTTTGATTTTACTGCATAAATGACATATTTTGTATATGATTCCGATGTATATGATTTTGTATATGAGCCCTTTAGAGGAATATATATATATATATATATGATTATGATTATGATTTTAGACGAATGTGTGATTTATTTATGTTGATGTGATGTTATATATGAGTTTTATAATGTGATTTTAAGATACTTGGGTAGATGGTTAGATATATTAATTGTATTGATATGATCTTAGATGTGTAGATGTTGAAATGATGTTTGATTTTAATTGTGATGTTACTCAAATGTAGTGATCTTGATGTATGTTTCAAAATGTATTTTTATCATAGTTAAGAATAAATGTGAAATATTTTCTTTTAGAATAGGATTTGATATAATCTGATGGTAAATTTAATATCTATGACAATGTACTTGAGGCCTTGTAACGAATGTTAACATATAACTAATAATAATTAGTCATATATAAGATCATGGATATAGATGGAAATGATCTTATATACCTTATTACAATGTGGGAAGGGTTGATATGTAGTTCGTATGGGGGAGTGTGATCTCCTTTAATAGATTATAGGCTTATGCCCTAGTTATATGTTTTTTATACAAAATGATCAATGGAGGAAGTTTACTTTTTGTTGGGAAATCAGATTGATGTGGGAAGATTTCCTAGGATTATTTTGACATGGATATGAAGGCTGATCGATGTGGGAATCATTTTTTAATGATTATAGGAATCTATACTTTGAGGGAGAGGTCTATAATTTTTGATTTTGATTTCAGATAACTCTCTTTACAGGATCAGTCTATGTTTTGATAAAAAACCATCCTTCGAGGGATCAGTATGTATTTTGATAGTATGATTAATAACCATCCTTTGAGGGATTAGTATATATTTTTGATAATGTGCATCAATATGTATAGTGTTGATTTTTTTTGAGCTGAGGGAATGCTTAGTAGGCCATTTGGGGAGGGGAATGATGTGTGTATAAACTAGACATGTTTTCTCTTATCATGCTTTTAGTTGGTAGATAAAGGGAATATGGGAGTAATGACTGCGGGGTTCCTGATTACAAAGAGGAAATTATCCATGTGAAAAATGTGATGAATAGAGCCATGGTGCTCATATTTAAGGTCATAGAATATGCGATACTAACGGAGGACCACATAATTCCAAATGATTATGATAGTGAATGATAGGTTGGTGGTGAAATGAGATATTTTATGTGAATAATATCATTAAAGTATATGTGTTAATAATATAAATGATGCAAATGCAATGAATTTAAAGGTTATTTTTTAGGTTTACCATAAAGGGAGGCTAAATGATAGGATCCTAACCCATATTTGTGAGTGATGACATATGGACTGATCCAGTTCAAAGAGAACTTTCCACATTTAATCATTTCCATAGCAGTGACATTTTGATTCTATTTTAGGACATGATCACTAATGTCAAAGTCACATTCTTTGACATGTTTGTTGTATGATCTTTTGATGTGTTTTTGATAGACATGGTGATTCTCAAGGGATGTTAGGAAATATTTTTCTAACAATTCAAGTTGTGTTAAGTGTTCTTGGTGATAATCCTCTCCAGATATAAAATATCTAAGGGACATGTAGAGGGATGGAATTTGAACTTCAAGGGATATAATCACCTCAGAGTTGTAGACTAGAGAGAAGGGCATAACACTTGTAGGAGTATAACTGCTAGTTCGATAGGCCCAAAGAGAAAACAAAATTTGGAGATGCCAATTCCTACTTGCTTGATCAATGATTTTCATGAGGATTTTGTTTAGTGTTTTGTTAGAAGATTATTCTTAACCATTTTCTTGTAGATAGTAAGAAGATGAAAAAATGAGTTTCATGTTGTAATTTTTTTGAATCTTTTTATTTTTGAAATATTTTCCATTATCTGTGATAATTTTTTAAGGAATGCCAAAGTGATAGATAATGTGATGGTGGATGAAGTCAACAATATTATCAAATTTTGTAGAGATGATGGGGATAGCTTCCACCTATTATGTTAATAATTCAGTAGCGGTGATGATAGAATGATGTCATTGTGATGAAAAAGGGTTGATGAGGCCAATGAGGTTGAGTCCTCATTGTGAAAAATGACCATAAATCCTAAGCGGGTTGTAGGGCTTGACTTGGGATGTGAGTAAGATTGGAGTGTTGTTGACATTTAACACATTTCTTGGCGTACAGATGCAATAATGTTGATTGAGGGTAGGCCAGTAATAGCCCATCTATAAGACACGTTTAGTGATACAACCAAACCGTTGAAGATTTCCACCACATATGCCATTGTGGACTTATCTCGATAGATTTAGTGGATTTGTGAGATTTGAGCCATTGAAGGAGGAGGCCATCAAACCTGAATTTGTAAAGGACATCTACATTATGATGACATAGTCGGCTAGCGCGTTGTAGAAGGGATCTTTTAGCATTTTTAGATAGATAATATGGGAATTTTAGACTGAGAAAGATATTCATAGAATTGAGTATACCAAAGATCTGTTTGATTATTTTCTGACAAAGCTAATAGAAGGAGAGTTTGTTGGTATGGGATGGTTGATCAGGTCTATGCACAACAATGAATAATTTGGAATCTTTGGTTTATAAGGGGATAAGTGATGCGAGAGAAGCCATGGTATCTACGAATTTATTGGATGAGCGTGGAACTAATTGGATTGTATATTGATTGAAGGCTTCTAAGAGGAATTCAACAATGTTTTTATATTTTTGTAGATATTTTATTTTTACATTGGTAAATTCCTTTGATTTGATTGATGATAAGTTAGGAGTCTCACATAGATGTTAAGGATTTGAACACCAAGCATGATGGCGGTTTGGAGACCCATGATTAGGGATTCATATTCATCCATGTTGGTAGTTGCACTTTAAAATTTGGTTTAACGAAAAGAAGGATATGAGTCCCCCAAGGAAGCATGATTAAAATACTGACACCTCCCCCTATCTACACTTAGAACAATCGAAGAAGAGTTTCATTCTAAGAGGAGTGTATTCTTGATAGATGGGGTTGATGGATTCGTCAGGAATTTATTTGTTATGCGCTGGTTGATTACAAGGGAGGGGAGTTTCCATGAGTTGGTTGATGATGGATTTCTCCTTGATATATTTTTATGATGACCTAAATTCTAGATCAAACTTAGTTATGAGCATGAGCCATCAAGTGATGCAATCATTGTGATATGGTTTAGAATGCATAGCTTTGAGAGGGTTAAAAATTGGTGACAACACAAGTTTTATGATTAAGGAGATAGTGGTGAAGCTTGGAAGTCACAAAGTATAAAGCACAAACACAACTTTTCTACTTCAGTGTAACGAGTTTTATAGTCGTGAAGAGTGTCAGCTTATGTAATAAACAGACCTTGATCTCTACCTTTCTCCTCTCGATGTGCTAGTATAACACCCAAAGCATTGTTGCCATGATAGCGGATATATATAAATAAAATGGCTTCCCCTCACGTGGAGGTGTGAGCACGAGCTGGTGACATGAGGATATTATTTTGAGGTCATTCAAAGGACATTTTTACAGTTGTGATCCCATTTACAATGGACATCCTTTCAAAGGAGATGACAAAAAGGCTGACGATGATATGAAAGATGAGCAGATAAAGCGGCTGAACTGATTGTAGTCTACCTTAGAATACTACAAAGTTGTTTGATATTGGAAGGAGGGTGCATCTTCAATGATGGATTTTATTTTAGTTGGGTCTAAATTCAATACCCATGATAGAAGTGATAAACCCTACACATATTCTTGGATGAGAACACCAAATACACACTTGGACTGGGTTAAGGAGGAGAAAGTATTTAATAAGACCGAAAAATATGACATCAAGGACAACAGAGATGGTCTGTTTGGTGCTTATATTTACCTAATATGATCGTCAATGTAGTCTTCTACAATTTTACGGATGAGATCACGGAAGATGTAAGTCATAGCGTGTTGATAAGTGGCCCGACTGCATTCTTCAGTCCAAAGGGCATAACACAGTAGCAAAAGGTCCCCTGAGGGGTAATGAAATATGTATTATCTTGGTCAGTCAATCACGATAAGAATTTGATTGTAGACTAGAAAAATCCATCCATGAGAGATATCATGTAATGGCCTGTCTGTGAGGTCGGACAAGATGATCGATGCTAGGAAGAGGGAAGTTGTATTTAGGATAAGTGAGATTGAGATCTCAGAAATCCATGCACATGCGTAACTTTATAGAGGCTTTCGTTATAGGTACAATATTAGAAACAAATTGTGGAAATTCAATGGGTAGTATAAAATTAGCAGAGAGAAGATGTTGTAATATTATTTTATGAGTAGGGCTACACGAGGGTGTATTCTACGTAACTTTTTTTGATGGGTTTGGCATTAGAGATTATGAAAATATTATGGATGATGATGTTAGGGTTAGTCATCATCATGTCACTACATGACCATATGAATGCTTGATTATTTTTGGAAAGGATGGAAGTGAAGTCCTTGAATTCTTTTGAATATAAAGTTTTCCCAACCTTGACTATGTGAGGGTCTTGCAAAGACCCTATGTTGAAGTCGATAGTGGATTAGTTAAGGAGTTTCAATGTGTCAAGTGGTAGAGTATTTTGAAGATAATGGTCCTCTAACCCCATATAGGACAAAATGGATTCATTGTCATGGCATTGAATAATTTTGATGGTAGGGGAGTCTTCATCTATCATTTTGGGTAGTACATTAGAAGAAGAGTTCTTAGTTTCCCTCATTAGTTCTGATAAGTGAGTGGTCTTAAGGTGGTCATCTTAACTAAATAAAAATTTATGAGGGATGGAGACAAAATATTCATGTGTGTCCATAGAGTCATCAGGTATAGATGAGGATGATGACTCTATTTTTTCTATGGGTTTAGCATGTGATGGTCATCACGAAGGTGTTTGAGGAAGATTTGTTGAAAGTTGGTCCACATTTCTCATTAGGTTTATGAGACCAGTCAAATACCAAGTCATGTGTACCCTGTTCATAACCTCCTAATCCAAAACCTTTCCAAGCATAGTGATGAAGATACATTTGTAAAAAGGTTTGCTTGTATAAGAAATGATAAGCCAGATATGAAAGGTTTTAACATGATCTTGATTGTCGCAGTGTGGGGAAGGATGATCAATCCCTCCATAGAAGAGATTATTTTTAATATGGGGAGGTCTAAAAGGTCATGATATCTCCAATGTTTTGGTTCATACATAGGTTTTTTGTAAATTCACACATACGTTTTAGGTGTAAGGATCGACTTGAGAGATAAAATGTGATACTCCCCCAACAAGAGACATTACATAACATCTTTGAAGGAGATTTAGTTGGGTAGTTTAGATGAGGAGATGGAAGAATTTTTAGATTCACTAGAAGATACCAAGATTTTCTTAGGGATGAGCATGTCATTATGTTAGTAGGCCATGTGACATGATTTGAAAGGATTCGGGTCAGCGGGAACAATCAAGTTTTTTTCCATCATGTTCATATTTTAGAAAATGATGCAATGTTGATGGGATAAAATGCATAACGAGTATACAAGGTTGACCTAAAAAAATGTTATACTTAAACTATCATTATACAAGCTAGAAGAGTTCATGAAGGTTTTTAATGCCTACCTTGATGGGTAAAATGACTGTGCCTAAAGTAGGGGCAATAATTTCATTAAAGGCATGCAACACAACAAGTGACTGGGTAATAATGGTGTTAGGTAATTGAAGAAATTTGAAGGCATGAGAAGATATGATATTAGTATTGGTGTCATTTTAAATGACTCTTTTGATGAGAGTATCATTTATTTGGGATGTGAAAAAGAGTGGAAGATTCATGGTTTGTAAGGATGGAATTTAATAATCAAAAGAAATTTTAATAGTTTTAAGAGTGTCGACAAGGTTAGAAAATGGTTGAGGGCTGTCTGATGGTACTGAGATGGATTGGAGAGCCTTAATCATTACTTGTCAGTGTTGTGGAGAATTTTGAACAAGCTTGTAGAGGGACATATTCATAGGGGTTTGATGGAGTTGTTTGATGATGCTATTTTTAATAGAGGTGGTAGATTAGGTGTATTAAGTGGTGAGGATGGACACCTTAGCCTTAAAATTTGATGGATTAGGTGATTCAGGTGCCAGGGAGATAGAGACTTTGGGATTGTTTTGGTATGAGGCCTTGGGGTCTTGGATTCATGCTCTTGTTATAAAAATAAGGTCTATTTGACGAAGTGAGTTATTAATAAAATAGGCCTCACTCTTGTTGGACATGAAATATGTTTTATAAGGTGTGACTTTAGGGATTTGATGAGTTGATTTGATTTTTTGGCTATATTATATTTTATCTGAATGATGGGGATTTATGGGAGGAGTTCCTTTGCTAGGAAGGCTTTAAATTACAACATGGAGGGATTTGCAATCCTCAGTAGAATGTCCTAGTATCCGGTGGTATGCACAAAATGCTTCATAATCATACCAAGAGGGTTTCCACCATCAACAATTAGAAAAATTATTAGGTGGGAATGTTATGATGGATAATTGTATGAGATTTTTGAGGATTCTATCATAGTACCCTATCATAGTTGTTTTTCCGGGATGATAATGGAGATGAAGGGATCTGCACATTGTTTGATGATTTATAGGTTTGAGCTAATGAGGTCATATTTTTTGTTATATGTTTAGGTGCCAATCAAGGAATGACCTTAGTTTATGTAACAATGACTATAAACTTAGATAAGGGATGAGGCCCTAAGATAGAAGACAAGGGCTATTTATTTTGTGATAAAGTTGTTTGACGATTGAATGATACAATTTATTTCTTTCTGGATGAATGGATTTTGGTTTATATAGTGGATTTATTCATATTATAAATTTTATGTCCAGTGACATGATATTCGAGATATATTTTTGTAATCTCAATGATGGGTTTATTTTTTGGGAATTTCAAAGAGATAATAGGTGATTATGAGGAGGATGTGGTAGATGTAGGAGGGTTTGTGGTCTTATCGATAGCAAGACTAGAGGAGTCGAGTGATTTAGTTAGTAATTATGTGGTAGATGCACTATGTGTTGAAAGTGTAAGTGAGAGGCCTTTGAAAATGTTGATGGTATGATGAAAATTGATGGTGTTGGATTGGGGACGATTGGTAGATGATGAATGAATTAGAAAAGGCTGTTTAATGAAATTTAACTTTTGATTCGGAGGCAGGTTCAGATTTTCAAGTTGTAGGTAACCTCGTTCAATAAGGTCCTAGAGGAAATTTCTAAATGAATGAAAATTTTCAATGTCAGGGCCTCGGACTTGAAAGTATCTATAATATTTATTATATCGATACTAGGAGGGTTTAGGAATGAACGTGTTGATCAGAAAGATAAGGGGAAGTTTAATTATGCACACGACTAGGAGTAAATCAAAGAATACACTATAATATTCTCCAATGGGTGTGTAATTTCATTAAGGTTAGGTCCATTCAGAGTCTGAACAACCTTCAGGAGTGGGTTTTAAGATGACTACATTTGTTAAGCCTTTAGATTTATAATTTCTAAAAGAGGGTTTAAATGAGGACTAAGGTTTGGTTTTTTTTATATGAGTTTAAATTAACCATCTTTGAGAGCACGTAGCTCTACTTTATGGGACATTATAAAGGATTCATCAAACATTTTGAAGGATTGGATTTGAAGTGTTGATGATATATGATTTACGTAGGATTGAGTGAATAAATCAATCAACTGGGTTTGTTGTAGGGAAAAGGATAGTTAATTTATAGTCCCCAACCATCAAGCGATGAAATATTTAACAAACTTATCTTCAAACTGTGTAATAGTGTAGAGGTTCGTAATGGATATCTTACAAGTGATGTTGATGGAAAAATTCTCTAATAACAACTACTTGCATTATGTGAAAGAAAAGATAGGATATTGTGGAATGCCGTTATACCAGTCAAGGGTGGGTATTACTAAGGACATGGGAAATAACCTCAAGTTGAGATCTTGACTGTGGGAAATGAGATAACATGCATGATGGAAAGCTCTGACGTGTTGTTGAGGGTCCTTCTTATCATAAAATTTTATAAATTTTAGGAGTTCCCAATGTGGGGGATAAGATTTTAAAGTTATTGATGGGTGGATGGGTTCATTGTAGATTTGTTCATAAGAAAGGGAGAATTATGACCCATGGTAGTGGATTCAAGGATTACAATCCTATTCATGAGAATTTTCAAGGGGTATTTTTGAGGTTGATGTTATAGGTTTGAAGATAATGAGCCATATATATTATAGATATGTGGGTTGGATTTTTAATATAACTGATGTGGTAGTGAGATATTATGATGAAGAGGAGCACTTGTGAAAATGTTTTTTAGATATTGAGAGCCTAAGGGTTATGAGAGCTGAATTTATTAATAAGGAATATGAATTGAAGTGTAGATAAGCAGTTGGGATCGCTTTGGTATATACTGAGAAGGGATGGTGTTGTATTGTATGATAGAGGCAATGTGACACCTGTAGTGTTCTTGATGTGAGAAAGGGTGAGTGCTAGCGATAGAACTTGTATTGATGAGGGGTATAGATGTAGGGATAGACATGAATAGATTATGGATTGAGGATGTAGGTTGTTGTGATGGGATGTGTTGATATGTAATATAAGGGATCGTAGTAGGGGGAGTAGTAATCGATCTTACCAGAGGTGAAGGAGAAGCATTAGAGGATGTAGGATTAGATATGGAAAGAGATGTGGTAGTGTTGGTTTTTATGGATGATGAGATTGGCAAGAGCGAAAATAATGGGGATGGTTATTGGTTGGACGTATCTTGTTATGAGACAAGGTAAAGGTAAAAACTAATAATGAGGGCTGATGAAGTGGGGATTTATGATTCCGATCCAATAATAGTGGAATAGGTTTATTGGATAACCAAGCTCATGATTGGGGTCGATGAGTTGGGAATAATCAAAGGTTACAATAGTAATGGGAGGGTGGTGTTATGGCTTTAGTTTTTAGAGGAAGACACCTCAGGAGGTGAGGTAAATGTTAAGGGCCACTGGGTTAGACTCCAAAATTTCTATGAAGACTGGATCACCATTTTTAAAGAATCATTGGCTAGGTGGATTTGAGATCTTTGATTTGTTATGCTGGGTACTAAGAGAATATGGATATTCTTGATCTGTTGCTAGAGGTTATTGGAATTGATCAATTACACCTTGGATGTCTTGAAGTCAAGACTTGAGATTATCTAAGGATTGTTGAAGATAGTTTGTCATATTTTCAATGTTTTGTAGATGTGATTGTTTTCAGGTTAAAACCATGAACTAAGAAAATAATCAATGAAGTAAAAGCAAAATGGTTGTTTATAACAACTGCAAACAAGTCACAATTTTTTTTATTATCTTGATTATTTTAAGAAAAGTGTGAAATGAGGAAAATGGCTGAAATGACACTAAGAAGTGGTTGTCTAAGGATAATTTAAGGTAAGTTCAAGGATGGATTCCTTGATATAAGTAAAGGTACATGAGGTCAAGATTTGTGTTGGTGTTAGTACGAGACATGGTATTGGGGCCTACCCCCTCACTTCATAGTCCTACAGTGATAAGGGTGTTAGGTGCTTAGCCGATATACCACCCACCAGATTTTTTATACTCGGCTAGAACACCAAGTTAGCTTATCCTTTTGGTGATAAAATCCAAGGTGGTCTACGTAGGAAGGATTGTTTAAATGTAAATTTGATGTGATATGTGGTTTGGTTATGTGTGAAGGTTGTTTTTTGAATGTAATTCTCTTAACTCCTAATTAAGCTATGTGAGAAAGAAGATGTGAATGTTTGTTTTAAGATCCAAAAGGAAATTTTTACTTAAATGAGAACAAATCACACAAAATGCAATGCTGAAAGGAAAAATGAAGGAAAAAAGGCATACCTATGATCACTATTAATTTTGATTTTCACGAGTTTGAAATAATGACAATACGGAAATCCAAGTAGAAAGGTTGGATGATATAAAAAAATTAAAGAAAGATAAAGATATGGAATCTAAGAAAATGGGCTAAAAATTCCCACCAAGCATGTTAGGATGTTTATGGTGATTTTTGGTTAGTTGTTATAATGCTGAAATACCAAAAACTCTAAATAAAGTAGGGTTTATTGATACCTGTGCTGATAAACAAAATTTCGGGATGATGGGATATGAAAAATGTAAGAGGCTCCTCCTTTCACCAATCGAGAATACCTGTATACAAAGACAACTAGACAAGACTAATATTAGATAAAAATTAAATGAGTTGCTCGATGAAGCATGATCCTAGGAATCCAAATAGTTTCCTTGAAGGGTTTCAACTTGTGTTGTAAAATCAAGTGATTTGATAAATGATAATAAGAAAATGACAATGTATTTTACAATTCAAGAGGGATGGAGAGATCTTACTCTGTGTTGTAGATCGCCTAGGCCAGGGATGTAACAAGCTTGGAATAGATGAAATATTCAAACCAAGCTTGTTCTGTTATGTCATGTATTTCATGTATCACTTCAATTTGATCATCAATGTCTTTGATTTTTTGTGTGAGTACGATGAAGCATAGACTGAGATCATGTGAGAGATAAAGCTTCTCCCACACGAAAGGATGCTTTACGATTAGGAGATCATATATTCTTGTGATGGTGTGTGAGGTACTTGGAACAATCATCTACAAGGAACACATCTTGCAAGACAATATATTAGACTGGAGACATATTGATAAATACATGCTAATGCGATAAATGACTAAATTATCAGAGATCAACGATGATCAGGAATCGATAGTGATTAGGGACAAAGATGACTATTTTGATAAAAGATGATAAAATATATTCCAATCAATGCAATATGAATTTTGACAATGCTAAGATAGGCTAGGGGGATTCTAGAAACATGCGAGGTTTATAAAATAAATATTTATATGTTTTTAAGGTTTAATAAGAAGAAAATGTGATTGGGACACTGATCGATGAAAATCATTGTTAAAATTACAAGTATTCTAAAACTTGACTAAATGATTAAATGAAGGACACAATGTGGAGTGACTATAGAGGATGATGTAGATGACTAATTGTAGAGTATTAGCAATGCCAAATATGACTGAAAAGGATAAATGAAAATGTACTAACCTTGTTGAATGCTTTTGAGGGTGACAGAGCTCCAAAAGGCTGACTAATGATTTGACGAGATTTCCCCAAGGATTGTCAATAGAGTGTTGATATTTCCTAGCATAGTGATGTCATACAGAGGTATTCGTTACCGAATCTAATCTCTAAATAACTAGTAAATGGAGGAAGAAGGTGGATAAATAGAATCGAAAATGTCGACAATAATTGCTAGTGATCACAAATCACCGTCGATTTGTCTGGAGATGTCAGAATCAAGTAATGAAAAGATGGAAAATGGTTAAAACCACTTTCCATCCAAGGATCAAGGTTGTTTGATAAATGGTGGGAGGTTGGGAATCCAGTTAGGAATAAGTTATGGGGTTAGGATGAATAGGATAAATTAGGATAGGTTTGTTTTATGTGGTTAGGGAAGGGTAAATAAGACTATACACCGGTAAACAAATATTTATGACGGTAAATTTGATTACAAAGATGAAATAGTGGTAATAATGTGAATAATGATGATGTGATAAAAATGTTTCGGGTCACCTATGGGTAAAAATGTTGTGTCTACACCCTTTTAAGACTATAGTATTGTTGTTGCAAATCAGCAACACCCCTGGATGTTGATCATATTTCTAGTTTGATCATACTAAGCATCCAATGTGATTACACAACATTAAATCCTTTCCCCAAGTGTGGGACTTGTAAAATGGGAAAGTAATCTCTAGATTAGAGGCTGGTTCCTCAACTCCTCTGATCAGATTTATCACTTACAAGTTGCACAGGCTTATGTTCCTAGTTCCTACTCTAAATTTCAAAGGGGGGAAGATAGAGAATGTAAAAAAACTAAAACTAATGCTAATAGGTGATGCACTAAAGGAGTGGTGACCATTTCTCACTTCTTCAGATTGACACAGTTCATAAAAATGCAACAAAAATTCATGCAAAAACTGATAACTGTAATGGGGAATCAAAAATTAGCCTAACAACACAAGCAGAGGATGGAAACTTAATCACAGGGCCTGTATTGTTATTTTAACATCAAAAATCACTTGCATTACAACACCTGAGAGGAAAAATAGGTTGTAGTTTTGGAAAAAAGGTTTTATTTCTCCACCAAATCACTTTCAAGGTGAAAGAGGGGAGCCCGTAATACACAAAAAATGTTCCACACTTAAAAAATGAACCAAAACTGGCTTTTATAATGGAGGGGACGAGCTCAGGAGAGAGAAATGCAGGAAAACGTAGAAAAGATCCAACCATTGACCAAAATGTAATCAAAACAACATGGGCATCCTTATAGACCCATCCAATAACATTTTTAGCCATGTTGGGAGAGAATGCGAGCCATTCTTCATTAAAAACGGTGGTTGAAACGTCATTTCTGTCCATGACCGTGTGCCAGAGGTGTTTTTCAATTTTATCTCTCCAAACTCCATCAAAATGCAAAAATGATCCAAAAATCTTGTAGATAATTTTATCAGCTTTCCATTGATATAAATAACGCAAAAAATTGAGCTTTGGATCGAAAGATATGGCCATTTGAAGTTTTAGGGCAAAACAGGGCCAAATCGGATTGGCAGGCGAAAATTTGAATTTTTTTCACCTTTTTTGCATTTGGGAAAATTACCCAAAAAATCCCCATGCTCTGCCTTTCTAGGTGCCATGTGGCACATTTTTATTGGGCGCGGGCCCATCCTGCTCCATTTTCCTTCACTTTTCCCTTTGGAAAATTTTCCAAGAAATCCCCGCCGGTCCGATGAGTTGAGGACACGTGGCACGTGCTGATTAGGCACAGCCCTTTCCCTCCTAAATTTTCCATAGAACACTTTGAGCATTTTCATCCTAGACACATGGTATAACCCCATTGGGTGCGGGTTTTCCCCTTCTAATTTTTCATGTGGGCTTTTCTTAAGTTTTTTGGTGCCACCTGGACACGTGGCGAGATCCCATTGGCTCGCATTTTGGGGGCGGGCTTTTCCCTTTGAAAAATTCCTTCTTTTTTTCCTTTGGGAAAATTTCCCAAATTCTCCCCGCCTCCCACTAGTCTGAAACATGTGGTGGCATATCATTGGTCACGGGCCCTCCGCAAGAATTTTCACTTTTACGCAAACACTTTGGGAAAAAATCCCAATTTCCTCCCACGCTCCACCTTTCCGGGCTCCGGTGACACATGGCCTTTGCTGATTCATCAGCGGGGTAGCGTGCCAAACTTTCTTCATTGAAGTTTGGTGAATCACTTTGCCAAAATTCCAACTTCTCCTCTGTCCTCCAAAATTCTGGCTCCATAGGACACGTGGCATGTTTTCATTGGGCACGGGACCTCCTTCCAAAATTTCCATACACCAACACTTAGCCAAATTTTTCAAATTTCACCGCTGGACACGTGGCATAAACTGATTCATCGGTGGGCCTGCGGGGGAAATATTTCCTCTTGAAATTTTTTCCAAAACACTTGGTAAAAATTCAAGTTCTCCTTCGACTCCCACCACTTCCTTGGACATGTGGCGGCATCTTATTGGCTGCGGGCCTTCTTGGGGAAAATTTCCCACAAAAACTCCACTAAGCCATAACTTTAAAAATACATGGAGTTAGGAGGAAAACTTTACCTTTGTGGAAAGCTGAGAGAGAGATCTATCCAATAGTGCCATTTTTAGAAAGTTTTGAGTACCTGAAAAGCAACAATTTATGACTGAGGCACAAGAGAGGGAAGAATGGAAGGAGTTAGCCACAAAATGAGCAGGGGGCACATTTTGGATAAAAATTTTGGTGACTCAGAGGGGTCATCTACTTGTTGGATGAAATTACTAGTTTCTTGAAGCAATCCATTGGGCATGGAGCCATTAAATTATCTTTTTTTTATCCCAACTAACTAGAACACTGCAAGGAGGAAGATGGGATATCATCTGATGGAGCAAGGCCTGCAAATACATTCCCAGGAACAACAAGCTTGTGCCAAAGCACTTAGGGAAAGCAAAGCTAACCTATAAAAAAATAATGTGCACGAGCACTTGGAGGAATGAAAACCTAAACTATTTATGTACAAGGTGGAGAGTTCCTTTCAATAACAATGCTTTAAATGGATTCCATTGACTGGAATCTGTAGTTCCTCACCATCCAATGAAGACAATTGAAAAGCATTGTTGTCCTTACACTTTGTGACCATGTATGGGCCACTCCAAATGGCATCAAATTTTGAATGCCTTCCCAGTTTTGATCTATCTGCATCCCATTTTAACACTAGATCTCCAACTTGGAAGGATCTATTCTTGGCCTTTCTATCAAAGGTCTTCTTTATCAAAGCTTGATCCTTCTCCATTGCTTGGGAGGCCTGATTTCTGATTTCTTGGAGCTCCATCAATTATGCATATTTGACCTCCATGGGATCAAACTCCAACAACTCCAACTGTTTCATGAGTTCCAATGTTGGCAACTCAAGTGACATGGGAAAAATTGTCTCTCTCCCATAAACAAGTTTAAATGGAGAGTTACCTGTAGATCTCTTGGGAGTTATCCTATTAGCCCATAAGGCTGATTTCAATTTAGTATGCCAAGACCTTTGATTTTCATCAAGAGTCCTCCTAATGATCTTCAACAAGTTCTTGTTTGTAGACTTAGCCTAGCCATTCCCCTGAGCGTAATAGTTTGATGAAGTACTTAGGTAGACCCCATTCTTGACAGCCCATTCAGTCACCTTGGACCCAATGAATGCCAATGCATTATCTAATATTATTGTAGTAGGTATGCCAAATCTGGTTGCTATTCCCTCATAGAAGTATAGGATGCTAGATTCATTTGCTTCCTTGAGTGCTACTGTTTTAGTCCACTTGGTGAAATAATTTGCTGCTGTTAGAATCCATTTGTGCCCTTGGCTTGAATTGGGATTAATGACTCCAATGAAGTCTAAACCCCATTGCATGAATGGCTAGTCAACTGAAATTGGATGCAATGGAAGGGCAGCTAGCCTCTCTTTACCTGTGAAGAATGCACAATTCTTGCACCTCTTGATCCATGCATAACAATCATTGAAAATCTTGGCCCAATAATAGCCATCCCTCATGATCTTTAGAGATGTCACTCTTGGTACAAAATGACCACCAGCTGGTCCACCATGGAATTCTTCCAACACCTTATGAATCTGATTTGTACCAATGCATCTCAGCAGTAGTCAATTCACATCCCTCTTGAACAAAACACCATCAACAAGGGCATATGGGACAACCTGCAATCTGAAGTGTCTTCTTTTGGTCTTTTTCATCTTTGGAGGGAATAGGCCTATGCTTAGGAAGTGCATTATACCTTGGGTCTAGCAAGAAGTGGGGACACCATTATTTTCTTCTTGAGTGCTTCCTTGCTCATGGCTGTCTTGCAACGCTAAAACAACCTCCTTCTCATTGCATGCTTCCTTTTGTTTGCTCAAAATCAGCTACTCACACAATCCTTTTCCTCTCACCAACTTGGTGACTTTGATCTCTATGTCATACTCCATGACATGAGTAATCCAACCTGCTCTCTTTTCATTCAAGTCTTTGTTGAGGAGGAAGTATTTAACTCCCACATGGGAAACCAACAATTGGACCTTGTTTGAAACTAGATGCTTGAATTTCTTCAAGCTCCTGATTACTGCAAGAACATCCTTCTCAATGAAGGAATACTTCACCTCATAGTCCTCCAGGCTTTGGCTGAAGAAAGCACTTGGCTGCTCATCATTGTCTTTGTTCTGCTGTACCAAAATTACAGAAATAGTATCATCACCCCTAAATGCATAGAGGGTGAAATACTTGGAGAAATCCAGGTTAGTGAGAGTTGGGGCTTGAGAGATGGCTTCTTTGATTGCTTCAAAACTTTCCTTGCCCTCTTCTATCCATTTAAAAGCCATGCTTTTCTTTAACATCTTGCTGATAGGCTTGACTAGGGTTGCAAAATTTGGGACAAACCTGCGAACAAAATTTATTCTCCCCAAGAAACTTTGAAGGGCCTTCTTGTGGCTTGGCAATAGTGCTCTTGTGGCTTTAAATATCTCTGGATCAATTGCTAATCCTTCTTTGGAGACAATGTGGCCAAGGAGCTTTCCTTCATGGGCTAGAAAAATAGATTTTTTAGGATTCAAGGAGACTCAAAATCTTCTACACCTTTGGAACACTTGTCTCAAATGAGAGAGGTGGTCTGCTGCATTTTTTGAAAAACCAGTGATATCATCAAGATATATCAGCACTATGTCATTAATAAAATCCTTGAATGCCATGTCCATTGCTCTTTAGAAGGTAGCTCCAGTGTTGGACAACCAAAATGGCATTTTCCTGTATGCATAAGTTCCCCATTTGGTTGTAAAGGCTGTCTTGAACTGATCTTCTTCTTTCACCATAATCTGATTGTACCCTGAGTAGCCATCAAGTAATGAAAACCTTTCAGAGCCAGCAACAACATGCAAAATTTTCTCCATAGAAGGAAGTGGATAATGATCCTTGAGAGATGCTCTATTCAAATCTATGAAGTCAACACACAATCTGATTTCCCCACTCTTCTTTCTTACTGGAACCAAGTTGGCTACCTAACTAGAATGTTTGATAGGGAATATGATTCTTGATTCTATCAACTTATTCAATTCTTTTCTCATGAGAGGCTCCATGTGGGGGTTGACTGGCCTTTGTTTTTGCCTGATGGGTTTAGTACTTGGATCCAATTCAATGGTATGTTGAGCTAACTCGGGATTGAAACCTTTAAAATCTTCATAGCTCCAAGCAAACACATTAGGGAATTCTCGACAAAGCTGTATGAACTCATACCTTTCTTGCTTAGTTTTCATCTTACCAATTTGGAGTGATTTTCCTCCTTCTACTGAGATGGAAACTGAATCTTCTCCCTTGACTTGGATGTTTGCTTTCTCCTTCCTAAACTGATCATTAGGATTGAAAATGGACTCCAAAGTAATAAGTCCCTTTGGTAGCTTGGTGGTTCTCAGCTGTACCACTTGGTCACCATACTGCTGCTCCAACTTTTCCTAATTTTTAGTTGAGAACTCCGCCTCTTCTTGCAAAAAATGGATGATTTGCTGATCATTCTCAAACACTTGCCAACTTACATTTTTATCTGGAACTGAAGGCCTCAAAATCACATGGATGTTTGGTTGTACCTTGTCTTTCTGAATGCTTTCAACAACGTCAAATGCTGCCCCAACTACTACAAGCCTGTCAGCAGCTTGGTTCTCTTTTCTAGGAATGGATTTTATGCCAAAACCCTCAAAATATTCAATGAGGTCCCACACCCTATTCTTGTAGCATTTGAGTAGATCATTCTTGATAGCATGCTGCCCCTTAACTTGTTTGACAATCAACTCACTATGACCAAGGACTTGCAAGTTATTTATTCCTCTCTTTATTGACCAATGCAATCCTTGTATCAAAGCTTCATATTTAGCAGTGTTATTAGAGCATGCAAACTGAAATCTAAAAGCTGAATAATACTTAACTCCTTGAGGTGAAACAATCATAGCTCCTCCTCCTGCACCTTGTCTACTCCTTGATCCATCAAAAACAACTGCCATACCTCATTGTCATCCTTGTGGTCTAGCTTGGTGATGCTAGGAATAGGCTGATTTTCTTCATGCATGCAATAGACTCTAGCTCAGATTCTTCTATTTCTTGATAAGGATCAAAAGCATGTACCTTGTTTGCCCATTCATCAAGAGTTAGATTTGGGATGCTTCCTACCTTGGTGTCAGCTTCATCAGTGCTTGGATAATCCTCTTGATCAAACGCTGAACAATTGGTATTGATTTGACTTGGAGTGTAAGGCTCAATGTGAAAGTTTGCAATAGGCTCAGATCTGATTGTGGCTTTAGTTCCATATCTTGTCCTGAACAACATGTGCGACCAATCAGCTGATAAGTAACCTCCAATATTGGATGTGAAATACCTTGACAAACATAGGGCAAAGAGTGGTGGAAGGTCTATTACTGAGACATCTTGCAAAAAAACAACGTTGGGGCAGGCATGCAAGGTAAGAATCAAGTTTTTTTATCACTCCAACTATATTTACTGCTATCCCATTCAATTGCACTACCCCTTTGGATATGGTTTCATACTGGAGCCCCAACTGATTAGCTATTTTCTTGGGCATTACTGAACTACTTGCCCTGGAATCAATCATGCAATTGTGTACTAGTTGATTTCTAATGATCAATGAAACATAGAATGGAGGGGGTTCAACATTTTACCTTGTTATCCTCCATGATTCCCCTCAGGCTGGGCAGCATTTGTGAGCATCTTCTCTTGCATTTGGACCTACTGATTTGAAGTTGACCAGTCCTTCATGGCAGCTTGTAGCAAATCTCTTTGGCCTGAGATAGATAGTGATTCCCACATTGATATGTTTACATTTTTCTTCTTCATTTGATCAATGATGTTGAATGGAGATGAAGCATCTCTCTGCTATCCCCTGAGATGCACATTCATTCCTTGCACATGGGCAGCAACAACTGGCATTTGAGTTGGCCTAGGAGCTGTCTTGGGTAGTCCTTGTGTGTTTGGGATTGAATTTTGTTTGCCAATAGTTTGTGGGATGATAGAAGATTGAGGATTTCTTGTGGCTAATGGCTGTTCTTCACCCAAATTTCTCCTCTTTGACCTTTTGTTTGCTGCAACACTTTGGGAAACCGTTTGATTCATGCCACAAAAATCTTTTGCCTACCAGTTTACAAGTGTGGTATAATTTGGAGCTGACTGCTTCTGGAATATTTCTTGATTACCCTCATCCTCCACACCAGTTGTCGTCACCATTAATGCTTGATTCAAGGCACCATTGAAGCACATGGATTGGTTATGAGGTTCATTGCATGGGAAACACCAATCATACTCTTGAGCTATATTGTTTTGTATCGGCACTAATGCTTTAGAGGTAGATGTAGCATTGGGATTATAGGGCTGAAATGGTCTGTTGGCCGGAGGCCTTGCTTGATTTAGATTTACAGCTAGATTGGGTGGTCTTTGGGGTTGATATGGCTACCTGTTAGGATAAGCTTAAGGTTGGAAGGGAGGTCTAAAACCTTGGGCTTTTTGCCTCTTGAGTGTAACCAGCTCATTACCTAAATTTTGCAGCTGCTTCATGACTTCTTGAAGTTCATTTGAGGCACTAGAAGATGAAGTAGAAGCTTCACTTGAATTCTGATTTCTAGGAATGGGAATAGGAGCTAAATTAGGCGTTTGATTAGTGTTTGGGCTCTCTAGGCTTGGAAACAGTGGCATTGGAGGCCTAGGAGCTAGCTTTCCAGCTTGAATCAAACAATTTTCAGCTCTAATAGCAATGCTATAAGCAATGGGAATAGTTGTGCCTCCCATAGATTGAATTAACATAGAAATATCAGAATTTAAAGCTTTAAGGTAATAAAGGAAAGCACCTTCTGCTGTTGGCATGAATTCCACTAGAATTCTCTCCTAAGTCCTTTGAAATCTGAAATTAAAGTCTGTCAGCTCCTCATTGGGAGCTCTCTTGATGGTTGTCAACTGCTTGAAAAGGGACAAGTTGTCTCCCTTTTCTCCAAACTACTCATGGAGGGATATACATAGCTGATTCCAATTTTTAATAGAACCTGAGGCAAGACTCCTGAACCATTGCAAAGCTTTCCCTTTGAATGAAGATGCCAGCAGTTTGACAGCAACTTGCATCTCATTGATCTCATGGATTGCATAAATATTGGCAATGTCCTTAACATGATCACCAGGAGTAGTCTGATTCTCTCCAGTAAAGTATGGGATGTTCTTAAATGCTACAACTGGAATTGGATTTTGTGCATTGAGAGCAAGTGGGCTGCTGCTAGTGAAATTGACATAGGGATTGTTTTGTGCCATTCTAATTGGCCTTGAAACCCTTGTTGATTGAATAAAAGGCCTACTAGGTGGAGGGATTGAGAGAGTTCCGTTTGGTGGAGATGGAGACATTTGAATTCTCCTCCCTCTTTGCCTTCTTCTTAGAGATAACTGTAGATACTCAAACAACACTTCTTCTTCTCTAACTCTTGACCTTGTGGTGATTCTTCTCATGAATTTTCAGGCCTGCATTATAAAAACCAGCTGATTCTTCTTCCTTGGAGTCGGTAGATGTTTAATTTAGGGCTCTTTTAAGAAAGAATCTTGCAATAAATACACATCATTTTTGTTGCAATGAAGATGAAGACCTCTAAGGTCACACTTGACATGCCAAAACTGTTGTTGCAAATCAGCAGCACCCCTGGATGTTGATCAGATTTCTAGTTTGATCATCCTAAGCATCAAATGTGATTTCACAACATTGAATCCTTTCCCAAAGTGTGGGACTTGGAAAATGGGAAAGGAATCTCTAGATTAGAGGCTGGTTCCTCAACTCCTCTGATGAGATTTATCACTTACAAGTTGCAGAGGTTTATGTTCCTAGTTCCTACTCTAAATTTCAAACGGGGAAAGATAGAGAATGCAAAAAAACTAAAACTAATGCTAATAGGTGATGCACCAAAGGAGTGGTGAACATTTCTCACTTCTTCAGATTGACACAGTTCATAAAAATGCAACAAAACTTCATGCACAAACTGATAACTGTAATGGGGAATCAAAAATTAGTCTAACAACACAAGCAGAGGATGGAAACTTAATCACAGGGCCTGTATTGTTATTTTAACATCAAAAATCACTTGCATTACAACACATGAGAGGAAAAATAGGTTGTAGTTTTGGAAAAAAGGTTTTATTTCTCCACCAAATCACTTTCAAGGTGAAAGAGGGGAGCCTGCAATACGCAAAAAATGTTCCACACTTAAAAAATGAGCCAAAACTAGCTTTTACAATGCAAGGGATGAGCCTAGGAGAGAGAAACATGGGAAAATGTAGAAAAGATCCAACCATTAACCAAAATGCAAACAAAACAACATAGGAATTCTTACAAACCCATCCCCTAACATTTTTAGCCATTCTGGGAGAGAATGCGAGCTATTCTTCATTAAAAACAGTGGTTGAAATGTCATTTCTGTCCATGACCACGTGCCAGAGGTGTTTTTTAATTTTCTCTCTCCAAACTCCATCAAAATGCAAAAATGACCCTAGAATATTTTAGAGAATTTCACCATCTTTCCATTGATATAAATAACATGAAAAATTGAGCACTGGATCGAAAGATATGGCCATTTGAAGTTTTAGGGCAAAACAGGGCCAAATCGGATTGGCGGGTGAAAATTTGAATTTTTTTCACCTTTTTTGCATTTGGGAAAATTTCCCAAAAAATCCCCACTCTCCACCTTTCCAGGTGCCATGTGGCACATTTTTATTGGGCGTGGGCCCATCCTGCTCCATTTTCCTTCTCTTTGCCCTTTGGAAAATTTTCCAAGAAATCCCTGCTGGGCCGATGAGTTGAGGACACGTGGCACGTGCTAATTAGGCGTGGCCCTTTCCCTCCTAAATTTTCTGCGGACCGCTTTGACCATTTTCATCCTGGACACGTGGCATAACCCCATTGGGTGCGGGTTTTCCCCTTCTAATTATTCATGCAGGATTTTCTTAAGTTTTTTGGCACCACCTGGACATGTGGCAAGATCCCATTGGCTCGCATTTTGGGGGTGGGTTTTTCCCTTTGAAAAATTCCTTCATTTTTTCCTTTGGGAAAATTTCCCAAATTCTTCCCACCTCCCGTCAGTCCAAAACACGTGGCAGCATATCATTGGTTGCGGGCCCTTTACAAGCATTTTCACTTTTGCGCAAACAATTTGGGAAAAAATCCCAATTTCCTCCCGTGCTCCACCTTTCCGGGCTCCGGTGACACGTGGCCTTTATTGATTTGTCGGCAGGGCAATGGGCCAAAATTTCTTCATTGAAGTTTGGTGAAGCACTTTGCCAAAATTCCAACTTCTCCTCCGCCCTCTGAAATTCTAGCTCCATAGGACACGTGGCACGTTTTCATTGGGTGTGGGCCCTCCTTCCAAAATTTCCATGCGCTAACACTTAGCCAATTTTTTCAAATTTCACCGCTGGACACATGGCATCACCTAATTTATCGATGAGCATGCGGGGGAAATATTTCCTCTTGAAGACTTTTCCAAAACACTTGGTAAAAAACCAAGTTCTCCTCCGACCTCCACCACTTCCTTGGACACATGGCGGCGTCTTATTGGCTGTGGGCCTTCCTGGGGAAAATTTCCCACAAAAACTCCGCCGAGCCATAACTTTAAAAATACATGGAGTTAGGAGGAAAAGTTTACTTTGTGGAAAGCTGAGAGAGAGCTCTATCCAATGGTGCCATTTTCAGAAAGTTTTGAGTACCTGAAAAGCAAAAATTTATGACTGATGCACAAGAGAGGGAAGAATGGAAGGAGTTAGCCACAAAATGAGCAGGGGGCACATTTTGGATAACAAGTATCTTGTAAAAAATCCCCTCATTTAACCATCTATATCATACCTTGAAGAAATTTGAATCCAAGTCACTACATATGAATAAGCTTTAATACGCTACTAGCTCCTCTTCTACAATTACTTTGAAAAATCCCAACCAAATATAAACTGAAAGGAAAATCTATTGATAATAAGGATAATTATAAGGAAACTAATTATGCCATCTCTGAACCTACTAAGATATAATTATAACCTGCACAAAGGAAATTCACACATCTAGTTTGTGCTCCCCATATTATGCTAAAACCATTACTTGAGTACAATCTTGTGTCTCTCCCTCCACTACTCGAGGTTGATGTAAGCAAGCCTCCTAGTAAAATTTTTTGTCCTAATGATTATTACGACTAGCATAAATGTATTTGTCATCTCACTAATAATTGTATTAAGCTAAAACATGTTATACAAGATCTTATTAATGTTAAAGAAGTTAAATGGATTGAGCCTAGTAAATCCTCAGGTCTACTAATAATAATGAAAATTTGAAAATTTTCAATGTCCCATTTCCTAGTTGTGACCCTAATAAATATAATTCTGATATGCATAATACTTATTACAAGGTATAACATCCACCTTCTTATGATAACCCACTATATGGTATGATTGAAATTATTATCCCCATGCCACTTTCTACACTAGTTATTACTTTTGATGAATCTAATTTGGGTGGTACTCTTAGTTTAAATATTCTATACATTCATGTATTTATCAATCAAGTCCTATCCATAGTGTTTTGGTCCATCCACATAGCAAGGATAATCTGTGTACTTTCAAGCTACTTTAGTCCCCTACTTATTCTAATTGGCACATTACACACAATTCTAATTTTGCATATGGAAATATTATTTTACCCACCACTATTGAATCTATTACTACTCATATACCATTTCTTATTTCTTTTAATATTAGTTCAAGTGACATGTGAATAGGTCTATTATGGCTACACAGTCTTAGAATGTGCCTTTTATTTTAAAGAAATGAGTTAAGTTCATTCATTAACAACAACTTGTCAACATTCAAGGTATTCTTTTTTAGGATAATATTCTCACATTATCTAGTCCTTCTTATATATTTTCTCCTTTTAGGTCTCTTTCTAGGAATTTTTTTACACATGCTATATCTCATGGATATACTTATCCTAAGTCTCCTGATGAGCCCTATCAGACACATGTTATATCTTGCATCTCTATCCATCCCAAGTCTTCTAACAAGTCTCCATAAACACATATTACATCTAGTGGTTCTCACCCTCCCAGGATTCCTCATAAGTGTTCTAGTGCATATATCATTTCTCTTGGATCTTGATATTTGAGCCATCATCACAGATCTACTCCATCAAATACTATCTCTCGTGGATCTAGTCTACCTTTCTCTCCTCCATGTGTTTCTATGACACATTATACTACTATAAAACCACTTGCATATGACCATTCTTCATTGGCACACTTGAGGCTCGTGCCTCTCATTTATCCTAGATTATCTTTTCCTCCTCACGATGCCCTCATTAGGTATCTCTTACGTTACCCCTATCTCTTTACATAATTATGTTTTATAATATAAAAAACATTCACATACTTACAAAATACTAAACGATGACCTGTACACATAGATTACATTGTTATCACTTTACATTACATATGTTAGTTACTTTGGTTTTATTGAAAGCATATTTTTCTATTATTTATACACATGCAATCACAAGGTGTATTGAGCTTGATGTATGAAACATAGATAATCACATGCTAGTAGGAGATATCATGGTTCCTTGCATTATTCTCTTTGAGTACATCTCTCCAAATTATATAAGTGCTATTATTTCATCATAATTCCTTTTGGCTTCCTCATTACGCTTGATTACATATATTATGTATATGTTATTTTTTTACCTAACATGACTAACAAATGGGTCTTTTACAACATTGACATATCTTGCTTAATGTTATCTCTTACTACTTATTGATTTTATAATTTTTTGACTTTACTCCATGATATACATGCTAGCTAGTTTCTTATGTTACTACTTTTCTGCTTCATTGTATGTGGCTTGAGTTCCTTGCTTGTCTTGTGATACAATATTTGTGGATCTATGAAATATTGTGTGAAATTTATTATATTGTATGTGGCTTAAGTGATTTGATTTTACTGTGACAATATGGGTGTGCCATGATTGTAGCTTTATGACTTGATGTGACTATACTTTACATGATTTTATTTTTACTTCTTGACTTGATTGCTATTTTGGATCTATTCTCGTTCTATTAAATTCATGATATTGATATTAATGATGTTATTATGATATCAATAATACTATTGATCTAATTCATATGGTTATTTTTCTCTTTTCCCACCATGGTTTCCACCATGTGAAACCTCTTTTTGTAGGAACATGTTCTCCAAGTTATCCAGCTCATCAAAAACTATGCTCTACTATAATATTTTAGACATATAGTGAATGAGAAAACATTATTTATTTTGATCCATGTTCTCAAATGTTTTTTCACATGAACCTCAAAAGAGGGGGAATTCATCAAGGAATAATCTACACTCACATAAAAAATAAAAGGTTCAAACATAGGTTTTCATAGGAATAAAATACTCATGAAAAACAACAAACATCAAATTTTAGTAGAAAATACATAGGGTGAAAACCATATAGGAGGGCCAAGACCGTATGGACGGTCCTAACCATACCATACATTTTTTCCTTGGGGGTGAAAACATAATATTTTTCTCTAGGTTTAGATTGTTTAGCATGGATATAAGTGTTTGGAAAAATCCTAGACTCAACTGACATAGTTCATATCAGTGTACAAGAGCATGAAATATTTCACTCCTCTTCAATACTTAGTTCTGGTTGTAAAATATGGGATTTTTTTGGGGTACGTGTCTCCTTATCTATTAATACTTCAGCATATTACATACTCTTATTTAATAATACGACACATAGGAAGAGCATGGGGGAACTCAGTTTCTTTATAACTTGTATCTATATACTCATACATTGGGCCTAGATCTATCTGTAATGATATGGTATTTGAGGTTATGGAAAATATCAAAGTGAACAAGTTATTTGTAGAAAATCTTTCCACTCCTCATTATTAAAATGGAATATATCAGAGTAATTAAAGGATTTGATGCATGGTCTTTGTAGACACCTAATTTCGACCACACACTTTTAATACTAAAATTAAACTAATTGTCTCCTTTTCTGTAACTCCATTATAATTAGTGATTTTTTGCTAATCAGCTAATATTGTCAGATTTCATGATATGTTACATGATATTGTATAGGACTATGTGGGTAATATCATTTTTAAATCCAAAACAAGAGCAAAACACCCAACAATTCTTTGTCATATATTTGGGTGACTACGTGATTATAAGGTCAGATTGAACCCAAAAAGTGTGTGTTGGATGTTATTTTAGGAAAATTATTGGGCTTCATAATGTCTATAACTACGTAGCTTACAAGGAAACATTTAGGCCATTCAAAGGTTCATCTCCCAACTCACAGATAAATACCATTCCTTCATCCATCTCCTAAAAAAGGATGTTGATTTCCACCGGGGTCCTAATTTATAGCAACCCTTCACCTAATTGAATAAATACTTGGTTAATCCACCCATTCTATTACCACCAAACCTAGGAGAACCCTTTCTGTTTTATATCTATTCTACTCAATTTTCTGTAGGCACGATCTTAGCAAAATATGATGAACAAAACAATGAAAGATCCATCTATTATCTTCAATATACATTGATATCTTGTGAAATCAATTATTCACATATTGAAAAAGCATGCTTGGCCATAGTTTTCACTTTCCAGAATTTTTGACATTATCTACTTAACAATAAAACCAAGATTATATCCATAGTTGACCCGCTTCAATACCTATTATCCAAACATGTGCTTACCGAGAGGATGGCCAACTAGATCATATTACTTAGTGAACTTGACATTGAATATGTGAACTAAAAATTAGTAAAAGGACAAGTGCTTGTTGATAAAATTGTGGAAGAACTATTACTGAGAAGGGAACTAATAATTCTAGATGTGCTAGATGCTTATGTTTTATACATAAAAAAATATTATACTTGGAAAATATACTTTGATGGGTCATTCACATTTAATGGCTGAGGAGTTACCCTTATTACCCCTACAAGTGATTTTATCCCATAATATTTCAAACTCAGGGTTCCTTGTAAAAAATAATATTTTTGAGTATGAAGTGCTCATTATCAGTTTAAAATTCACTATCAAATGGAATATTAAACAGGTTGAGGTTATAGGTGAATCATAACTAAAAGTCAAAGATGAGAAAATTATTCCATATAAATGCATGGTAGAAAACATGAAAGAATATTGTGTTCAAATCACCTACTAATAGGTCCAAAAAACATAGAATATATCAGTTGACACTATGGATACTATCGGATATTTTCTACAATTATCACAAGATACTAGATATTTTCAATTTCTTATTGATCATCTAACAATAGCTACTTACTATGTGCTATAATCATATTTGGTATGTGAAGTTATTGGTCCTTCTCCCCCGGTACATTGACATACATAATTATTTATAGGATGGTACCTTCACGTCTAACATTTCCCATTCCCATAAATTAACACTAATCAAATGAATAATGTGTTACAACCTCCTCATGGGTACTTGATAGTGCACATTCACAGCACCCTCAAAATGACCTATGGATTTACTTTTCTAAGGCAATGTCATTTGGTGTGAATGGACAACATTGAGCTTTCCCAAAGTGTGGGACCTTTGCAAATGGGGAAAGCTCTCCAGAGAAGGTTGGTTCCTCTTCCTAAACTACCTTCCACAAGCTATTCTAGTGGAGGTAAGCTAATCTAATCCTAATCTAACTTCCAAGGGACCAAGGAGAGAGAGAGAGAAAATGCAAAAAATGAAAGCCTACACTAAAATGGTGATACACTAGAGAAGGAAAATGCTGAACATCTATCAAAAATGCCATGAAAACAAAGATAGGTGAGCAATGGAAAGGATGGACAAGTGCATCACAAAACCAAGGATGTATTTCACACAAAAAATGTTCCAAAACTCCATGAACATAGCTCTAAAACCTATAATGGACATCAAAACATGCACAAATACTTGCAATGAAGAGAGGCAAGAAGAAAACAACCAAAAAATGAGCAAGGATGGACATATGCATCACAAAACACATTTTTATTGCTTTAGAAGTTTGCACAAAAAATCATTTCAACGGTAGGAGGAAAAAACACCATTAAAGAGAAAGTGAGGAGGTTTAAACTCCATTTTAGACCCTAAGGAAGAAAATAAGGGAGAGGCAGAAAAGAATGATGAACAACCTTTTCAAAATGACCCAAAACTGGCTTTTAAAGCTCGAACATAATGAAGAAATGAGAAAACACGGGAAAATTTTATTTAAAACTTCAACCACCCACAAGATCCATCTAATTGGCCTGTAAAATTATGGGTTTCCACGAAAAATCCCATAATTTGAAGTACATTGCTTCACAAAGCAAGAAAGAGGCCCATACTTCATTAAATTTGGTGGTTGGAGTCGTTTTCTAGATTTTTTGCATGCCAGAGACGTTTTCCCATTTTTCTCCTACAAATATCAATCAAAAATCAAAATTAAACCATTCATCATGTAGAGGACTTCAGCAGATTTCCATTTATATAAAAATCGTGAAAAAATGAGCTCTGGTGTGAAAGATATGGCCGTCTGAAGATTTAGGGCAAAAACAACAAAATTAGGGAAAAATCGGGTTCACGGGGCAAAATTTGAAATTATCCCCTTTTTTTCAATTTGGGAAAATTTCCCAAAAATTATCTGCACCCTGCTCCTCTGATGACATGTAGCACATCCTAGTTGATCCGCCGGTTCAAAACACATTTTGCCCCTTTGTACAAAATTGGAAAATTTTCCAAAAATACTCCGCAGCCCCACCGCTTCGAGACACGTGGCATCGTCTGATCTGCTGCAGAGATGTGGCTCCATTTTTAACCTTTGCGCTTTTCCAACTTTGGAAAAATTTCAAAAAGCCTTCCGCCACCCCTAAATCCCACTAATGACTGGACACATGGCATCATCTCATGAGCTGTGGGCTTCAAAAAATATATTTCCTTACTGGGCTTTCGGGCCAAAAAATTCCCTTGAGTTTTTTAGCCAAAAGGCTAAGTGCCAAAATTTTTCCCACGGGTCTACCTTGGAAAATTTTCCCTCCAAAATCTACCGAGCCATAACTTGCAAAATACAAGAAGTTAGGAGGACTTCATTACCTTTATGGAAAGGGGAAAGAATTCTCTATCTGATGAAGCAATGCCCAAAAATATTTGAGTGCCTAAAATGTGTAAAAATTTAACTGAGGCACAAAATTAAGCTAGTTAACCCAAAATAAGAGGGAGCTTATTTTGGTTAACAATTTGGCGACTCTCAGGGGTCATCTTCCTGCTATATGAATGATCAGTGGCCTTTGAAGAATCCATTGGGCATGGAGTCAAGCCTGATAACCAATTCTGATCTAAACTATGAAAATATGACCTCTTAACCACTTAGAAACCCACTAAAACTTGGAACTGATCTTCACCAAAAATGCCACTGAAAGGAACTATGCAGGAGCAACCAAAACAACACCAAACAACTATGTACAAAATGAAAATCATACATGCTCCAAATGGAACATGCAGAGTGTGCAAAAGCACTTCTTATGCTGAAAGAAAACCTACCTACTCTACTTCTAACCAAGAGCAAAGGAAGCTAAACAAACCTTGTAACTGATTGTGTAAAATAGCTTCCCTTTTTCAAAATTGGCAGCCATGCAATTGATTTGGAGCTGGGTATGGCTTCTTGGATGAGTGGAAAATAAACAAGAAGCTGGTATTCTTCCCAAATTAGCAATGTTTCAGCTGAAGACAAATCAAATACCTCTTTTAGTTGCTCTGCATTTGGATTGTAGAGGTATTGCAGCTAATCCTTGGGAACTTTGCATATCATCCTCATGCTTAGAGGCAAGCATGACTAGTTTTGGCTTCTCCTTTGGCTCCAATGAAGCCAAGTACCTGATTGGGAAAGGTATGTTCCATTTGATATGTCCATAGCTCTGATATTATCCTCCAAAAATGGAGTCTTCTTGTAGACTTTCTTGGATGGATGGTGTGGAAGAAATGATGGAACTCTTCTAGGGTTTTCCTTCCTCTTCCAGTGAAGAACATGGAAGATTAAAATCTTCCAATCTTGGCTCCAAAAGGATGCTATAAAATGTAGGCTGCTATAATTGAAATTTATCCTCCATGATAGCAGGTTCTTGTGTTTGGAATGTGGATGATGAAGGAGAAAATGCTGGAAACTCAATCGGTTCTTCTCCATCAAAACAGTTCTCCAAATCTGACAGATAAACTACCTCATTGTTGTCCTGTTGCAAATGCTCAACCTCTTCCATGGTGTTCTCTTGATCTGTAACTTGCTCAACATGGTTATCTTCATTCTCAAAGATGAATTTTGAAAGATCAAAATCTTCTTCAACGTTGGATCTTGAAGAGAATGAAGTAAAAGGAAGAACTAAAGGTTCTTCTATGGCCTGTTTTGTGCTCAAAGCTTTTGGATATGTAATTTTCTCCTCCACAGTTGGAATGTGCTCCTCTTCTTTTAGATTTGGAGAATCCTCTCCTTCCTCTGCTACTTGAAAACAATCTTGCTCTTGATTGAACTCTTTCTCTAGCATAAAATTCGTCAAATCAAACTCTTTAATCTTCTGCTCTAGAGGTCAAGTTGGGGCTATAAGATCTCTTTTAGAGCTTTTCTCTTCCATGGTTGATTGTGTAACTTGAATTGGATTAGAATTTCCATCAATTAGAGTACCAACATGGACACTACATTATGATAAAACTGATTACTAATCTGCTTCTTCTTTTTACTCTTCTTCTACTGCAACAAAATCAGTCTTTGCCACCACTTGTTCTTTAACCCTAGACTCCTCCATTGGTTTGACCATCAAGGGGATATTTTTTATCCCAAAATTTGAGTGCCCAATTCTTTAAATTATCTATCATTTATTTTCTATTGGGCTCCACTTCTTGTTGTCCTTGACTAGATTTCTGATTTTTATCTTCCCAACATGGATTTGGGAAAGCAAGAGGAGGGGTGGGTTGTAACTTAATTGATTTTGTAAATTTTTGTGGTGGTGGAGGAGGTAGAAACTCTTGTTTCTTTAGAGTGGAAGGTATTTATTTTAGCTCTTGTGGAGGGGATGACTGTTTGGAAGGGAAAATGATAGAAGAATTGAGATGGGGTGAAAGAATAGGGGATAGAGAAATGAAATCAACACTTGGGGTGGTATGGGAAAGATTTGGAATTTGAAATTCAAAATGAGATGGTGTTGCTTGAGGAGTAGAGAGAAAATTACTAGATGATGGTGTAGGATTTACCCATTGACAAGGTTGCATGGCACCAAGTTTATAGGCCTCTATCTCTGTTGTCCATTATGCAATTTGGGGTAGCATGTCAATCATGAAGTCCAAATTCTCCTGAGGGCTGAAGTGTCTTGGAAAAGGGCCAACCCATGGACAAGGTTCCCTAAAACCAATCTAAAATGCCTTCATTTGTGCTACTACTCTTTATTGCACCATGTCAATCTCCATCTTTTGGATCTTCTCCAAGAAATCTGCATTTTCTTCTTGACTATCCTCATTACATGTTTACCCTTGCTCTCGATATGTTTCATAACTAAACTGATTTTGGTATTGCACATATGGGTAAGCATGATGATTTTTAATTTGTTCAAAATGCTGATTTGAAGGAGTTGTAAAACATGTTGGAGGTGGAATATACTGCTGTTATAAATGTGAATTCCATGATGGAAATGAAGTCATGATTGCACAACTTCATGGAATGGAAGAAGATGGAAGAGATGGAAATAAGAATGAATGAAAATGGATGAAAAATAGGTCTGCAACTTAGAGAATGAGTTATTGATCAGATGGAGTTGCCAGATGTGTTTGAGAATGCCTTTAAAGGCTAAAATATTCATAGGAATAGACTAACCTACAAAATATGAAGTGGAAGACCTCTATGGTCCCACTGGGTGTGCCAAAACTGTTAGTGCAAATTCACAGGACCCCAAAATGACCTATGGATCTACTTTTCGAAGGTAATGTCATTTGGTGTGAATGCACAACATTGAGCTTTTCCAAAGTGTGGGACCTTTGCAAATGGGGAAAGCTCTCTATAGAAGGCTAGTTCCTCTTCCTAAACTACTTACCACAAGCTATTCCAGTACAAGCAAGCTAATCTAATCCTAATATAACTTCCAAGGGACTAAGGGGAGAGAGAGAAAATGTAGAAAATGAAAGCCTACACTAAAACCGTGATTCATCAGAGAAGGAAAATGCTGAACATCTATCAAAACTGCCATGAAAACAAAGAGAGGTGAGCAATGGAAAGGATGGACAAGTGCATCACAAAACCAAGGATGGATTTCACATAAAAAATGTTCCAAAAATCCATGAACACAACTCCAAAACCTGTAATGGACATCCAAACATGAAAAAATACATGTAATGAAGAGAGGCAAGAAGAAAACAACCAAAAAATGAGCAAGGATGGACAGATTCATCAAAAAACATGTTTTTATTGCTCCAGAAGTTTGCACAAAACATCATTTCATGGGTAGGAGGAAAAAACACCATTAAAGAGCAAGGGAGTAGGTTCAAAATCCATTTTCAACCTTGGGGAAGAAAAGAAGGGAGAGGCAAAGAAGAATGATGAAAACCTTTACAAAATGAGCCAAAACTGGCTTTTAACGCTTGAATAGAATGAAGAAATGAGAAAGCATGGGAAAAATTGATTTAAAAATTAAACCACCGACAAGATCCATCTAATTGGATTGCAAAATGATGAGTTTCCATGAAAAATATCATAATTTGAAGTACATTGCTTCACAGAGCAAGAAAGAGGCTCATACTTCATTAATTTTGGTGGTTGGAGTCATTTTCTACATTTTTTGCATGCCATAGATGTTTTCCCATTTTTCTCCTGTAAATCTCCATCAAAAATCAAAATTTAACCAACCATTGTGTAGAGGACTTCAAAAAATTTCCATTGATATAAAAATCACAAAAAACTAAGCTCTGGAGCGAAAGATATGGCCCTCTGAAGAATTAGGGAAAAAATTGAAAAATTAAGGTGAAATCGGGTTTGTGAGGTGAAATTTTAACTTTTTCCCTCTTTTTTCTATTTGGGAAAATTTCCCAAAAATTCTTCGCCCCCTGCTCCTCTGATGACACATGGCACATCTTGGTTGATCCGTGGGTTCAAAACACATTTTTCCCCTTTGTGCAAAATTGGAAAATTTTCCAAAAATACTCTGCGGCCGCACTACTTCGAGACACGTGGCATCATCTTATATGTTACGGAGATGCGGCTCCATTTGTTACATTTGCACTTTTTCAACTTTAAATTTTTTTCCAAAATCCTTCCACCGCCCCTGACTCTCACTGCTGATTGGAAACAAGGCATTATCCCATGAGCTGCGGGATTCAAACAATATATTTCCTCTGTGGGCTTTTGGGACAAAATTTTCCCTTGAGTTTTTTAGCCAAAAGGCTAAGCGCCAAATTTTTTCCCGTGGGTCCCCTTGGTAAATTTTCCCTCCAAACTCCACCGAGCCATAACTTGTAAAATACAAGAAGTTAGGAGGACTTCCATACCTTTCTTGAAAGGGGAAATAATTCTCTATCTGATGAAGTGATACCCAGAAAAATTTGAGTGCCTGAAATGTGTAAAAATTTTAATGAGGCATAAAAGGAAGCTAGTTAACCCAAAATAAGAGGAAGTTTATTATGGTTAATAGTACTCTCTATCATTGAGGCTATGATGGGACTTTTTAAAGATGTCTTAATTCAGAATAATCTATCCAATAAACCAAAGAGGCACACAAAGGAATTCTTGGTTCTCATACTAGTGGCATGGTATTCATACAAAAATTTATACACGTAGGTTATCAGTAGCCTACTATATAGACTGATTGTTGTCAGTATGTAAATAAATGCGTCTTATGTCAAGAGTAGTGTAACTTGATCTATGGACCATCTCAATATCTATAACCTATCATTATACCATTTCCATTTTCCAAATGGGGGCTTGATCTCATACGGAAACTTACACCGACTTCTTTTGATATCCTTAAACATATCATCACAACAATTGAATACTTTACCAAATGGGTGGAGGCTATTCCTCTTGCTTAAATTACCGATACTTAGATATCTAAGTTTATAATGAACCACATCATTTGTCATTATGGAATCCCTTCTGCTATTGTCTTTGATAATGGTAAATATTATAAGAATAAAAAAGTGAAGACCACATGTTAACTCTTTAAAATCCTCCAAAATTGGTCTACTACAATTTTTTTATCATTGGAAAATAGTTATGAAGGGACTATACCCTGTTACAAAAAAGGCTAAAAAGCCAAATAAACTAGTGAAAAGATCAAATTATAATCAAAATATAGATATTACAGTAAAGCAAAATTGTAGTCGAAGAAAGAAACTACATAAGGGAGTTAAAACAGGGACAAAATTACAAAACAGTAGTGAGAAAACAACTATACAATAACAAGGAAGAAAGAAAAAAGATCAATTCTTAGATGCTCTATCACTTTGGCCCTCACATCTTGTAGAAAACTGAAGAGATCCAAGGTAGTGATTTAAGAGGGGTCAGTTTTATCCAGCTAAGAGAAGGCACGATCACACTCAGAATCCTCCTCCCAAATAGTAGTAGGAATATCACTAAGCATGCAGATACTTTTGACATGCTTCTCCAAGAAACTATAGATAACTTTGAGAGAATAAATGTTGTGGTCATGACTATCCTTTGAATTCCCCAACCTATTATCAAGAGAATTCAGATTTTTGTAGATTTCATTAATCTACCCATCACCAAGTTTAGAATCTTCATCTAATTTCCTTTTTCCCTTCTATTTTGATAACTGTTTAACATCTCTTTTGAAACTTTCCATCTCATTTTCCATGTTATCAATCCTTTTCTGAAGTTCATCCTTCTTCTCCTGAGTAGAGCTATTAGGCCCTGTGCTGTTAATGTGAAGGAGGTTCTGGGTAGTTTCTAAGTCCTTACTACTATGAAAAACTTTTCTTGAGGGGAAAGGGTGTTTGACAAGGTAAGAGGGGTTCTTGGACCAAAATTTTCTCTATTCAAGAGGAATGGTAGTGGGATTAATGGCAGGGTTAAGATTAAGGGAGACATGAATGAGAAGAATGACATGAGTTGAGGGAATGACAAGGTGATGGGAAATAAAATGACGGCGAATGAAGAAAATGATGCCTTGATGGATAGGTGTATTCAGGGTATGGTTCTAGAAATCCAAAATGGATCATTCCATAGAATTGAGAATTTAGTGAGGAAAATAAACTTGCAGGTTCCTACGAAAATGATTAAAAAAACCAAGTGCTTAAGGGGAACCATAACATACCTTCCTTCAACTGTGATAAACCAAAGCATCATCTTAGAAAGCTTATCAAAAGGTGTTGGAATAAATTTTACCTTAATGTGCACTGTGAAAAACTGGAGTTCTTCACCCTCTTCAAAAAAAATTCTAGCCTGTGATTCCTTGCTGATTATTTTGCCAAAGAACATATTACCTTCTAAGTTAAGACTAGTTACCTCTACAAAAAGCTCCTATGTAATCTGAATTTCATGTCCTCTATATTTCACCATTCTCTATTTCCATATAGTGGAAAATTGAAAGGAAATATTATGGTCATGCCCTTGAATCCTCACAACGAGGTTAGAAACCCCACCGAACTACATAAAATTCCAAAAAAATACATTGTTCTTCCAAGAAGGATCACAAGTGGGTTTGATTTGGCAAGAAGCTCCACCCATTGTATCTCTGTTGTGACTGAAATGATTTTGTTGATTGAGGATGGTGATATTTGTATTCCCAAACCACTTCTTAACTGCATCTTTACAAACCTAGAAAGCATGTGAGGGCATATGCCAATAGTTGTTAGTACTATTCCAACATGGGCAAGTTATCAATCCTAGAAATGAGGAGTATAACTCATTTATTATTTTGAGTACAAAGAACACTTTCATACTTGTCATTGATAATGGAATTTAGTACCCCAATAGGGATATTATCTTCATTAAACCAAGTAGTTAAATTGTTTCTAACCCCATGATTAGCCAATGATCTGATAAGTGCATTATTTGGATTATTTATTTCATTCCTATGGTTGATAAATTGTCATTTAGATATGATTTTCTAGTGCATGTGGATGCTTTGTATGGTTATATCTTAGCGAGTTTGATACATTTTCCTTTCCTTTGTTCATGCACCCTGATTACCGTATAAACTCCTACTAAACTGTCTTCGTGAGGAAAATGTGATGATGTGTACAGGGAAATGATGAACATTTATTTCTGATACAATTAAGAGGCTCAAGTTTGGAGCTAGAATGTGGGAGGAGGAGAATTTTTCCACCCATCAAATGATAATTATGGGACTTGTTTCTAACATTCCCATAGGAATTTATGAGTCATGGTTAATGTTGATGAGTGGGAGATGTTAGTCCCGCCTGTTATGGTGAATTTTGTAACTGATTCTATCTATATAAAGACACTTTCTTAAGAACATGATAGTAGCTGTTATTTTTATATACTTTACAATACGTAGCCTGTGGTAAAGAGAACTCTTCTTTTATTTTTTTGGATATGTTATGGAAGATGTTTGAATTAATATAAGCAAGCGTCATTTTGAGGATCTAAAGCTGTAGAGATTTCCTTTGTCCCGAGGGAGAGAAAGGGCCCACTCGACCAAGGAGACTAGAGGCTATTTACACTTACATGCACATCTAGTTTTCACTATAATCTTTATTTTGGTATATTTCATGCAATCTAAGTTTGAATGTATTTTATTTACCCATTGGAATTTATATTTAGAATGTGTGTTTCCTTTTATACAAAGTTTAACTTAGCATATGATTTTACTTCTACTAATTCTTAGTTATGAGTGTGCAATTTCAATTATGTTCTTCTAGATTCTGTGTGTGCATTTCCATTTAATTTAGAAGTCCAGCTTTTAAACTTCATTTCATTGCAATAACTGAATTCCATAGATTTATATTAAGATTCCGTAGATTAGTAACCAACTAAGGAAACCCTGGGATTGTTGAACTTTGATGGGGCCTCTAAGGGGAACCCTGGGATTGCAGTAGGGGGAGGAGCGATACGGTATCATAAAGGTAGTCTGATTACCGCGTATGCTGGGAAAATGGGAATTCAAACCAATCATTTTGCCGAAGCATTATCTGCTTTATAGGGCCTGAGAATTGCCCAGCCTCAAAATATCCAGAATCTCATTATTAAAGGAGAATCCCTGAATATCATTAATCTCCTTAATTAGTGCTCATCTCCAAGTTGGAGCATCAAGGATTTTATCTCTGAGTCCATAAGTATTTGTCAAACATTCAATAACATTAGGATCATGCATACTTACTGGGAGGGTAATAAATTGGCAGATGCACTAGCTAATTATGGAATTAATGTTAATCACACTATTTGGGATAACAATAGCATCCCTAAGTAGCTTCAAAACAACATTCATGCGGATATCTAAACACAAAATTTCTTGAGTTGAGTTATGATTAGTGGGTGTGGATTAGTATCAATAAAAATCCCACATGTGTTGACTTAAAAACTATGATTATGCAAATCCTGCCGAATAATCAAGATAGTGTGAAGTATATGGGGAAGTCCAAGTGGAGTTACATTGATATGGAAATCGCGCATGCGGGTAGCACTGTGATTGCTAAAATTTGGATACAAGGCTCCACGGATACCAAAGACAGTAATAATGTAATTGATGATAGGGAGTGGGCTAGCAAAAAGGCCATTATTCCCACATGTGAACTTCGGCAGACTCAGATCAGCAGGCACGTGGATGTTCGTGGGAAGAGCAACGGATCTCATTTTTAACATTGTGTGGATTACAATAGTAAAAAGCAGGCTGGCTTCAGCGATTTCAAGGATTTCGAAATTTTTTGCAAACAGTTAAGCACAGTGAAGATGGGGGGTCCCCCTTACCAAATTGAGCCTAGTGTGGACCCGGATTGGAAGGATAATGTAGAGCTATGGAATATACTCAGCAAGGGTGACATCAAAAACTTCATGGAGAAGGTTCAAGGACATGATCAAAGCATCTCAGTGCATTTTTTGAAGGATTGGAAGGAGTGAACTATGGAATATGGGGGGTAGAAGATCTTGGTCAATGAGGAGCTTATTGCTGAAGCGACCAGCCTTGGCATGGAGGGCTACCATTTTTTCAACAAAAGGGTCGACAGAGATGCTGAAGAGAGGAGATTTTTGGAGGGATCTGAGAAGCTGATCCATGTTACCATGGGCCTGCTTGTTAGCTCGATTCCTCCGCACTATGATGAGGTTACTCGCATGATGATTCGGTTCATTTCCTTGGAAGGGAGGTTTGTCACTGTACTTGTTAAGCACCTTATCTTTCTCAACCAATTCCGTAGGAATCACACGGTTTGTTTCCCCCATTATTTGCTGAACTCTCTTGAGTGCTCCATTTTGGAGTTTCAAAAGCATACCTGGGCGGTTCCTTTACACCAGGGGCTTATTTTGTTGTTGTAAAAAATTTGTCTAGTTTGGTATCCTGTTCTCCCATCCTCCCCAAGCTCAATTCCCCCTCTGCCAGGTTCTACTACAGCTAGCCCCGTTTCTCCACTCTCTGCCCTCACCATCACTACTGCTACCCCCTTCTGGCCATTCAGGCTTCATCACCCATCCCTCCTACTACTACTCCCGCCCCCCACTTCGCTTCCACCTCGGCCAGACCGGTCACCAGGTCATCTAGAAGGCTTAACCTCGATTCTCTTACTGTGGGGAAGGGTCCTCATGAAATTGAAATAGCACATGACCTCCTGAATATTAGCAGTGCTAGTCCTCGAGATGTGCACATGGAGAGCTCTACAAAAAGGTTGGAAGCCTTAGAAGCTGATATGAAGCTGATGAAGGATGAGGTTAAGAACTTGGCAAAACAGAAAGGAAAGAGGAAGGAGGAGGAGGATGTGGGTATTGATAACAGCTAGATTGAAGATATCTACAAGAAGCTGAACTCCTTAGACTCCCATTTAGGGGAGGCCAAAACTCGTCATGATTACAATATGGCCATTTTTAGTGCGATTGAGGAATTCATTGAGAAGCATGTCAGAAGTGTCTTCAATCTTAGCGGAGTTCCGACAACTCTTTGGGGCAATGATAAGGAAAGCAAAAGGACCATTGATCAGCTGGATAAGACTGACGCTGCCCACATGACAACTTTGGGAATGTTCAAATCCTGGAAGAACATCAAAACCAGCATCGACAAAGCTGCCAAGAGGTAGTTGTAGGTGCTTTAGCTGCTCTTGATTGTTTTTTTGCTATTTTTTTGCGGTCTCTTTGTTGTTTTGTCTTGATTGGGTAGTTGTTTCTTGGCTACTTTAGGCTTCATTGTCACACTTGGATTTTGATTCTTTTTTTTTTTTTTTTTCTGGTTTTCATTCCTATTCTGGCTCCCAGGCCCTCTATTGTACACAAGGGTATAGTCCCTTTCAAAAAACTATTTGCCAATAATAAAAAAAAACCAAGGAAAATCTCAAAACTTCCCCCCAATAGGAAAAATAGTTACATAGAGCTTCATTTGATCCATAGGGATATAGGAAAACACACCACTTCATTTGTTCCATCAGCACCAAGAAGGAGAAACAAGAAAAGTGAAAAATGAGGTAAACAAAGGTTCTGGATAGAACCACCACTCTGTGTAGAGGGGAAGTTTTAGAACTACCACCCTATAAGGCGGTAGTCCTAAAATCACCATCTAGATAGGATGGCGATCCTAAGACCACCAGTCTACACAGGGTGTCGGTCCTGAAACTTTTGAACAAAAAAGAAGAATGGAATGCAAGTGGACGCATTCTTGAAGCACCCATATGTGTCTCTTCCCATCGATGACCTTCCACATCCTCTAGTGCATGGGAGGACATGTGAAGGCCTATAAATACATGAAAGGAGAAAGAAAATAAAAATTAGAAGATCCAAAGAGATCAAGAGGTAGAGTTTAATGAGATTAGTGAGCAAGAACTTCAGTGCTGGAATGGAATTGTAGGAGCAAGGTGTACAAACAGAGCAAACAAGTAATTGGAGACTAGGTTTACACTGTTTCTTATTTTCATACTTATTGTAATATATAATTGTTTATGTTATACCTATAGAAGTGGGAAGAAAGGGCAGTTTCCCTTCTTAACCAGTTTTCCTCCTTGGAGGCTTCCAGGATAAAATTGTTGGTGTGGAAGTTTGAATTATTTCCTTATTTGTAATTTCTTTCTATAGCACTAGATAATCAGCCAAGAAGCTCTAATATTTAAGCAATTCTATCATTTTTCAAAGTTGAAAGTAAAACAACACAGTTGTATGATACGTAGAGTTCCAAAGTAGAAGTTTACGAATCATTTTGGTATCAGATCTGATTATATATCCAGGTCTGTGGTATTCGAATCTTTCTTGTGATTTTTTATGACAGTGACAAGGTCCAAAGGCAAAGAATTTTACCTTGCGAGCCAGATATTTCTACAAATAAGTGGAAACAGAGAGTTTGAGCTCAAATGGAGTAAGAGAACTTGGTCTGTAGAGTCAAGATGCTAGAGACCATGATGGATAGATTGCATAGGAAACAAGAAGAGATTTCAGATCTACAAAAGATGGCTTTGGTTAAGGAAGATTCCATTGACTCGGTGGTTCAAGCACTAACTGAAAAATTTGGTATCAGAAAGAGCCATGGAGAGGAAGAATGGGAAGAGTGTGAAGAGATGCCAATTGTAAGCGAGAAGGTAAAATATGCACATACACCTTTTAAAGTTGAAACAAAAGTGGAAATAAAGAATTTTTAAGGACAAGCAGATACATAATTACTAGATAAATGGATAAAATAGTTAGAAGTCTACTTTAATGTGCATAATGTCACTGAGACACAAAGGGTAACCTTTGCACATCTTAGAATGGAAGGTCATGCTCTGGTTTGGTGGGAAACCCATCTAGCCACTTGTGAGAAGAAGAAACGTCCTATTGTCATTACTTGGAAGGGTTTTAAAGAATTGATTAGAGCTAACTTTTATGTAACATTCCCATTTTAAGACTTTAGAAACAAGGACTTTTTTTGCATGAGCAATGTTCTCTGTTCTAAATACTTAATTTAGAACACACATTTCATAACAATCATTCTTATAACAGATAACCATATGCAGCTGTAATGACTCAGTGTACAACCAATCTATTCATTCTATGAATCGGTTAACTACCGATCCATTCATGTGTAACATTGAGTTTGGAGTATTCTACTGAATACTTCATATTCTTGGTTCTCTCACCCTATACTGGGTTCTGAGTGACCTGTCCAAGGAACCTAACTAAATAATTGTTACCAATATTCATCGGCATCACGAACCTTAGACTGGTGACATAGGACAATGCAATCAGCAGCTTGCGATACTTTGGCCAAATATTTATAACATATTGTTCGTATTACTTATTCCTTGACGGCATACTCGTCAATCTGGAATACATCCTTCACCCCACTCCATTGTTATCTCGAATGTCTTACACTGACTTCTGTTAGTCCCCTTGCCCAAGGTTTAACTCTATCTCAGGTTAACAACATAGATCATGTTATGATGAGGCTCTTGAAAACTTAGGGTAAATTGGCATACTGGGTCAACCTAGGTTAACCCCGTGTGCCAAGGTACCCTGAGTCCTAAAGGGCTACTTCATATCCTGATTATGGTACTAACCAATCCTGGAGAGGAATCTTGAACAAGTTCAAAAGTGTGTAGATCTCAACAATCAATGTGGAAGGGTGTTGCCACATGTCATTTGCACTGTTGTATCCTCGAGAAGATCCTAATATTCTTGAAGGTACATCCTTGTAGTTGATGTGTGTCAACATCCTACGGCACAGCCTCATAAAGATGTACATACCTCCAAGAGTTTACTTACGTTAAGTTAAATTTGGGTTTAAAGACTACCTAAATCAGCAGCCCACCAAACCCCGAGTCCAACATTCCTTTAAGTTCCCTTTTTAAAGTTGAGATTCATTTAATTCAAGAACTTAATTAACTTAGGATTGCTTCCTGAATTGATAGTTTTGACCTATCATCTCGTTACCCAAGAGCAGGATAGCAACAACTTATACTCCCTTAAATTAAATAACTTAACCATTTAAGGAAGTGTAACAACCCATTAGGCTGAAACATATCAGACTTATTGTAATTAAGTCTTAATGATTCACAATCATATCTTCCTTTTTTATTTAGTGCCTTACTAGAGAGGAATGGTCTTCCTCTTCATAGTTGCATTTTAGGGCTTGCCACACCCTACCATGTCATTTAAAGTTATAATAATCTTTATTATAGTTTAATTTCACATCACAAGATATAATGAAAAACTTAGATAAGAATGTTGTATTCAGCTACCTATTTAATTTCAAATTTCTTAGGGAATTTATCTAAGTTCCCTTTTTAAATCACTCTTTAAGAATACACATCCAATCATATAGATAACAAGAAGATTATCCTCAACAAGATAATTTACACAATCTATATAAGTAAATTCTCACTCTTCAATTCATTTCCAAACTTATACAATTACAACTTATGCTTTTTAGGCATGCTTTAAGACATCAGCCTTCATTCAAAAGAGACAAACTTTTCTTTTTACAATACAATTCAGAAATCAAATCAGAATTCTTCACTAGAATCAACTTAGAGCAGTCAATGCATCATTTAAGTTTTTTCCTTCTTTTACCACTTACGAAGTCCATATGCAAAAATTGCTAGCACGGGTCAGTTCAATGAACTGAGCATGATAAGCACTAATCCTTAAAACAAGTGCATTCCACTAATTGTTTCAATAAAACAACCCTGTTATAATGACAACAATTACTTCATACTCTCTAAGCTTTAAGTAATATCAATATAAGAAGAGTCATAGTACACTGTTTAAACAAAGTGGACATGATATATTCTATATTACTTGCCCTAAAATTTTAAAGTATAATTGATTCCAGCAATTACATTCACGATCAATAACATAATATAACACTGATTTTTATTCCTAACAATTATAATACCACTCATATCATAACCTAAGTTACAAAAGTAATTTCAACATAATCTTTTTCGATGATTCATCTCACTTTTATGTAAGGAAGGAAGAAACATTCCATTTACCAAGTACATATCCATCCGAAAAGTTGAAACAATTTATATCATGATTTAAACAGATTCTTAAAATATCTTCTATTTAAAAACTAAACCATTTAAGGTATTCATCCAAAACAGGATCATACAAAAGAAATTCAAACAGAAGTGATGGATTAACTGCCACCTTCAATTTCTTCTGCCAACCTATCTTCTACCTTAGTCTTCTTAATTTTCAATCAATGAAAAGTATACAAGACAAATAAACATTGATTTCCTTTTTACAATAAGAATAACAATCAGGAGGTTTAAAAACAAATACCTTATCCCAGCTATACGATGAAAGGAGTCTTACCAGATTAGGATCCCCCATCCCAATTATTTCTTTCAATTATTAAGATAGTTCTGCCTTCTCATAACCATACAGTTTGAGTTCATTAGAAATTTCTAAGGAATGAGCACAATAACCATTCAAGGAAAAGAGTATTAAAATAACAGAATTCCTTTTTAAACCCTTTTACTTCTTTCCCTTTTATCTCTGAGAGAAACTGTGATGATCAAAACACTATTGCAATCAAGTTTAGAATGAAATCAAGCTACCAAGACATAATAAACATTCATTAGACCAACAAGGAATGAGAGGAAAAGTAGTTCTAGCACTTAAGTTCACCCAATAGTTTGGGCAAGGTAGAGCAATCTCATTGGTTTACCCTTACATCCCTAGAGAATCTGTAAACTGTGCATCCAATAAAAGTTGAGATCAATATTTAGCATAAATCGTTACGAACCGATCAAGACTCAGAATATAATCCCGATCCAAATGAAATAGACTACATTTCCTCAAATACTCAAACCATTCGAGTTTAAAAATCAAGTTAGGGTAACTTCACGTTTCCCTTAATTACAAAGTAATCAGAGACTAAATTAGTTGAACCGATACATCATTCGGTTGTTATTTTAATATGAAACACTAAAGCCAAATTGAATATACAGTATTGATTTACCGTATTCAAATCATAATTTCAAAAATACCCAAAAGCCGTAATATTCAAACCATTGTAATGAATTACACATTAACAGTCCAGAATAAAAATAGGTCTTCTATTTGCATCCAAAACATTTCAACCCTATTTCTAACTTTAAAAAAAAAGTATTAAACTGGACATCATTAAAACTTGTCAAATTTTAAGTCGGGTTTTAAAAGAGTTTCCACCACCGTTAACATGGTCATAAGAAATATATTTCACAAGCCATGTCAAAAATACTACAAGTTACAGTCTTGTTTGCCCAAGATAATAGACATAATTTTCTTTTAATACTTTTCCAAAAATAACCAAGATTTCACAGGTAGAACACAAAATCATCCATATACTATTCCTCCTGTGCATGCCAGTGTTACTAACATTCAAGGTTTCATGCAAGAATAAAGCAACTAACCATATACTGACTTATCCACAGTGCCCGTGAACTTAAAAACAGTCAATCCCCTTTCACAAGAGAAGTGCAGACTAAGCCATATACAATGTTTCCAAAATACGCAACTTTATAACAGTCAAAGTTTCACAGGGTGATACCAAACAAACCATCCACAAAGTTATTCATAGAACAAATAACCACGAGATAAAACGTGAATATCATAAGCAAGTAAACATAAAAACAACATCGTTCCATCCACCGAAACAAGTTTTTAACTAATGAGATTTAACCCAGTTTAAGTGTTTCCGGAGGTTAAAAATCACAAGAGTTCATAACTCCAAACTTAACGAATACAGATGGATCTATTACAACAATAAAGACTTCTAAAGAAGTCAAAATCAATAAACAATTTCAACCACTGAGAGCCCTATAAAGTTACCACTATTGCTCATATGTTCACAAATCCACTACGAAAGAAAAGTAATGCAAACAAGTTCCAAAAGAATCAAGCAAACTCCCGATTCAACCCAAAAACACAAGTTTACACAAAACCCATAAAATCATTTTTGTACCAGACAAGCATAAATACACAGGGCTCATCAGAACAAAGTTCTTTTAATAAAACACTTAGAGGAAAGCAAATATTTTAGCAGTTAGGGCCTATCATGCCTGATAGTGTCACTGTAAAATTGAAGAAGACCTCTGGCTAAGCCCGCTCTTTCTCTTCTTCTCCACGAAAGGTCAAACAACAAAATACTACTTCCACCATGCCTCATATATTCTCCACGAAACAAAAATAAATTTGAAACCCTCAAAATATCCATGCAATGAAGTCTAAACTTCTGGTTTGAAAGACCGATGTGCATGCAGAGAGAAAAATGGAGTGCATGAAAAATGAAACAACCAAACAAAAATCCACTTGCATGCCTCCCAAAGTGATCTGGGCTCACGAAACCATGCACATTAATTGCATTAATTCCATATCTCCCGCCCAATCTTCCTTGCCACCACCCGCCAAATCTGGCAAGTTCTAAATCAAAATAAACAAGTGTTTCCATTTCTAGAGGTACTGCCACCTAGGCCTCTGCTAGCCAAATTAACCTCTGCCAAAGTTGGCAGTACCCAATGTCCTTACAACCTTATCACCATCTTAAATGCCATAGAAACCGTTGCCCAACACTTGCGACCCTTAGGTTCCCATTCATAGCAATTAGTTTAGGATAGGTTAATGACTTAGGTTAGATCTTAGGTAATTTAAATTTAACACCTTAGGATATAACACTAGTCACTTACCTTAGCAATAGGTTAGATAAACCCTTAGGTAATATCCAAAAATACATAGTTTAGGAACTAGGTTAGATTGATCATAACCTTGTAGTAATAGGTTCTAGTTTAGATTAATGTCTGGTAATCCCTTTCCAGATTTTGTTTGAATCAAGCTTAGGTTAGATTGAAATCACATTTCGACAAATCAATCATACTAAGACGTTTCAGGATGGATTCTAAATTCGCATTAAGTATAAAAGATTAGATAGGAAAACTCACATATCTTACCTGGCTTAAGGTGCATTCTCTCAAATACCATAAATGACTGAAAACCAAATTACAACTGTAATGACCTACTGGGGTCAATTTCCATAATCCAATGAAACTTTCCACAGAACAAAGATATTTTCATATGAAGGAGAATTAAAGAACATATATATTCTAAGTTCAGTCCAGAACTAATAATTCATAGAATGCCAATTCATGGTTATTCATCCTAAATATATTTAAAACATTCCTTGGATCACTGTAATTGATCCAAGGATGAGTCATAGAGATAGATAAGCTTACAATCCTCCTAAAATCAGATTGCACTCATCCACGAGAAATGAAAGAAAATGAATCCAAGCATATTCCAGTTCAATCAAAGATCTCAAGAGTAGAAAAGACATAACCATATCAAGCATGATTTCCCATAATCAAAAGGACATATCCTCATAAGGAAAATCACATAACAACACTTGAATACAAAGGAGGAAAATAACAACAGTTAAGGGTGTTACATGCTTCCCTCCTAAAAGAATCATCATCCTGATGATTACATCCCTTTAATTATATTAAGGACTGTCAATTCATTCACTTACTTATTCAAAACCATATATTTCAAATTTTATAGTTCTCGAAATCAGTATTATATAACTATCTGCTCAAATTGAATAAATGTTTGCCCAAAACTAGCTTTCTTAATGTCATATAAAGATAAAATCACAGATTTTTTTTTTATCAGTCAACAGATTCAATTCTATTAAAAAAGAAAAGGAAAAGTAGTTTTCATATCTTCCAGATTTTCCCAAGTTGCACTTTCTTCGTTAAACTGGTCCCACTAGACCTTACATTGTCTTATTTCATGATTTCTCAAATGCAACTAGTGAGTTTCTAGCACTCAAGTGGGTTTAACCACGATTATTCCTGGGTCTTGGACCTATAAGGAATTCCAATTTAACACATGTGACAAATATGAAACGTATTTCTTAAGCAAAGAAATATGGAAAACATCATGCATTCATGACAAAGTAGGGGGTAATGCTAATTGATAAGCTACGGGGTTGATTACTTCAACAATTTCAAAAGGTCCCACATAACGAGGTGATAACTTGGCAGCCTTGCCAAAAGTTATAGAACTCTTTCTTGGCTTAACACGAAGAAAAACCTTCTCACCAAGTTCAAATTTCTGGTCAACCCACTTTAAATCAGCGTAACTCTTTTTCCTATCTGCTGCTTCTTTCAAGCGTTCACGAATCATTTTAACTTTTTGTTCCATTTCTGTAAGGATTTCAGGTCCAATTACTTCTCTATCCTCAATGTTGTCCCAACTAATAGGGGTTCTACATTTTCTTCCATAAAGTGCCTCAAACGATGCCATCTTAAGAGAAGCATGGTATGTATTATTGTATGCAAATTCAACTAATGGGAGATACTCCTCCCACTTATACTGCTGATCCATACAATACATCCGTAACATATCTTCCAAAACTTGATTTACTCTTTCAGTCTGTCCATCCGTTTCCGAATGATACGCAAAAATGAAATTCAGATTAGTTCCTAGAGCTGCATTAAGTGTTTGGAAAAACCTTAACATCATTCTAAGATCTCTATCAGATATAATTAACTTAGGTAATCCATGTAATTTGAAAATGTCGTGTAAAAATCTTTTAGCTAAAACAGGAGAATCATCCTTTAAATTTCTAGTAATAAAATGAGCTACTTTCATTAGTTTATCAAAAACTACTAAAATAACATCATGTTTATTTCTTGACATAGGAAGCCCTTGCATGAAATCCATGCTTATTACTTGCCATTTGTACTACGGTATGCTATGGGGATATAATAAACCAGCTCAGGTGCATATGTTCCACTTTCACACACTGACATTCAAGACAATGAGTCACAAAATTAACATCTTTTTTTCATTCCCTTCCAGAAATATTGTTGTTTTATATCAGTAAGCATTTTAGTAATACCTGGGTTTCCAGAAAAGGGTGAATTTTGAAATTCAGCTAACAATGTCTTTCTCAAATCATTAAGCAAAGGTATGTATACTTTGTTTTCATAACGTAAGATTCCTTCATTATCAAAATGAAAACCTTTATACCTTTCGTCTTTTGGATCTACAGCAAGCGCTATTTTTACTTGCTAAAAGTACGAATAAGATTCCATTGCACTTTTTACTTCATCTTTAAACTAAGTTCTTAATGTTATAAGAGCATAAATGTGCTTCCTACGACTTAGAGCATTAGCTACTCTATTCTCTTTTCCTTTGATGTAACTTATATCAAAATCATATTGAGACAAAAACTCTAACCACCTTCACTGTCTTGCATTCAGATTTGGCTGAGTGAAAATGTACTTCAGCCCAAGATAATCAGTTTTCAACTCAAATGGTTTACCAAGTAAATAATACCTCCAAACTTGAAGTGCATCAACTATGGCAGCAAGCTCTAAATCATGTGGAGCATAATTCAACTCATGTAACTTAAGTTTTCTACTTTCATATGCTATGACATGATCATTTTGTAACAAAATACCTCCAAGGCCTTCCCCAGATGCATCCGTTACAATAGTAAAGTCTCCATTAGGATTAGGTACAACTAAAATAGGTGCTAAAGTAAACTGAATTTTCAAATTTTTAAAAATAGATTCACATTTATCATTCCAAACAAATTTCTTATCCTTTTTCTGCAATGAAGTTATTGGTGCAGCCACCTTAGAAAAATCCTTAATGAATTTTCTATAATAACCAGCAAGACTCATGAAGCTTCTTACTTCATGTACATTCTTTGGTGTAGGCCATTTGGTTATAGCTACTATTTTAGAAGGATCTATAGCAATCTCATTCTTACTTATAACATGACCTAAATAATGAACTTCGGTATCAAAGAAAGAACATTTGGATAACTTACCATATAACCGTCTCTTTCTCAGAATTCCCAAAACTATTTTCAAGTGCTCTTTATGCTCCTCAACACTTTTAGAATATATGAAAATGTCATCCAAGAATACAAGCACAAACTTGTCCAGGTATTCTTGAAAGATATTGTTCATTAAATTCATAAAATTTGTAGGTGCATTAGTTAATCCAAAGGGTAAAACCATGAATTCATAATGTCCATACCTTGTCCTGAAAGTTGTTTTATGAATATTTTCATCCTTAATTCTTAATTGATGATATCCAGATCAAAGATCTATCTTGGAATATATTGTTGCTCCTCACATATGATCAAATAGATCATCAATCCTAGGAAGTGGGTATCTATTTTTTATTTTTTCTTTGTTTAACATCCTATAATCAATACACAATCTAAGTGTTCCATATTTCTTTTTCACAAATATCACTGGTGCTCCCCAAGGTGAAACACTTAGTCTAATCAAACTTTTAGACAAAATTTCTTGCAATTGAGCCTTAAGCTCAACTAACTCTATGGTAGTCATTCGATAAGGTGCTTTAGAAATAGGTTTCGTACCTGTTTTGATTTCAATGGTGAAATCAAACCCCCTTTTGGGTGGCAAACCTAGTAATTCTTCTGGAAATACGTCACTAAAATTCTGCAACAATGGGTAACATTCCATGAAATCGATGTTTTCTTTTGCAGATTCTGATATTTTTACTGCATACAAGGTACAACCTTTATTTTTGGCCTTTTTAAGTTGCATAGCCAACAATTTCCTAACTAAAATTTCTCATTTTACACCTTGAATCCCTGTTGTTTTCTGCATATCATCCAAACAACTAATATGTTTTTTAAAATATTCCACTTTTTCTTTATACACACCTAACCAATTAATGCCTATGACTATATCATAAGATCCCAAAGGTGCAACATAGAGATCAACTTCAGTGGAAAAGCTAGGTAAGTTAAGGATTGCCCCAAAAAGACACATACTAACTGTATGGATAGAATTATTACCATAATGTATAGTCCATGATTTATCCATTTTTCCAACTTTTCTTTTAAGTTTCGAAGCAAGTTTACTAGAAATGAAACATTCAATAGCTCTCGTATCAAAAAGAACAATTATAGGTATGCCAAATAACTTACCAAGAACTTCAATGGGTGTAGCTTGCTTTTCAACTTGCTTGTCAGCTACTACAGCATGTATCTTGTGCCGCTGATTATGATCATCCTTCTTCAAAGGACATTGATTTGCGTAATGGTCTTTGCCACAATTATTGTAGCCTCCTACAAGTCCCTTTTTAGGCCCAGAATTATTTCCATCCTTAAAATTGTCATGTTGGCCTCTATAGGACTTCTGCCCATTATTATTATTCTTTGCAAAATTATTCCTTGCATTTCCAGCAGGCTTGTTCATTGTTGTTTTCTTATTATTATCAGCTGAAAACTTATTTTTGTTACCAAAATTTTTCCATGGTCCCTTCTTAGGTGTAAGAGAAGCTGAAGAAGAGTTTGGAATTTTCTTCCGCACTTCCTCTTTATGAGCAGAAATAGCTTTTAATTTCTGTTCCTTCCTTATGGCTTTCTCAACAACCCCTTCCATAGTGGTTGGGCTATAAACATCAACCTCTCCCCCAATAACGGGATTCAATCCCATGATGAATTTTTGTATCCTGAACCTCTCATCAGTTTGATACTGAGGTACATATTTGAGGAGTTTCATAAACCGCTCCCAATACTCAGTTACAGTTAGCTTTCCTTGTGCTAATTTCTGAAATTTTGTCATTTTCTGATCATAATAAATTTGTGGCAGCCAACGTTGCCTAAAATAACCTTTAAATTGATCCCAAGTGATGTTAGTTTCATTAATATTTAACGCAGCCTTACGGCTATCCCACCATGAAGATGCCTCATGGGAAAGCTGATATGCTCCCCAAATAGCTTTGGTTTCCTCTGAGAAGTTTCTTATTGCAAAGTACTTCTCCATTTTGCTGAGCCAATTCTTAGCTCCATCTCCTAATGTGGTGGCATCAAATTTGGGTGGACTTATCCTTTTTATATCATTAGTGAATTCCGCTACCAACCTTGCCTTTTTTTTTCCGGTTGGACAGGTACATTACCATTGTTATTATCAACACCCAAATCAGGGTTGTCCTTAGGAGGTCGTTGATTGTTATTACCAGCTTCTTCATCCTCCTCATTTCCCATCACTTTTTGTTCAAGTAGAGCCAAAAAATCTCTTGTGTCAAAGAGGACAGCAAGGATCTCATCAAATTTTTGGGTTGTTGCTGCTCCTTCATCAGGTGGAGCATTATTCGCAGTGTTTCCCCTCTTTCTAACAATTTTTTGTTATAAGAAAATCCAAGTTTTTATCAAATTATGGACACAATAGGTCCAAGAGCTGCAACCTTCAGCTTTGATACCAAGATGTAACATTCCCATTTTAAGACTTTAGAAACAAGGGAAAAAAAAAATTACATGAGTAATGTTCTTTGTTCTAAATACTTAATTCAGAACACACATTTCATAACAATCATTCTTATGATAGATAACCATATGCAACTGTAATGACTCAATGTACAACCGATCTATTCATTCCATGACTCGGTTAACTACCGATCCATTCATGTATAACATTGAGTTTGGAGTATTCTACTGAATACTTCATATTCTTGGTTCTCTCACCCTATATTGGGTTCTAAGTGACATGTCTAAGGAACCTAACTGAATAATTGTTACCAATATTCATTGGCATCAGGAACCTTAGACTGGTGACATAGGACAATGCAATCAGTAGCTTGTGATACTTTAGCCAAATATTTATAACATACTGTTCATGTTACTTATTCCTTGATGGCATACTCGTCAATCTTTAGGAATACATCCTTCACATAATTTAGAACCACTCCATTGTTATCTTGAATACCGATCTTACATTGATGAACTTCTGTCAGTCCCCTTGCCTCTTCCCTATTCTAGGTTTAACTCTAGCTGAACCTAGGTTAACAACATATCGGTCATGATATGACAAGCAGGCTCTTGAAAACTTAGGGTAAATTGATGGCATACTCGTCAATCAGGTCAACCTAGGTTAATACTGACCTTTGTCAGTGTGCCAAGGTACCCTGAGTCCTAAAGGGCTACTTCATATCCTGATTATGGTACTAACCAGTCCTAGAGAGGACTAGTCTTGGTCCTAACAAAAGGGAAATCAAAAGTGTGTAGATCTCAACAATCAATGTGAAAGGGTGTTGCCACATGTCATCTGCACTGTTGTATCCTCAAGAAAATCCTAATCTTCTCGAAGGTACAACCTTGTAGTTGACATGTGTCAACATCCTACAACACAACCTCGTAAAGATGTACATACCTCCAAGATTTTACTTACGTTAAGTTAAATTTGGGTTTAAAGGTCTACCTATATTAGGTAGCCCACCAAACCCTGAGTCCAACATTCCTTTAAGTTCCCTTTTGTAAAGTTGAGATTCATTTAATTTAAGAACTTAATTAACTTAAGATTTCTTCCTAAATTGATATTTTTGACCTATCATCTCATTACCCAAGAGTAGGACAAGCAACAACTTATATTCCCTTAGGAATTAAATAACTTAACCATTTAAGGAAGTGTAACAACCCATTAGGCTTAAACATATCAGACTTATTGTAATTAAGTCTTAATGATTCACAATCATATCTTCCTTTTTTATTTAGTGCCTTACTAGAGAGGAAGGGTCTTCCTCTTCATAGTTACATTTTTAGGGCTTGCCACACCCTACCATGTCATTTAAAGTTACAATAATCTTTATTATAGTTTAATTTCACATCACAAGATATAATGAAATACTATAGATAAGAATGTTGTATTCAGCCACCTATTTAATTTCAATTTTCTTAGGGAATTTATCTAAGACTCCCTTTTATAAATCACTCTTTAAGAATACACATCCTATCATATAGATAACAAGAAGATTATCCTCAACAAGATAATTTACACAATCTATATAAGTAAATTCTCACTCTTCAATTCATTTCCAAACTTATACAATTACAACTTATGCCTTTTAGGCATGCTTTAAGACAATTTGCCTTCATTCAAAAGAGACAAACTTTTCTTTTTACAATACAATTCAGAAATCAAATCAGGAATTCTTCACTAAGAATCAACTTAGAGCAGTCAATGCATCATTTAAGTTTTTGCCTTCTTTTACCACTTATGAAGTCCATCTGTAAAAATTGCTAGCACGGGTCAGTTCAATGAACTGAGCATGATAAGCACTAATCCTTAAAACAAGTGCATTCCAGTAATTGTTTCAATAAAACAACCCTGTTATAAAGACAACAATTACTTCATACTCTCTAAGCTTTAAGTAATATCAATATAAGAAGAGTCATAGTACACTATTTAAACAAAGTGAATAGGATATATTCTATATTACTTTCCCTAAAATTTTAAAGTATAATTGATTCCGCAATTACATTCACAATCAATAACATAATATAACACTGATTTTTCTTCCTAACAATTATAATACCACTCATATCATAACCTAAGTTATAGAAGTAATTTTAAACTTAATCCTTTTTCAGATGATTTATCTCACTTTTATGTAAGGAAGGAAGAAACATTCCATTTACCAAGTACATATCCATCCGAAAAGTTGAAATATTTTATATCATGATTTAAAAAAATTCTTAAAATATCTTCTATTTAAAAACTAAACCATTTAAGGTATTCATCTAAAATAGTATTATACAAAATAAATTCAAACAGAAGTGATGGATTAATTGCCACCTTCAATTTCTTCTACCAACCTATGTTCTACCTTAGTCTTCTTAATTTTCAATCAATGAAAATTATACAACACAAATAAACCCTAATTTCCTTTTTACAATAAGAATAACAATTAGGAGGTTTAAAAATAAATACTTATCCCAACTATACGATGAAAGGAGTCTTACCAGATTAGGATCCCCCATCCCAATTATTTCTTTCAATTATTAAGACAGTTTTGCGTTCTCATAACCATACAATTTGAGTTCATTACAAATTTTTAAGGAATGAGCACAATAACCATTCAAGGAAAAGAGTATTAAAATAATAGACTTCCTTTTTAAACCCTTTCACTTTTTTCCCTTTTATCTCTGAGAGAAACTGTGAGAATCGAAAACACTATTTCTATCAAGCTTAGAACAAAATCAAGCTTCCAAGACATAATAAACATTCATTAGACCAACAAGGAATGAGAATCTGAGTAGTTCTAGTACTTAAGTTCACCCAATAGTTTGGGAAAGGTAGAACCTTCTCATTGGTTTACCATTACATCCCTACATGATCTACAAACTGTGCATCTAATAAAAGTTAAGATCAATATTTAACATAAATCGTTATGAACTTATCAAGACTCAGAATATAATCCTGATCCAAATGAAATAGACTACATTTCCTCAAATACTTGAACCATTCAAGTTTAAAAATCAAGTTACGGTAACTTCACGTTTCCCTTAGTTACAAAGTAATCAAAGATTGAATTAGTTAAACCGATACATCGTTCGGTTGCTATTTTAATATGAAACACTAAAGCCAAATTGAATATATAGTATTGATTTACCATATTTGAATCATAATTTCAAAAATACCCAAAATTCGTATTATTCAAACCATTGTAATGAATTACACATTAACAGTCCAGAATAACAATAGGTCTTCCATTTGCATCCAAAACATTTCAACCCTATTTCTAACTTAAATTTTTTTTATTAAACTGGACATCATTAAAACTTGTCTACTTTTAAGTCGGGTTCGAAAAGAGTTTCCACCACTGTTAACATGGTCATAAGAACTATATTTCACAAGCCATGTCAAAAAGATTACAAGTTACAATCTTGTTTGCCCAAAATAATAAACACAATTTTCTTTTAATACTTTTCCAAAAACACACAAGATTTCACAGGTAGAAAACAAACTCATCCATATACTATTCCTCCTGTGCATGCCAGTGTTACTAAAATTCAAGGTTTCACGCAAGAATAAAGCAACTAACCATATACTGACTTATCCACAGTGCGTGTGAACTTAAAAACAGTCAATCCCCTTTCACAAGAGATGTGTAGACTAAGCCATATACAATGTTTCCAAAATACACAACTATATAACAGTGAAAGTTTCACAGGGTGATACCAAACAAACCATCCACAAAGTTATTCACAGACCAAATAACCTCGAGATAAAAATTGAATATCATAAGCAAGTAAACATAAAAACAACACTGTTTTGTCCACCGAAACAAGTTTTTAACTAATGAGATTTAACCCAGTTTAAGTGTTTCTAGAGGTTAAAAATCACAACAGTTCGCAACTCCAAACTTAACGAATACAAGTGGATCTATTACAACAATAAAGACTTCTAAAGAAGTCAAAATCAATAAACAATTTAAACCATTGACAACCCTATAAAGTTACCAGTATTGCTCATATGTTCACAAATCCACTGCGAAAGAAAAGTAATGGAAACAAGTTCCAAAAGAATCAAGCAAACTCCTGATTCAACCCAGAAACACAAGTTTACACAAAACCCATAAAATAATTTTTTTACCAAACAAGCATACATACACAGGGCTCATTAGAACAAAGCTCTTTTAATAAAACACTTAGAGGAAAGAAAAGATTTTAGCAGTTAGGGCCTATCATGCCTGATAGTGTCACTATAAAATTGAAGAAGATCTCTGGCTGAGCCCGCTCTTTCTCTTATTCTCCAAAAAAGGTCAAACAACAAAATAATACTTCCACCATGCCTCATATATTCTCCATGAAACAGAAATAGATTTGAAACCCTCAAAATAGCCATGCAATGAAGTATAAATTGCTGGTTCGAAAGACCTATGTGCATGCAAAGAGAAAAACAGAGTGCATGAAAAATGAAACAACCAAACAAAAATCCCCTTGCATGCATCCCAAAGTGATCTAGGCTCATGAAACCATGCAAATTAATTGTATTAATTCCATATCTCCCACCCAATCTTCCTTGCCTCTGCCCACCAAATCTGGCAAGTTTTAAATCAAAATAAACAAGTTTTTTCCATTTCTAGAGGTACTGCCACCTAGGCCTCTTCTAGCTAAATTAACCTGCGCCAAGGTTGGCAGTGCTCAATGTCCTTACAACCTTATCACCATCTTAAATGCCATAGAAACCGTTGCCCAACGCTTGCAACCCTTAGGTTCCCATTCATAGCAATTAGTTTAGGATAGGTTAATGACTTAGGTTAGATCTTAGGTAATTTAAATTTAACACCTTAGGATATAACACTAGTCACTTACCTTAGCAATAGGTTAGATAAACCCTTAGGTAATATCCAAAAATACATAGTTTAGGAACTAGGTTAGATTGATCATAACCTTGTAGTAATAGGTTCTAGTTTAGATTAATGTTTGGTAATCGCTTTCTAGATTTTGTTCGAATCAAGCTTAGGTTAGTTTTAAATCACATTTCGACAAATCAATCATACTAAGACGTTTCAAGATGGATTTTGAATTCACATTAAGTATAAAAGCTTAGATAGCAAAACTCACATATCTTACCTGGCTTAAGGTCCAGTTTCTCTCCAATGCCATAAATGGATGAAAACTAAATTGCAACTATAATGACTTGCCAGGGTCAATTTCTAGAATCCAAATTAGCTTTCCACAAAACAGAAATATTTTCATATGAAGGAGAATTAAAGAACAAATATATTCTAAGTTCAGTCCAAAACTAATAATTCATAGAATGCCAATTCATTGTTATTCATCCTAAATATATTTAAAACATTCCTTGGATCACTGTAATTGATCCAAGGATGAGTCATAGATATTGGTAAAGCTTACAATCCTCCTGAAATTAGATTGCAATCATCCACGAGAAATGAAAGAAAATGAATCCAGGCATATACCATTTCAATCAAAGATCTCAAGAGTAGAAAATACATAACCATATCAAGCATGATTTCCCATAATCAAAAGGACATACCCTCATAAGGAAAATCACATAACAACACTTGAATAAAAAGGAGGAAAATAACAATAGTTAAGGGTGTTACATTCTATCTTATTAGCTATAAGACTAATATGATTATTAAATGGAATTACTTTAGACAGGGTAGCGGTAGAAGCGTATAAGACTACACTATGGAATTTCAGAGACAATCCATGTTGCTTAATATGGAATTAGAGGATGAGGAAATTCTGACCAAGTATTTAGGATTACTTTGCACTCACCTTCAGAGGAAGGTAATCTTCACGAAGCCCAAGGATCTCAATGAAGTTTATGTACAAGCGTACTACATTAATAATGAGACGAAGCAAGGAGAAATAGAGCCAAAGGGAGACCAGTCAACATAACAGTAAAAAAAGAATAAGGGAAGACAAGTAGTAAAGGTAAATGGAAAGGTAAACAGGCTACTACTGCTTTGCATACTTGTAAAGATCCTAAGAATTTTGATGTAAATGGACATACTGATGCCACATGTTGGAAGTTGCATCCAGAATTGCGCCTAAATCACCGAACCAAGGATTACAAGAAATCCACGGCCATTGTGAAGACAAAGAGAGAGTAGAGATTGAGGATGATTCAGATGTAGATGAGAGGCTAGGATACATGGCCACTAACATGTACAGGGCAGCAGAAGAAGAAGAGATGAGTAAGCTATTTCAAATCAGAATCCAAATCAAGAAGACTAAGGTAAATACTTTAGTAGATTCTGGTTCTCATTCAAATTTGATTTCTTATGCGGTTGTAGAACAACTTGGTCTAGAGACTTACATGCATCCACATCCATACACACTAGGATGGGTGAAGAAGGGTGTAGAAATACAAGTTACAAGGAAGTGTAAGTTTTAGTTTGGGATAAACACCCAATACATAGATGTATTAGAGGATGATATTATTCCACTTGATGCATTTGATGTTGTCTTCGGAAGTCCTTACTTATATATCAGGGATGTTGTGTTCACAACAATGGAGAACCAGTATAGAAGGATCAAGGATGGAGTCAATTTTTACATCTGGGCACATAAGAGAAAATCAAAGAAGGCTATGATAAGTGCCAACCAAGCAACAAGAATTATTCAGGAAAATCATCAGTTTTGTTTTCTTTGATTTGAAGAAAAGCAAAATGGACGTGAGAGCAGGGATATTTCTGACCAAAGGATGGAGAATTTGGATAGAACTTGTCAGTTTTTACAGAATAAGCCATCACAGGAACTGCTCATTCAAGGAGCAAAACAAACTTCCACTATCCAGTCACCATATCTATCTACAGATTCAATGGACATGACCGTGGGGCAGCAAGAAGAAGAGGAGATACAAGAAATGATGGTGACTATAACAACATCATACTTGGAGAGGATTCAACCAATCCATCTCAAGGGATAAAGACAAGAAAGGAATAAACCACTACAGTATGGGACCTTCGCCATACTTGAGTAGGTTGGAGAAGAAATCTTTAGGCCATACTTCATGCAGATGCATGTGATAGTAAGTTGCAAGAGCCTGCATCCACTAACGCCATCTATGCATGACAAAGAAGGAAAGATACAGAAGATACCTTCCAAAGAGGATTGTACTCGAGGCATCTTAGAGGAGGATGTAGCACTAAAATAACAAACTAGAGATTCACAGGAGTCTTGGCAGGTTGGATGAGAGAAGACATAAAGGTAGACCCAGTGGTACTCGAATGAGCATGAGAGGGATTTGATTCCTCTACCACTCCCCCACTAAGCTTTTAGGGACCAAAATCCTCCTAAATAGGGGAGGTATGATCCATAGGGCTCTAGGAAAACACACCACTTCATCATTTCCATCAGCACCAAGAAGGAGAAATAAGAAAAGTGAAAAAATGAGGTAAATGAAGGTCTACCTCAGACAAGGCCTATAAAGATAGCCTCGGTTTGTAATAACACTAACAGAAGATCTAGTTAGTTAAATGATTAGAAAATATAATGACCCATCATTTTTGGCATCGTTGCCAGAGGAAACCATAGCAGACCACATCATTTTTCTCAGTTTAAATGTTATGGGTGTTAATGGAGTTTATATATGCAACTAGTAGAACTATTGTTCCTTGTTTCAATAACCAACCTTGATGCATAGGCCATGAGATGAACAAGGGAGATTTACACCACATAAAATCCAACAAATATCTCCAAACAAAATATATGAAGGGAACACAGATAGTGAAAATAAATCTAACAAAACACCTATAAATATTTTTGATCATCCTACATCATTCGACTGGTACTTAGAAATTGGGGACCATGGGAACAATGGAGACTGACCCTTGGGTAGAACCTTCTCTTATCCCATCGTCTTGGATGAGGATGAGGATGCACCCATGAAAAACATCTCTCCAACCATCCTCTCTATTTTTTGAGTCATGTCTATGGAAGACCCCGACAAGTTATTGTTTGAGTTCACAATTATTTGCCAAACCTATGACTACAGAACTAATAATCAAAAACTCAAACTCTTTCCTTCCACTCTCAAAGACTCTGCTATGAGATGGTTCATGGGGTTGTCCTTTAACTCCATTGATTCTTGGAAAGCCATGGAGAAAAACTTTTTGGATAAATACCAAGACTAATACATGGGAAGGGATAGGAAAGAAGAGTTCTTCTAAATATGGAAAAAAAGAGGATGAAAATCTAGAGGATGATCTGGACAGATTTATCTTTCTTCATCGACGAAGCGGTTATGAGTTTCATGTAGACATCACTAAGATATTTTTCCTTAAAGGACTTGATGAGGAGACAAAATATTTCTTCCATCTTATGGGTGGAGGAGATGTGCATAAAATTACTATGGAAAAAATCATTGAGCTATACAGAAGTTACTCCAGAACACGAGGGGGTATAAGGAAGAGAAAAACATATAAGCTTGCCCTAGTACCTCTAAACGTTTGGAGGAAATGGCCAACATGAAAACAAACATTTTTTTACAATTAAATTCAACCATAGATGGGCTTAAGGCCAAAACCAATGCTGTCAAAGAACCTCTGGACATATATTGCCCTAAGTGTAGGAAGAGCCATCCCCTGAGAGAATTTCCTTTAAATGTTACTAACATGTGTTTGATCTGTGAAGTTGATGAACATGACACTAAGCATTGCACCTTCTTATCATAGTTGAAAGGAGGATTGAATGTTGTCTCTCAAGCTGATGTGTAGGTCAATTTTTTTCAACAACTAAATAATTAGGCTATATATTCCCCTCGACCTGCTCAAAACCCCTGGAGAATTTCATGGCCCATTCAGGATCCTCAACCTACTTGGGGACAACCTGTGTGGATAAGATCAAATTGGATGACTTATCCACATCCACCAACCTAGATAAATCCATACCCTTAGCCAGGTTAGACACCATCAACTCTAGCAAGTCCATGACACAACTAATAGTGGGCACCTCTATAGAATCCTAACAAAAACTAGCAGTGGGCACCACAACATAACGTTAATCAACAATTGAGGTTCCACCAACCACATCAAGGCTTAATGGCCCCACCACAACACTATCAACAACACGGATAGGAAAAAAAACACAATTTCTAGCCCAACCTGTATCAAACCCGAAAAACCAACAGACTGCTTCAATTGAGGAAACAAGGCCAAGTAAATACTATTGGTAATCTGAGACTAAGGTCTAGAAAAACATTGAATCCTCCCATAGTTATCACAAAAATTCTTGTAGACACTAATAAAGATGAGATACTTGAAGAAACTGAAGGAACTACACCTTCTCCAAAAACACACAACACTCAAAATGGTCTAGAAACTAATCTAAATGCTCAAAAATCTCCTTTTCCTAAGTGGCTACAAGATACTCAAACTGTTGATGAAACAATGCTAGTTTAGGAGTTGAAAAAGGTGCACATTGAGGTTCCACTTTTTTAAGCAATAAGGGACATACTAGAATTGAACAAAACAATTACAAATGAGTGTATAAATGCATCTAAGAGAAAGAAGAAATACCCAAATACCATCAGAGTGGAATGAAATTTGGCTAATCTTGTTGCTGGCACACTTATTTCACCAAAATACAGGGATCCTGGGAGTCCAGTCATTACCATTTGTATAAACAATAAGTCAATATCTAACATTTTGGTGGATCTTGGTGCTTCCATAAATGTTATAACAACAAATATGTTCAATCTCTTTTCCTTAATAGGACTACAGTCTACCAATACTATTCTTCATTTAGCAAATTAGTCCATTTTTATACTAGATGATGTGATTGAGGATATAATGGTCTCTGTTGAATCCTAGGAGTATCCTGTCGATTTCATGCTCTTATAGCCTAAAGCTTGGAAATTGGGTTATCCAGTCATTTTGGGATGCCCTTGGTTGGCTACTATTGTTGCATATATTGACCGTAGGTCGGGAAAAATGACTATTCTAAATGGGTAGAAATTCAAACATATTTCATTATATCTTCTTTCCTAGTCTTATGTGTGTGCTTGTGAACATGTATGGGTGGATTATTTAGATACTAATTCTCTTTGTTCTTCTTATTTGGCCACCATTGCAGTGTAAAATCATATGACATAAGTTGTTGAGTCATACACACTGACTGATGCAGAGGGCTCTGTGACTATGAAAATCAGCATTGTGGCTACGGAAATTAGAACTCTGACTGCAGACACATTTTTTTTAGACATGACCAATATTGTTGCCTTGGTAAGTGATACTCTTAATGAAGCTTGTAAGGAAATCTATGCTTATAATGCAGAATCTACAGTCTCTGATTTCCATTTTCCTCTAACCAAGATTTTTTCTCTTGAAAATGTATCCATTTTACACATTCTTCAGCCCCATGTTTTCCCATTGAATTCTTTAATCACCAATGTAGAGCTCGCCATTTGGAAAGATACCAAACAAGTTCCTATTGGCATAGGAAAAGAACTGACCATTGGTAATAATTTGAGGCCAACCAAGAGGCTAGGATTCTTGATATTTTGAGGAAACATTCCCACATGTTTTCTTGGGATAACACTAACATGAAAGGAATTCATCCTATAATCTGTACTTACCATATCTAAACTGAAGATGTTAAACCCATAAGGTAACCACAAAGATGAATTAACCTGGCCCTCAGAGACAGTAAAAAATGAGATAGAAAAATTGCTAAAGGTGGGATTCATCTACTCTATATCTGATAGTCAGTGAGTTTCACCATCAGTTATAGTCCCTATGAAAAATGGTAAATGGAGAATATGCGTTGACTATAGGGAACTCAACAAAGCCACCAAGAAAGATTTTTTTCCCCTACCTTTTATTGACCAGGTTCTGGAAAATCTTGCCAGTAATAAATATTTATCTTTCTTAGATGGGTTTAGTGGATATAAAAAAATAAGTATTGCACCTGTTGACCAGGATAAAACCACCTTTACTTGCCCTTGGGGTACATTTACTTATCAAGTCTTAAATTTTGGGATTTTTAATGCACCTGCTACATTTTAGAGAGTAGTCTTGGCCATTTTTGTAGATCTTATGAATGATTGTTTTAAGGTTTATATGGATGATTTCACTTTCCATGGCTTCACTTTTGAGGAATCTCTAGATAACCTTGAGAAAGTATTGAGAAGATGTGAGCAACATCAAATGTCCCTAAGTCATGAAAAATGTCTGATGATGGTGGATCAAAGAATTATCTCAGGTCACCATGTTTTTGCCAAAGGTATAAAGGTCGACCCCAAAAAGATTACAATCATCACTCAACTACCTACAACATCAATGTTGGGCCCCTGTAATATTGACCAAGTATGAAGGTGCTTAGGTGCATGGGACCACAGTTATAGAATGACACATAAGGAAAAAGCACACAAGAGAAAGGCTTAAGGAAGAAAATAGCACGCATGATGCATGAAAGGAGGTTCAAGACTTAGCCAATTTGAGCACCCAAGGTAGAACACATGAAAAGCGTAATCGGTTGCATGTAGATAAGATGCCATCCTAGCAACAGGTTGGCCTAGGAAAGAGCATGCCTAGATGGAATCTTCTAGAATATCATCATGAGATGGAATGGAGAGCTTAGGCTTGAAGGAACATGCTCGCATGGAGGACCACATTCAACACTTGGTGACAGATCTGAGGGCGCATTAAGGTGAGTTGGTAGTCTAGGAAAGTGATAAATACAAGTGCCTACCATGGTAAAATATATAGAGATATACACACACAGAGGGAGATGTATCATTGGGATATACACATAGGGAATAGTGGGTTAGAGAGTGAGCAAAGCTCTATAAAATTGCTGCGAGTGGATACTCTAGTTCAGGAAAGGATGTACTAGGCATGGAGTGGTTATTTTTCTTTTTTATTAGCTTAGCTACATACATCCAGAGATGTGTAGAATGCAGTTAGCACTCTGTGACACTCTGTAATGAATTAATGAATATGTTGAGGTTACCTGTTATAAATAGATATGAATATCAATGGGTTTAATGTATATTTTGTTCATATGAGTTCTCTTTCCTTTCATGATATGAGTGAATGGTTATATCTTTCTTTCTAGTATAGTATATGTTTTGGAATCTGTTAAAGCACTCAGTCTGAAGTGAATGCAAGGATCTGGTGGCCGTTCTGAGCCCTATGGTTCTTTTATGTCTCAACTTATTTCCTAAACACTCTTACACTAATCATAGATAATGCTTCCCACTAGAATCACATAAAAGAGATACTCGGCACCCTTGCATGCCTCAGGTGAGCACTCAGCTTCTGTTGGGTGATAGGCCGGTGTGCATGGGGTTCTTATTTTTGTGATAGGAGTAAAAATGACTACATCTTGGTTCCGTTTCTGGGACCTCTTTTTGAAGTTGTAGTGGGATATAACATGCATCATGATCTTTGTAAAGAGTAATGATGGACTGGTTAACATTGGAAAATGTTGAATCATGGTTCAAGAGCACGGAGGATGAATTTACTCAGAGATGCAACACTGGACCTGAATTTAATACACATAGATGGGTAGAGGAGAACCTCTACCATGATCTGTATGAGACTATTTTCTGCTGCTACCCAGTAGAGTTATATGGATGGATTTCAGCCTATGCATCTATATCAAGTTGGCATTACAGATCATGGATATGGACTGAAGAAGACTACCAAAGGTTGTAGGATGTAGATTTGACATGGACCCATGCTGTAGATCATTGGTGGAGGGGAGTACTACCTAGCTACACTTTGGAATATGCCATTTCTACGTATTATTTCCCAGAGGTTGCTGAGCTTGAATTTCTGTGAGAACCTAGATGAACATTTCTATGTGTTATTCCTCTAGCTATGAAGATATTGATGGTTAACATGAGTTTAGAGGCACTCCCAATGATTGGCTAAACCATTTTGAGCACTGGGTAAGGAAGCTCGGGTGGAGGAAGATGGCAGATGATACGACAGAGGAGAGGGAAGAAAGAGGGCTCAAGTATAGCAAAGCACGTGAGAGGGAGATTTCTAGATGACGTGAGGCTACTAGTGTGATGGATTTATGGAGACAAACATTGCAGGAAGGAGTTGAGGTTCACGTGGAGGACGTGGAACCTGGGTAGTCTATTCTACCCCATCTTGGAAAGCACGTAAGGGAGACCCCTTCGGATTCTAGTGAGAGCTCGTTGCATTGAGAAAGGAGAGTCATTGGCACATATCTAAACCCACCCAATGACCAAGCCCTGGCACTTGGTTTTCCTGAACCAGGAAGAAGTATTGATCTGATTGAAACTAGTGGAAGAGATAGATCCAAGCCTAGGAGGTAAAATTTTTCATTTCCTTCTTCTATGGCTACACATATTCTAGTATTTGGAGGATTTTTTGGATAAGGGGAAAGTGTACAAGCTTTCAGGCTCACAACAGAGAGTGACACGGGAAAAAGTAGTGGTAGTGGGGCACTATCATAGACCATCGACGCACAGTTCAGTGGGACCATGGGGGTGCTTGGCACAACTCCTACATGCCCTATTGGACCCAGTGGTTTTGTTGAATCTAGTGCCTCTGGAGGTATAGGACCCAGTGGACCTAGTGGATCATGAAGTGGAAGAAACACTAGAGGGAACCAAGGCTCTGGTTCAAGATAAGGACCCTAGCCACCACCTTAAGTATTCTTTGAAATGTCTTTGTATTTGCCATATTACAGGGGCATTGAAGATGTTGCAGAACATGTTTACAAGTGTGAACTGTTATGGTGCGCAAAGGGTATCACAACCCCAAAACGAAAGGCTAGTAGATTTGCAACCAAATTGCAAGGGCACACACATAGTTGGTATAGAAAATATGACCCTCATCAAATGGTGGTGGACTACATTTCTTTAAAGAATGCATTCTTGGTAGAGTTCCATATTCCTGAGTTTGAGTAGAAAAGCATTAGTGCTTTGAAGGAGATTCAGAAAGGAATGACACAGAGTGTGTGGGAGTATGATGCACATTTTAAAACTCTCTTGTCTAAATTGTCATATGATGTTCACCCTTTACAACATGCACAATGGTTTATTGGAGGATTGATCACCCATTTTAGAAGGGCTTTGTCTCATAAAACTTTTACAGATCCATGCAAAGCATTGGAAGCTGCATTGCATACCAAGGCTGTTGGTAGTATTGATACTGGCATTAGCCCGTTCTTAGAGTCCCAGATTGCTACTATGGCCAAGCAGTTGGAAAATTATCTGCGAACTGAGTCCATGAGACTCGTTGTGGTTTTTGGTTCATGGATTGTGAAATAGAGGGGCATATTAAGGATAATTTCCCCCAGAGGATGGTATGCACTATGATGGTAGATTGTGAGATATTTTATGGGGACCATGATGTAAGTAGATGTCCCTTGCTATAGCGTGTAATTAGGAAGAATGTATCCTGTTATTGAAAAATTTGCACCTCCACAACCCATGATACGAAGGACTGTAGGCTCATTGATCATGGGGTATGCCAAACCAACATTTCTAGTGGTTCTAAAACTGATGATCGCCGTTATGATGAATGCACAGAAGGGGGCCCGTGTGGAAGAGGTTTTTAAGGAGGATTCCATGGACAAGGTAACCGTGAAGGAATAAGTGAGTTCCCATGCAGAACATGTTTTAATTGTGGATCTATAAAACATTATAAGCGCGAGTTCCCAGACCTATTATAATGCTCGTGGTGCAGAAAGAAGCATAAGTATGAGGAGTGCCTAGAGTTATTTGAGCATATGAATCAGCAGCACCGGAAGGACAAGGGTGCTATGATGGTCAACATCAAGAAGGCAGACATACAGTGGATGCCTCGAGTAACATGGGATGAAGGTTTGGATCCTATCTTGGTAACAACAAGGGCAGAAGCCACGTGTGTGAAGGAGGTACCAAGACAGAAGAACCTAGTTTCAAGAGAAGAGGTCATTCATGGAAAATACCTAGACCCTACATATCAAAAGGAGATATATCAAGACACCATGGATTTTATTTGAAGCTTACAAGGGGAGATCCAGTGTTTAAAGGAGCATTCCAAAAATGAGGAACAAGGAAGGAGAATCAAGGCACAAAAGGATGACCTGGATGAGGTCAAGGATGTACGTAAGATGCTAAGGCAAGAGAACATCATTCCTTTGCTAGGATCCTTGTTGAGATAGAAGGTACCACGTGCCAGATAAGAGTGCAAAAGATAGGTCTTGCACACAAACCTTACCCCTCACAGCCTCGATTATGACAAGGAGATTACATTGAATGTAGTTGTAGATGGATGGCTCCTCAGCAATATACTCATTAACACTGGCACGGAGGTTAATGTTCTAACTTTGGATGCATGGCATTAGATGGGAAGACGTGCATTACAACCATCTTCTAATGTCTTGTATATGGAAAACAAGACTAAGGCAATTCCCATTGGTTTCTTGAAGGATGCAGCTATTAATATTTAGGGAGCTAAGTTTATTGGGGACTTCGAAGTCTTGGCACTCGCCGAGGTGGAAAATTTCCTAGCACTACTTAGGCGCCCTTGGTGTTACAAGAATAATGCGGACCTTTAGTTCAGTAAAGGGTACATCAGCTTCGAGAACAAAGAGGAATGAGTCATTATACCCCTGGATGATGGGAAGTCAACACCCTATATTGAACCGTTGGGAGAAGAAGTTATGGAAAATTTTTATGTGCGCTCAATTAGAGACCCTGAGATGGTATATCCTACTAACGGAGTTATCCAGTTTGAAGATGCTCAGTCAGTAAGTGATACCACCATTTTGGCTTGTGAAATTTGGGCACATGGAACTTACGAAGTAATGGGATGGCAGTTGAGAGGGTCAGTGACCAAGGTAACAAAGGTGCACACTGTTAGGCACCTTAGAGGAAAAGAACTGCCCAAGTATTCAAGAGTAGCCTTCCTTGAGATCTTTCTGCAAGAGGTAGAAGCTTAGTGCAAGAATGAGAAGGAATGAAGGGAGATGTTAAGTTATGTATTTCTTGGTAAAACAGCTTGTTGGTGGGCCACACATAAGGAGAGCCTTTTATAGTGATGCAAGGTAATAATTTCTCTCTCTGTTAGATTTTCTAGAAGTAATGTACCCACCATCATCAAGGAGTACCATAGGAAGGATCCTGCCTCTTTCCATATCTAAGAGTGTGAACGGGTCTAGAGAGAAGGCATGAAAGCTTTACCACCATCCCTTTGGGTGCACAAGTTGTATTCTACACAGTAGGGTTGTGCGCACGCATGGTACATTCATTCAGAGAGACACCGCCAGACAAGGAATTGGCAAGAGCTCGTGGCTGGCCTTATTCAAACCTTTGAGTATCAAAGTACCAAGCCATCCATTGATAAGGCCTTGCAGGGTATCAAGTGCTTTACCATGGGGGATAGTGCCAGAATGGAAGATAGAGTATTAGAATTATTAGGTAAACCAGGTATAGGGGCGTGCTTTGAAGAGATTGAGGAAGAAAAAGAGTTATAGCTTGAGTACGCATGTTTGGAAAAAGAGAAGGGAAAGTTAGTATATGTGATTGATGGAGAGGAATCAGAAATATTAGATGTTAGCCATTCTGTAAGAACGCGCGAGGTAGTGGACAGTGCAGATGCTCACGCGCGTGCCTACCATGAGCCTTTAAAGACGAAGAAAGTTAACATCGGTTTGGAAGAAGAACCTAAGGAATCTATTATTGGGGATTACTAGATAGATAAGGAAGTATCAAAGATCATTGATCTGCTGTGTGAATTTAAGGATTTATTCCCACGTGGGTACCATGAGCTCAAAGGCGTTCAAAATTCCTTTGGGGATATGAAGATAAAATTGAAGGATGGTGCGCGCCCAGTTAGAAAAAGGCCCTACGAGATGAATCCCAATTTACACGTGAGGGTTAAGAAGGAGATAGAAAAGAAGTATAGCTTCTGGGATCATTGAGGTAGTGGAAGAATTAGAATGGATAAGTTTGATGGTAATCAACATCAAGAAGGATGGGCAGATTAGGATTTGTGTGAACTATAGGGAATTGAATGTAGTTTGTGTCATTGATCCATTTATGACCCCCTTCATTGAATAAATTTTGGAAGGAGTCGCTGGGTGTGAAATCTACTCCTTTATGGATGGATTTTCAGGATACCACCAAGTTTGGATTGCAAAGGAGGACCAGAAGAAGATGAATTTCACCACCAAGTGGGGAAGTTTTACTTATATGGTCATGCCCTTTGGGTTGAAGAATGCACCTACTATTTTTTCACGCATAGTGGTGCAAGAATTCCAGGACTTCATCCATAAATTTCTTCAGGTCTATTTAGATGATTGGACAATATATGGTCTAGTTAAGGACCATTGTGACAACTTGAGATTAATGTTTGAAAGGTGTGGGTAGTTGAGGATATCCCTCAACATTAAGAAATGTGTGTTTGCTACTCCCTTTGGGACTCTATTGGGGCATATCATATGTAAGGAGGGATTGC